>OY723385.1:34611361-35211361 GCA_963210295.1 Ophion ellenae
CGCATGATCAAACCGCAATTCGTATATTGACGATTCATTGTTTCGCGTCGAAGTCATTGAGAGACGAGATGAATACTTTTTACGAGTCCATTGGACATTATTCTTAACAACCATACTACCAAATCAATGCACTCATTGTTGGCTGATTCTCGAACGAGCTCATACGCGATACCCTGCCCATTTTTATGAACCATCCTACACTGACAGAAAAATTCTTTTAATATTAACTAACCGCGTCTATTTATTTATTCTTTATTTGAATTAACTAGATTTTTTGTGAAATCAAATTTTTCCTATTGCATTCCATTATTGGAATTATTAATTTTAAATATGTTTATTTATTCAAATTAAACTTGAACTAATCAACAAATGGTCTGTCTTTATTGGAACACACATATTAAAGGGTTGTGGGGGTAGAGAGGGTGGAGCGAGAGGAATTATATATATATATATATATATATATAGGTTAGGTTTGGAAATTCTCCAACATGTCAGTCGATAACACTCTCTAATTATCACGATGATATTAACTAATTGATATAGTTTATGCGATACTAATAATAATGAGAATCCATTTGGTCTCTTATGGCATATCTGCGATTCAAATGTTACGAGCACTCGGTAGCATAGGGGCAGCGTGCTTGGCTATGAGTAGGTAGGTTCAAGGTTCGAGTCCCATATAGGTGAAATATTTTCTTCGAACTAATCGTTTCGAAAGACTAGGTAATGACGAATTACAATACAAAAAGAATCATTTTTTTTTTTGGCAGTGCAGGACCAATTTTGGTGATCTATATCAGGTCACAATTATCCGCCAAGACTCGGTCGATAATCGGGCCAAGCTCGAGTGCCAATGATGGCAATCTTGACGGGGACTGATTGTTGGCCGATTCTCGAATGAACTCCTACGCGATGCTCGGCCGATTCTCGTAAGCCATTCTAGGGCCAATATTGATTGCGAATATCGGGCCGCTCTTATCATCCGAGGCTCGGTCGATGATCGGGCCAAGCTCGAGTGCCAATGTTGGCAGGCTCGGCGTCGCGCATCGGCCAATCGTTGGCCACTACCGATCACCCTACATGGGATAGGGGCAGCGTGCTTGGCTATGAGTAGGTAGGTTCAAGGTTCGAGTCCCATATAGGTGAAATATTTTCTTCGAGCGAATCGTTTCAAAAAACCAGGTAATGACGAATTACAATACAAAAATAATTAGTTTTCTTTGGCAGTGCAGGACCAATTTTGGTGATTGACATCGGGTCACAATTATCCGCAATGACTCGGTCGATAATCGGGCCAAGCTCGAGTGCCAATGATGGCAATCTTGACGGGGACTTATTGTTGGCCGATTCTCGAATGAACTCCTACGCGATGCTCGGCCGATACTCATAAGCCATTCTAGGGCCAATATTGATTGCGAATATCGGGCCGCTCTTATCATCCGTGGCTCGGTCGATAATCGGGCCAAGCTCAAGTGCCAATGTTGGCAAGCTCGGCGTCGAGCATCGGCCAATCGTTGGCCACTACCGATCACCCTACATGGGTACCGAGCAATCTCGACCGAGGGATGCACCCAGTGAGGCCTCTCGGGGAATCGGTGCACGCCCGGCTGAAACGCCGGCGCCCCACCGTAGCGGTGCATCGTGCTGGAGAGCGGGCCGTTTAGGTTACGGGCGGAGGCTGGAGATCTCCGCGCCGCGCTTCTGGACAGAAGCTTTGCCCGCTTTCGCACGGTGGCCCGGGGATGCGATCTCCGAGAGCCTCCATGTTACCGATGAGAAAAGGTCCCGATTTGTTACCGTTCCGTTTTCGGGGTAACTCGGGCAGAAAATATAGATTCCGAAAGGAATATTCTATTAGAATATTCCACCTCCCGGAATAATATTTCAGCTCTCGATATTATACGAGATAAAGTTCTCGCTTGAACCGGCAATTTCGCATGGTCCGATGCCGCGAGCGTGTTGACATTTTTTCTATTAACGCGCTCTGTCTCGCTCTCGCATAATCCCTCGCACGCCGGCCTTGGTCGCGCGAGGTACAGCGTCGCTACCGAATCTTCGCGCGAGACGGTTGTCTCCAAAATCGCGATCGCTCCCGATTTTGAAGTGATATCGTGATACAGTTGTCGATGGGACGTCGAGCCATGAGCTTCGCGATCGAGAGACGTGTCGTGTCTCTTTCGCGCCCGTGACGTCGCGCTGTCGTTCCCGCTTTAGAGACACGTCGTCGTGCTCTCTCGCTCCCGTGCGTACGACGTTTTCGCCCGTATTCTTCGCGGTGTAACGGAAAGTGGTCAAGTCTACGTTAAATGTTCTCGGGTGGTCACCCACCGGTTCCCGCACTACACAATAAAATGTAATTTTATTTTATAGTGACGTTACCGCCATCGCGATAGCGACAGATCCCGCGCTCGTTCACGCTACTCCCCAGTGAATCCCGACCCCTCTACCACAACCCACAGCCTGAGCGGCCGTGCTGTACCGCAACCGTTCTCCCCCGTGCAAGTGCATCCAGATCAGTCCGGTTAGACGGTTCCGGCGACACAAAAATCGAGGAGGTCTCCAGACTCCGAACCCGGTTAGGATTCCGGGATACCAAAAATCAAGGAGAGCTCCAGTCTCCGCCTGGCGGGTCGGGTTTGATCACCCCGACCCCGGTTTATTCCGGTGGAGACGACCGGAGAAACAAAGTCTCTGGCGCCCCGGGTATTGCGGATGCACGCGCACGGGAGGAACGGCCGAAGGTGACGGTTTCTCGCACCAGATCCCGATTTGAGTTCAAGTTCTCGTTCTCGTGGTTAGAGAAGATATCGTCCGTCACAATATATATATATATATATATATTAATCAGTCATTTTAGGTTCTGCCAGTAAGAATATTTTGAATTATGTATTATTAAAAAATATCGCTTCAGTCCGATTGTATATAAACAATTAGTCCATGTTTATTAGCTGCTCGCAGAGTGTAGATTATTCGAATTCATGCGGTTTATATCGCAGACATCAATGAATCCTATCCTCAAAATCTTGATTCGCCAACTACGTCTATGGACGCCATATTACGGCGACATATAGGCTACCGTACTTCGGCCTGTTTGGGGTGCCCCCCCGCGTCCGTACTAAGGTACCACCGATCCGGTCCACCGAAGGCACAGATCAGGCCTGCCGTAACCTGGCGTCAAACAGGCTACCGTACTTCGGCCTGTTCAGGGTGCCTTCTCGCGTCCGTACTAAGGCTCTACTAATCCGGTCGACATCCGGCACAGAGCAGGCGTGCCGTAACACACCGTCCATGGACGTCATATTACAGCGGCATACAGGCTACCGTACGCATATCTGTATATATGTGGCATGTATGTACCATTTATGCAGTATATATGTGGTATGTGTGCAGTGTGTATGCAACATATATGCTAAATATATGTGGTATATATGCAGGATAAATGCTACATATATAATTGATATATGATACATTGATATACAGTAATACCACGCATATACAACTCATATATAAAAACGTTACGAAAATTAGAATTTTGCACATATATGCAACATATATTTTCAATATATGGCATACATTTCACATATATTACAATTATTAATAAAATAAATTTGCAGTATATTTTTGCGTATATAAATTTCCATAGGGGTAATGTTGTATAAAAACCGATGTGCTGGTCTGTGTTTAGCATGCTTGCCTCTGAAATCAGCAGATCGGGCGTGATGTAGTTCCAGTTCTACGCGGATGTCGCGCACACGGACTGGTACGTGTGTGTATGGCTGTAGCCTGTGAGCTATTTCTCGACGAAACGCGACTAGCTCTGAGGCTGGGAAGCGAACGCGGAACTGGCTGTTTGGGTATAGGTTTTCGGCAGTTTCCCTATACCCATGGCAGAAAATGTCATGGTGAATGCGATACAGAGGGGGAAGTCGGCTGCGGCCGCAATGTGGGAATCGATTGGGGATGTGGAATGGAAAAAATGGTGGGAATGTAATAAGGGGTAATATCCCGTACATGAAAGCTACAATAAGCGAAGCGTTCGCCGTAGCAGAGACATAAAAAAAAATACTAATGTTGTATACTGTACGTCAGGTTTTGTTCAGTCATGCTTCAACTATTTTTTTCAAGTTTTTACAATTAATTTGGTCAACATTGACTTTTTTTGAGTATAATTTGTTAGAAGACCTTATGCAAAGTGACTGTTCGAAAAAAATTATGGTAAAGTTTACTTATAGTGAAGAGGTAAATCATTTGCAGTTCGAGCAACCGCAGCTTCATAATTTTAAGAACTGCGCATGTCTCACAAGCTGTTACATAGTATCTTTGTTGCATTGCAAAATTAGGATATCATTTCAACACTTCTTCTTGTAATTTACCTTCTGTTTTTGTAGGGCACACATTACTATGCATTGAGCAGGTCGTATCACATGATATGGTACGCATCAGTATTATATGGTACAAAACTATTGCAATGCGCCAAAATTCCATTCAACATACTATTATAAATACTTTTATTATAAAAAAAGATCTGTGCAAAATTTCAGCTAAATCGCAGGTAACACCTATTCGGAAGTGCAGCCGGAATTACTTTGAACTCTTATGCCATATCTGTGCTCAAGATGCCAAGAATACTCGGTAGCGTAGTGGCAACCTGCGTCGGATAGGCAAAAGTTAGGCCGCTATATTGTAGGTTCGATTCCATTTTTAGATGAAACGTTTTCTTCGAAATAAATCATTACAGGAGGTCAGCGAATGGCGAATTATAATAAAAAAAAATCATCGAGGTAGAGCTCTTAGTTGCGTATTTTATTTTGTTTTGGATTTTTGAAATATTCTATGCATTTAGTACACGGGCATTGATGCTTTGAACCAACGCTCGAGTAACACACCAAATACTCATATAGCAGGTCGTATCTTATAATATTGTACAAATCACTATAAACATAGTCGCAAATCACAGGCAACCTTTTTTTTTTATCAATGTATATATAGTTCAGTGGTGTTTACGATTAGAATCTTCGCGAAGTAAATCTTTGATACTATCAGGGAATATGCATTTTATGAAAACCTAGGTACTATATTATATACCATTAAACAATAAACGTATGTTTGTCAGATTGATGGTTGCGGTTCACATTTGGCATAATTCATGCAACTGCTGAAATATCAATAAACAGCATTATACTTTTGGCAGTACTCGATTAGAAATTTTGATCCGGCAGCCTGAAGACTGATTAGGCCGCTATCAAGCTGCGGTCCGTAATACCGTAGTACGGCACGTCTGATCAATGCCGGATGTCCCCCGAACCAGTGGAAACTTAGTCCGGGCGCGAGTGGGCACCCTGAACAGGGCCAAGTACGGTAGCCTGTATGTCGCCGTAATATGACGTCCATGGACGCTGTGTTACGGCACGCCTGCTCTGTGCCGGATGTCGACCGGATTAGTAGAGCCTTAGTACGGACGCGAGAAGGCACCCTGAACAGGCCGAAATACGGTAGCCTGTTTGACGCCAGGTTACGGCAGGCCTGATCTGTGTCTTCGGTGGACCGGATCGGTGGTACCTTAGTACGGACGCGAAGGGGCACCCTAAACAGGCCGAAGTACGGTAGCCTGTATGTCGCCGTAATATGGCGTCCATAGACGTAGTTGGCGAATCCAGATTTTGAGGATAGGATTCATTGATGTCTGCGATATAAACCGCATGAATTCGAATAATCTACACTCTGCGAGCAGCTAATAAACATGGACTAATTGTTTATATACAATCGGACTGAAGCGATATTTTTTAATAATACATAATTCAAACTATTCTTACTGGCAGAACCTAAAATGACTGATTAATATATATATATATATATATATATATATATATATATATATATATATATATATATATATATATATATATATATATATGGGTAATTCCACCAATTCCGTGTCAAAGTTTTACCGGGTGGTCTGAATTTAGGACAACTAAGAAGATCACCTGAAAGGTCATATTAAAACACGCATTCATAATTTTTTCGAGTTTTTTTATCCAATAGTTTTTTAGTAATGGCGGCTCACAGTTTTCAAATTTTGTAAATCACGAAATTTTCAAATGCCCCTAACTTCTCTCCAACTATAGCTAGATATTTTTTAAAAAACGATTTTTTAGAGAAAAACATGAACTGTTTGAAAAAAATATGCTGAAATTCTGGGTTGTTTTAAAAATTACAAAAATCGCGTTTAAAGTATAAAAATCGATTTTTCGGACCTTGCCCCGTTTTTTCCTGGTTTTGAAAGTATTTTTTTCGAAAAGTTCAGAATTTTTTACATCGGAATATATTTTAAACGAGATGGGATCTCTAAAACATCAAACATATATATATATATATATATATATATATATATATATATATATATATATATATATATATATATAAGAATAAAAGTGAATTTACTATTTTTGTCGAAATGACGTGCGTGTGAGTTGTTTTCACAGCCTAAAAGGGCTGTGAAAACGCAATACAAACGCAATACACACATGATCCACACGCTTTTTGGACTGAAAACGCATATAGATCAAGTCTGTATCGTGCTTGTATCGCGCGGTCTGCGCGTAGCAAATACACCGTGTGCGAAGGCCCTAAACGGGCAAAAAAAATTCAGCGGTAAAAATATAATTATTGTTGCATTGCAATGATGCAACTTTGAACATCATACATACAATTATTGACATTCTGCAGAATAGAATTAGACTGATAAAGATAGAAAAAAAATCAGAAAGTTTACACAAGTGTTAGGATGGCCAAATAGGTAGCGCGCTCAGCTCTAGAATAAGAAGGTATAGGTTCAATTCCGAGGGTAGGTAAAAACTTTATCCAGGCAGAATACGTTTTAATTCAATTATCATATAGGCAGGAACATAAATAAGGTGTATGGAAACAAAAAATACTAACAGAATCTTTTTATTCATAATTTTTGGATGGTTTTTATTTGTCATTTCAGCCATAGATACGGCAGCCGGATCAGCCATAGATATGGCAGCCGGATCAGCCTGCAAATGTATACTGATCACATCTGCAAACGGCATCCGCATTAGGGCCGAATGCAAAAAGCGTTTCACGCCTGTTAAAGCCCTGATACGGCGACCTATAAAGTACCGTGGTACGAAATACGGCATGCCGGGTACGGCCCTAGTCTGCCCCATAGCAAAATTTCTAGTCGAGTAACTATTGCTATAAAATATTATTGTCCTCAAAGGGAAATATAAAATATAGCTGAAATATGGTTGAGAACACCATACATTTATTTCAGTCTAATATCATTAGTAATGAAGACAGTATATATATGTCGTCCATTCAAAAACGCATGCTCCTACACGTATTTATACAGAAAACTATACGGCAAAGAATTAGGTTTGAGGTTCGATTAATCAGAAATTTGTTGTAACGGCAGAGTGAAAGGTTCGCGGTCTCTCAATATCGCTTCCATCCCTCAATTACATATCAGCTTGGCACACCCTTGTGCCGTACGTTTCTAGGTCAATTTTATTCCGCACTGAGTTCCGACGGGAAGGCATCTATCGTCGCTCAACGGTGACTTCCCGGACCTCGGCAAAATCCCATTTAATCACGATTAAACATATTTCTCGAGCCAGGAAAAAAAAAACTTCGCAGAAATTTTTATACTTAAATGAGGATAAAAACGAAAAGTTAAAACGTCAATCCAGATATGGCAAAATACTAAGAGCAACGCGGTAAGATTTTAAAAATACACTAACATATATTCGTGGGTTGGGTCGCGGTGTTATGGAAAATTTTAAGGACTTCCGGGACAATTGGTAAATTGTTACCATTTGATTTAAATTTATACAGTAAATTCTTTGTCATGTACTGAATGCACCCTCCAAATTTTAAACCGACTTTCTACACCGTTTCTATAAACTTGACAATTGAAAAAAAACACTTTTTAACATAGGGAAATGCCTACGCTCATCGCTAAATCCCGGTTTCACGCACGAAATAGTGTGAAAAATTGTTTTAGGCCTTAGGCCACAGTAACGGGTATAACATCATGTGCGAAATTAACCATTTTTTTCGTATGAAAAAGTGATTCACTTATAAAATTAATTACACATCTATTTAGTATGAATATCTAGCTGTTAGAATTTTTTCCGATGTACAAAATGGCCGACTACTCGAAACTTCTCGAAACACCTTTTTTCCAATTGGCGTGACAAATAACTTCGACAATTTTTACTCGATTTACTTCAAATTTAAAAGTTTTGTTCCTAATTGCATTTCGCAGAGAAGGACGTACGGAATTTGCGATTAATCGAAAACTTTTCATCTTATGAGCAGTTATAGCGAAATTTGTCACTGAAAATTCGTTTCTTAAGTTCAAATACCTACAGCTTTTGAATAAAACAATATTTTCTAAATTCCGTACGTACTTCTCTAGGTATTCTAATGTAGATTGACGAGAATTTTTGTTTTTTGTTCTCGGTAAAAAATGGTGGATGCTAAATGTCCCGCCGCGGAGCGCCAAAGAAAAGATAACAAAAGTAAATATTAATAGTGGGCCATTTTTTACATCGAATAAAAAAATTCTAACAACTTGATATTCATACTAAATCGATGTGTAATCAATTTTATGAGTGAATCACTTTTACATACGAAAAAAAAATTGTTAATTTCGCACATGATTGTATACCCATTACTGTGGCCTAAGGCCTTAAAATGTTTTGTAAAACTGTCAAAATGCTCACGACATTATGAGAATTTCGTCACCAATGTCATGATGTTAACGAGCTACATCCACCTAGGTGGGTCAAAAAATTGCATTTTCCAAAAATATTTTTATTCGATAGTTTGACCTTTTAGCTATGTTTCCTGAACATTTATTTGAAATATTCCTAAAATTGAATGGGCTACAGCTACTAACAGTCGGCCGGGCGAACGGTACCAGCACCATGCTTCAACATGATATCTCGAGAACCACTCGATGGATTGTTTCCAAATTTACAAGAGATACGATGAGAAACATTTAAAATTCGTTGACGAACTCACTTTTTTAAAGTCCATTTTCATTTTTCAAATAAATCGGTCATGTACTTTTTAAATGGCAGTGAACACGGACTTTGAAAAAGTGGTTTCGAGAAAAACGCGGCACCGGCTTGTTTGTGGATATTTTCGCGTACAAATTTCACGGAATGTTCTTGAAATGACACTTAACAATGTACAAAAGGTTTCAATAAATTTATTCTATCCCTATAGATGAGAAAATTCGCAAAAAAGTGTTTTTTTTTCACGCTGAAACCCCACCCTCCTCTTAAAGCGGGATATACATTTACAACAATCAAAGAATGGATTTTTAAAATTTAAACGATAGAACTGTATATGTAAAATATTTTTCGAAAGATTTAAAGCGAAATTTGAAAAACTTCAAACGTTCGTCGAATATTTTTGACGCGCGCGCTACAGGTAGTAGCGAGGGCGCAGAAGAGCAGGCAGAGATGGGCAAAAAATAATAAATTTACAACTCACAACTACAATTGCTACTGTAATTGATGATTTAATTACTTTGTAACAGATTACTCAAGTAATTAGTTACTACAAGTATCTAGTGCAATTTAATTCAAACTATATGTACACTTCAATCGCGTTTATCTCAAAATTGCATTTCCAAGATGGGCGTGCAGGATTACTGAAAAGTTATTAAGCCGCTTGAGTTGAAACTTGGTAGAAATATTGATAATACTGCTACCTCCTACACGACGAGAATTGTTTTCGAAAAATTAGAGAACAAAACTACTTTTTTAATCCAAATTTTACAGAAATTTTACGTGAAATGTTGATTTTTATTGTGAATGCATGCCATTCTTTTAAAGTCTCTAACTCATTCAACGTTCTAATGTCGAACGCGGTTGGGAGAATTTGCCTACAGTATCCACCGTCACAAAGTGCAGGTATATACTTCTTAAAGTTCAAAAAGGCAGGTAAGTAGTTATGAAAATATATATACCAACGATAACCCTTCGAAAGTGAACGTCTTGGCGACTATATGATCAATAAAAATTGTGTCGAAGTTTGCATTTTTGGAATGCAATGCAAATCCTTTATTTTTCATTTTTTCATTTTGATCATTATCGAAATCCTTCTTCCCAAGTTTAGGCCACGAAAATCTAATGAGGATCTTTGAAAATGTTTCAGTGATTTTTCAGTTCGTTTACCTAAATTTTTTTCAAACCAATTTTTTTCGCAAAAAAGAGGATGGAGTACATTACCATGAGTTTTTTGTTAGGGAAGAGGTTTGTTTGGGTCTGCAAAAAAGCTTGTGGCGTTAATCGCACCGTTTTATGTTGATGACGGGAAATCAGAAGTAGTAGTAGCAATTTATTTTATAAATCGATACATACCAGCTGGTAAGTCGGCAAACGCTGCGAAACTCCTCCGATTAATTTACGCGATAAATATGTATACCTATTCTAGTTAAGTTTCAGTTTAATCGATTTCAAGCGGGATGTAGCTGGTTAGTAAGTGATTGCTATCAGGGTAATCAATTAACCGTAATTGAAGATTTTTATTTCGATTAAGTAGATAGCGACAGGATTGAAAATTAATGGCAGAGTGCTGATAAGATTACGTGAGAAAATTGTTGGAGTATGGCCTGCGCAGAGATGAAACAGTGAAGAATGAAGATCGATAAGTCGGCGAAAAAACAACTAATTGTTAGAAACAGAAAATCTATTCGTAAAGCTGAACTCGATATTTTGACACTAAAACCATGAAGGGCTAACACCACTGTAAACGTCTAAAATTAAGCGTTTTTTTGTGGAAGGACGAGTAAGAGGATACTAATATTCAAGGATGTTATTAGTCATATCTTTGAGAAAACAAAACAAACATATTTAAAAATTGTAGAAAATGGTGACGCTGCGCTGGAGCCATTCTCGCGGGGCATGATGAATTGAGACGCTCTGCGGCACACAGTGTAACTGACGCAAATTTTAATGGCGAAAAAAATTACTTACATGAGTATAGCGAGAGAAATACGTAGGGGATTTTTCAAATATTAATTTTTGTGCAATCGGCCAGCATTTAAAGTAAAAACTCAATTTTCTACAGAAAAAAAGGACAATAATTTGTTAATAAATAATGTTATAATTAACTCATGGAAAATCCCGTATTTTAATTATGTGCTCAAAATTTGGAGTGAATAGAATGAAAATTGTTGGAGATATGCTGCGCGCCGTTTTGAAAAATCGTCTTCCGAGAAAACGTCGTCGTCTCGCACCGCGACTGCTACTGCAGACCTACACGGCCCTGCGGGCCTTTTTTTAACGGTACCAAACTTTTTTCCCCCTCATTCTAGATGGTTCAAAGTATCTCTTAAGCCAGATAAAAAAATCAATTTTTTGAAATTTCTACAGTGGTGTTACCCCTTAAGGCGTCTGGCCACCCTGACCGCTCGGAAAATGGGTATGTTTAAAAAAAATCATATACTCGAAAGTATAAAACGAAATATGTTTATTTTTTAAAGCGAGGAGAGGAACGGCTTTCAAAATGCCTCAAATAAATTTTAGTTCAAAATATTAACAACTGGCGGCGCTGCAGAAATTTCCGCGAAGGCCCTCCGCACGACACGCGCGTATGTTGCTACAGGTGTATCATCGTTATGTTAGTCGATATTTTTTTCGTCCATTAGGGGAATTATGGTGAGCCGAAAAAAAGGTATTTTGTAACGAAATTTCACGAGAAAAGAACGCCAAAAATAATCGAACCGCGCGGTCGATCGCTCGCGGCAGCTCCACCTTCCTACCAAAAAATAACTTCGCCAAATTTGCTATTTGCAATACCAACTACGGCTTAAATTGTTCATAACATTTCAAGGTTTATTATGAAAAAAAAGAAAACAAATATTTCAGGGTACCCAGAATCGTAAACAGAATAATTGAGTTTCTCCAATGATACCGAGGTTTATCGCACTTTTGACATTTGTAGTATAAGATTTTAATGACAATTCATTTTGTCCAATTTTTTGGAACCTTAAAACTACAAAAATCACACAAACTTATTTTTAAGTCGCCTATTCACTACATAACACCAACAACGGCCGCAGAATATTCTGGACAACGGAAAAAATAAGTAAGGGTTTTTAGCGCAGTACAACGATGCAAAATTCATAATCTGGCATCTTTATCGAAACTTTTTCATCTTCATTATTTTCCACGTTTAAAGAGGTTAGGCTACTGTGAGCCTTTCCAAAAATCGTTCGTCGCTTCAGACAACTTAAATCGAAGAGAAAGGTCCAACTTATGCTGCATTCTCGAATTTTTCTCGCGTTTTTCTCGAAACTACGTTTTTCAAAACGGTGTACACGATTTTCAACATCTAATGAACGGATTGACTTGAAATTTTGTACACTTATTCAATGTAATAATACTTTAGTCTTGAACGACGTTTTTACTCTTAACATTTCGTTTATTATTTATTAACAATAATCATGTTATTTTTGCGGGAAAATTGAAAAAAAAAGTTTCCAATTATCGCAACACGCTAACAAAAAAAAAGCTCGCTCAAGTCTTAGCCAATATTATCTATTTTAAGAAGAAAAAAACTCGTTTTTCTTGCTCGGGTTAACCGGGTGGTCAAAATCAAGTACACCGTCAAGCCCTTCACGTTCGAAGGCCCTTCGCGAGATTGCTCATAATTTCGGTAATTATTAATATTTTTCAAGAAGTTCGGTACCCAAGTTTGTTAATGAACGTACAAGTGAACGGCGAATCGATTTTGCAATCATTTGACTTATTTCTTTAAAGTTCATTTATTTAAACAACCCGGATTTTCGAGTCGTCCCGGTACCCTAACCCCATCATAAAAAACCCCAAAGAGGCGCTATTCCTCCTTCATTGTGAAACTGCATTCATTTATAAACAAATGCATGCGATTCAACAAAACCAAAATGTGTCATATTAATGGAAGCAATTGAGGGCGGAGATACCTTCAGGCGAGAGAAAAATTTGCTGATTTTAATTATTTTTTTTAAAGAAATGATTTCTTCACCTTTGCTGAGACTTAGGGTAATGTTTCATCGTTACTTTTGGGTGTGGCATGGTATTTTTTTAAATTCATCTTTGAAAATAGCAGAGGTATGGCATGGTCCTTTAAACTGCATTTTCAAAACTGACGTGATGTATAGCTGAAAAACTAATCGACCGAGTCTGATGAAACCTGATGCTGAATTTTTTTGAAGATTAATAAAAAATATATTTTTTCATTGCAAATCGCAGCCGTTTTTTGGAAAATTCAATCTTTTTGTTTCAAAGCGTACCGTTTTATGGATTTTCAACATTTCTCACTTTTTCTTAGTTCATAGTCTGCGTATGAGTGTTAATGAAAGAAAAATCTTCATTTGCAACTCATTTGCAATCCATCGCAACTCGTTTAGAAGACCGTGCCATACCTCCGCTATTTTTAACGATTAAATTTAAAAAATACTATGTAACATCCAAGAGTAGTAATAAAAATACCCTAAGTCTCAAATATAATGAAGATATCTTTCCTTTACAAAAAATCATGAAAATCGGCAATTTTTTCCTCGCTTAAGGCCTTAGGCCACAGTAACGGGTATAAAATGATGTGCGAATGTAACAATTTTTTTTCGTATCAAAAAGTGAATAACTCATCAAATTAATTACACATCTATTTAGTATGGATATCAACCTGTTAGAATATATATACATTTTTTTTCGATGTACAAAATGGCCGACTACTAATATTTTCTTTTGTTTAGGCGCTCCGCGGCGTGACATTTAGCATCCACAATTTTTTACCTAGAACGAAAAACAAAAATTCTCGTCAATCTACATTAGAATACCCAGAGAAGTACGTACGGAATTTAAAAGATATTGTTTTATTCAAAAGTTGTAGGTATTTGGACTTAAGAGAGGAATTTTATAAATTCAGTTATAACTGCTTATAAACCGCTCATAAAATGAAAGGTTTCCGATTAATCAGAAATTCCGTACGTACTTCTCTGCGAAATGAAATTAGGAACATAACTTTTAAATTTGAAGTGAATCGAGTGAAAATTGTTGAAGTTATTCGTCACGCCAATTGGAAAAGAGCTGTTCGAGAAGTCTCGAGTAGTCGGCCACATTGTACATCGAAAAAAAATATATTTTATAACAGCTTGATATTAATACTAAATAGATGTGTAATTAATTTTATGAGTGAATGACTTTTTCGCATGAAAAGAAATTGTTGAATTCGCACATGATTTTATACCCGTTACTGTGGCCTAACCCCTTAAAGAAATCTCCCCCGTTAAATGAGTTGACCGTTCGTGTCAGAGTGTTGCCCCTTACGGTAATAATAAAAAATAATTTTATTCGTAGACAAACCCAAACAAAGTGGAACCAAAAAAACATTTGTCTCCCAAACAAACTCATTTATTGGCAAGTGCTTTCGACTCAGAAAACGAGAGCACTGGCAGCATCAAATGAGCGCAAAATTTGCCGAGTTTCAAACTCTTTTTGAACTTGCATCCAAAACTCGCGCGCGTCAAGATCTCGCGCTCTTGGGCTTGTTGAATCAGCGAGGTTTCGTTGTACGAAAAGAGTAGAGCGTGTGGTGAAACTCGAGGTTGGTCCATGTGGAAAATGGATGAGCGAGGAAGGGGGACGAAGGATAGTGCGGGAAAAGCGCGAGATGCGGAGCGAGGTCGAGGTCAAACGGGGCGAAGTGAGAGTTTACACCAGATCGATGCGAGCGTCGCGACGCCACGAGCGCCGCCATCGCCGCGTCTTTGCTCTCCCTGCGTTTTCTCGACAAGTCTGCTCTTTTGCCCACCGAAACACCATATCGGAGTTACACACACACGCGCGCACGCACACACGCACACACACACACACACATATATATATATATATATATATATATATATATATATATATATATATATATAGGCAGTGCCAGACGGTACGGCGTACTCGCGGATCGCCCAAATCCAATGAAGAAAGAATCTTTCTTTCCAAACTATGGATTCGACCCGTACCTCGAACATGTCATTTGCGTTTTTTTTTCTTTTCTTCGGGGAAAACCAAATCTCGGAAACGCTAAGAGGTTGTACTACATATTGATGACGAAGCCGTTGTTTTTCGTCAATTTTTACCATCGATGTTTGTGTCATTTTTAGATATGTGCGGCTTCGTTTTTTATAAAGGTACGGTCGAACCTCGATATAATGAATCTGTAGGGAAGTTCGTTATATTGAGTTTGGGTTTTATTGAAGTTTCGTTGTGGCGAGATCATGTTCATTAAAATGTTCTTTAAAACATATATATATATATATATATATATATATATATATATATATATATATATATATATATATATATATATATATATATACACATATATTAGTACTATGAATATAGGGATACTTTTTAAAGAAAGAAAGGTTCAAATTAGAACATTTTTTACAAGCAATTAGCAGTTAAAGCATAATCTATATTATTATATCGTTGTATCAAGGTTTCCGGTGTCTATCGGAAGGAAACGGACTTTGTTATTTCGAGGATTTCGTTATATCGAGGTTCGACTGTATATATAAAAGTTTTAGCTACAAAAGCCATTCAAGGGCATGTACAAGGTCTACATAACCTTTAAAAAATCTTCGAACAGAGTTTTCTTATCAACTGCTAATATAACTTTGAACGCAATTTTCCGGAACTATGTTTTTCTAATTGGTGTATACGATCTTTCGACATCTAATGATCGAATTCACTAGAAATTTGGTACACTTATTCAGTGTAATAGTAGTTTAGTCTTGACCGACGTTTGTCTTCTTAACATTTTTTTTCATTACTTATTAACAATACTCATGTCATTTTCTCTCGACAAATAGAACAAAAATTTAAAAAATTTCTTCCAATGATAGAAACACGACGACAAAAAAAAGCTCCGTCAAGTTTCAGCTAATATTATCTATTTTAAGGAGTTTCGGGATAATTGACGAAATGTTACTATTTGTTTAACATTTATACAGTATGTAAATTTTAGTTTTAAGGCTTTCACGGCTATTTATGTGATGAGAAGAGTATATGGCTTCCGGATGGAGGCCGTGTTGAGGATCAGCGTTGTGCCGACGTTTCGCAAACGTTACAGTCTGCATCATCAGGGCTGAGAGCTCCGATACTGAAGCTCACGTGTCTCAGTATGTATGTAAATTCTTTGTCATATGTTGAATGCACCCTCCAAATTCTAAATCGATCGTCTACACCGTTTCTATAAAATTCACAATTGAAAAAAAAAACACTTTTTAACACAGGGAGATGACGACGTTCATCGCTGAATGGCAGTTTTACGCACAACATAGTGTTCAAAAAGTTTTGAAATGTTATGAAAGTCTGTCAAATCACTCAGTACATTATGACAATTTCGTCATCAGTGTCATAATGTACTGATGACGAAATTGTTATAATGTACTGAGTGTTTTGACAGTTTTTCATAACATTTTTTTCAAACATTTTTTCATAAAATTTACCGTATAAATGTGAGTCAAATTGTAACATTTCGTCAATTGGCCCGAAACTCCTTAAGAAAAAAAACTCGTTTTTCTTTGTTTCAGGTCAACCGGGTGACCAAAATCAAGTACACCGCTGACCTCCTTACGTTCAAAAGTCCTTCACGAGATTGTTTATAACTGCTTTTATTATTAATATTTATAAATGAAATTTCGTAGACAACTTTGTTCGTGTACATACAAATAACTATCCGAGCGATTTTTCAATCATCTTACTTATTCTTTCAAATTAGGTTTTTAAATTAACCGCGATTTTCGGGTCGTCACAGTAGCATAATCCTCTAAAAACGAAACGGATGCATTAGCACTTTGCAGCTGTACACTGAAAAAAAAATTCGTTCATCCATCCAATATTCAGTTGGTTTAACAAAAGGTATCTTTAAATACGTTCAACTTGATTTTTGATTGGCATAACAGAACAGTATAGTTGGTGGCAAAATAGTATAGTGGTGTGAACTGCAGCTTATTTAGCATGTCTGAGCAAACTGTTAAGACAACAAAATTTCGAGACAACAAAATGCATTTTGCACATTCGACTATTCTTTTTTCTTAGTGTATGGATTCGAATGAGAATACAGCCGCGATTGTTTTGAAACTTGATCTCGCGGATGCGATCCGATTCGCATAAAAATGCTTTCCGTGTACATTATTTTTTTTAAATTATTTATACTCTATATTTTGTATCGCCGCATTGATAACGCAAGGAATCAGTGCAGTGACCCGAAGAGAGTCGTCGTTCTGAGGATAAAAGAAAAAATGCAGCTGAACGCCAATTTAACCGGCTCCATCTACCTGGTTGAGTAAAAGAATTGCATTTTTCAGAAATATTTTTATTCATGAGTATCACCTTTTAGCTATATTCCCTGAAAATTTCCTCACTCCTGAAACCTCACTCCGGGTACAAAAAGCCCTGATCAGGCAACCTGCTTTTTTCCATGCCTTGATCAGGATTTGGTATCAAGCCTTGATCATTTTTGTGACACTTTCCCTGATTTCGGTCTGATCGGGGTGAAAAATCGAGGCCTGATCAGGGTAAACAGTGAAAGCCTGACATGCAGTCCGAAGAGAGAAGTTCGCTGTTGCTTCGGAAACCACCACCTCATTATATTCTTCAAAAATTATTCAAAAAATCGACGATCGTCAACGACTCGCATTCATTGTTAACTTAAATAACCCGTTTTTGATTTTTATATTTCAGATAGACTGTTTGAGCTGAAATGTCCACCGCCAAACGTCACGAAAAAACTTCATCGTTTGCCGGCGGCCATGTTTTTGTGTTTTTCTGCATTTTTTGGTGATTTGTTTTAAACCTAATATATGTAGCTTTGTGTTCACAAAAACGCGTTTCTTTTTCACCAACCGTTAACTAGAAACAATGCGGAGTTTGGCCATTTTTTTCGCGCCTCTAGGTAGATGTAGCTCCTTAAGTATTTTTCCAACCGTGCGGGAATATTGGCGCACGATAGAATTTCCGATAACTCGGATAATTCCGTGAAAACCGGCGCCGATAGTACGGAATATTATTTTTTGTTTTTCTTGCAGCAGGGACAAAAGTCGCCTCCGCGCACTAAATTGATCGACACCGGGGTCTGTTTTTCCCGCGGGTATTTTTCCCCAGTCCTCAGGACGTCGCTCGTGTACGTAATAACGCAGTCTCGAGCGAATTAAGCGGGAAGGGAGGCACTTTCCCAGACTTTGGCATGTAGGGTCGAGTTGTTAGTGCTCGCTTGCATAGAGACTCCCACAAACACGCACGCACGGAGAATTTAACCATTTGGCTTCATTTCCCGTTCGGACAAATGCGGGAGTGCACGCGCAACAAGACACAGCGAAGAAATAATCCAAAAGATGATGTAGCCATCTATAACGCCACGTGGCATGACGTTTGTGATCGTCTTGTCGCGAAATGCAAATGGACATTAGCGCGAATTAAGAGCAAACTCGTCAAGGAAAGAAATCTCGAGTGGGTCTCGATGCGCTAGGCAAGAACGTGTCAGCCTCGCGATGACTCTGTGGCGAACGCGAGCCGTCAGCAGTTTTTTTTTTCAAGAGTCCGCAAACAAAATTGATAGATGAAGGATTTAAACATTTTTATTGTTAAGTTGACTGAGGCTAATCGAGGAAGGCGAAGCGTCGAATGCATAGCGGGCAAAAAGAGTTAGGAAGATGAGGAGAAGGAGGATCAGAGAGAAGAAAAAGAGGAGACGGGAGAGGGGAAACGGGAACGAGAAAGGGCAGAGGGAAGACCGGAATGGAGGAAAATGAGAGAGAACACGAGGACGAAAAGAAACGACGATAAGCGAAGAAAGCGTAGGAGAGGAGGAGGTATGAGATAACGAAAGGAAGAGGAAGAAGCAGGGAAGAAGTAAGGAGGTTCGGGACAATTAACGAAATATTACCATTGACGTTTGATTTGAATTTATACAGTATATTCTTGTTTTGATAAAATTGACAATTGAAAAAAAAAACACTTTTTAACATAGGGAGATGCCTACGTGCATAGCTAAATGGTAGTTTTACGCACGAAATAGTGTGAAAAAATGTTTAAAATGTTATGGAAACCTGTCAAATCAGTCAGTACATTATGACAATTTCGCTTCCCTTTGCATAATTAAGCATCTTCCTGTGTTAAAACGTGTTGCTTCAATTGTGAATTTTATAGAAACGGTGTGGACGATCGATTTAAAGTTTAGAGAGTACATTCAGTATATGACAAAGAACTTACTGTGTAAATTTGAATCAACGGGTAACATATCGTCAGTTGTCCCGAAACTCCTTAAAAACACAGGAAAAAAGAGCCAAAAAGGAACAGCAAGCGGGAGAAAAGGAAAAGGAGGAAAATGTCGAGGAAGGACAGGAGGAGCATAGGTGCAGAGACGAAGCAGGAACAAGGGAAAGAGGACAGCAAGCAAGATATACTGGAAGAGAAGGAGAAAGAAGATCAACGGAGAGGACGAACGGGGAGAAAGAAAAAAAGTCAAAAGAATGAGAGCGATGAGAAACAAAAGGAGGCAAAGGCGGAAAAAGAAAGAAAAGGTGAAGGAAATGAGGAAAATTAAAGACCCAGGAGGAAGAAGAGCTTCCCTTGATTTCGAACAGTTTTTCTCCGAGATTGAAATTTGCATCGTAGGAATGTAATCGAGATTGTTATTTTTTAATTTCCCAATTTTTTTGCACATCCACATGTAGAGGTTGCCATGAGTTGCCCAATATTACGATCAGGCCAATATTGGGACCATCGTGTAAGCCAACAAAAGCGAAATAATATTGGCCCATTACTGTTCCGCTCTAAACTGAAAACTGGCACAATATCGGCTCATCCCTAAAGCCTGTCCTGGCCCATCTTTAAAAACTAATAAACAGCCGTGATAGTTAAACTAAATTTGCCAATTTAAAAACTGGGGATACTAAAATACTGACAATTCCATTGGCCCAATATTGTTCCCTTATAAATTGAAAACCGGCACAATATCGGCCCATTACTAAAGATTATCCTGGCCCATCTTTCAAAACCAATAAACAGCAGTGATAGTTAAACTAAATTTGCCAATCCTAAAGCTGGCAATCCTAAAATACTGGCTATTACATTGGCTCATTATTGTCTCGTTCTAAATTGAAAACCGACACAATATCGGCCCATAGTTAAAACCTATCATGGCCCATCTTCTAAATTCATTAAACAGTCATGATAGATAAACAATATGTGCCAATTTTTAAACTGGTGATGCTGAAGTACTGCCAATTACATTGGCCCATGATTGTTCCGTTATAAATTGAGAACTGGCACAATATCAGCCCATTGCTAAAACCTATCCGGGCCCATCTGTTAAAACCAATAAACAACCGTGATAGTTCATCGAAATTTTCCAATTTTAAAACTGGCAATGCTAAAATACTGGAAATTACATTTAATTAATCTAAGCCCTTTATTGGCTAAGTGGGTCAGACCATACCTGCTTTTATTTTATTTAAGCCTTGGGTTATTCATTATCTGTATATTGTGCCAGAATAGGCAAATAACTGGCACGTCATATATTAATCGTATATATTTTGTAGTTCAGTTTTTGTAATCAAGTCTTGGCCTATTATTGGCATTTGTAAATAACCAACATAAGTAAGTAAAATATGCCAATTTTGAAACCTGTCATATACGCAAATCACCATTTATTTCAAGCTTATTCCATGAAATATGTATCCATAAGGACCAATCTCAGGCCAATCTTGGTCCGATATAGGTTGAATATTTATCACGCACTCAAACAAACCCAAACGAACTCATGGCCCAATATTCTAGATAGACTAACTTCTAGATAGACCAACTGTGAAGGCTCATCATAGAGCCAGTGGTCAATTTCTACATAGGCCCTTTAAGAGGGCCCACATAGGGCCAAGTGTAATCACCAACATTGCCGCTACAATGAATTAAATCATTGGCCCAATAATTGTTGGCTCTGTTGGCCGATATCGGGCCGTTCTTATCATTTCTACAAAGGCACCACCTCATTGGTTAATACTCACGGCCCAATATTCTAGAAAAGCTAACTGTGAAGGCCCGTTCCAGGCCCAACGGTCAATCTCTACATGGGTCCTAGCTCCAAAAATCTCTCGATGGTTTTTGAATTGATGATACAGAGTTTTACAATTCAAATTTGCAAAAATATAATTCGCAAAATAATAGCAATGAAAATATAAGAGAAAAATGTTCATTTCTCTTATTTTGCAAAATCTTTTTCGCAGATTTAAATTGGAGATCTCTGTATAATCAATTCAAGAACTGTCGAAGGATTTCTGTGAGCCTGGTGAACGAAATGAGACCAATAATCTGGGAGAGCACGCACACAAATACTCTCGGGATTTGCCAGCCGTCTTCCAATATACTCCCGAAACACTCATGGTTTACATACGAATACACCCGATGCTTTATACAAAGTCGCGACTATCGTTATTCAATGCTCGGAAATGCACGCGATTTTCTCCGTTGCCTTTAGCAATGTGGTCAGAAATGAAGTACCCGCTTGAACTCGCAATCGTTCCATGCACCTGATCTACTCGAGCTATATGTTTTTGCATGTGCCTTGCGCGAGCACGTATACATGTACGACGTATGCATGTATACGGAGGCGTCGTGATGAAGCCCCCCAAAAAGTATATTGTATACGGATACAGGGGAGATTGAGGTTGCTCGAGAATTGTTGCAGAATTTTTAAGAGCCCTTCTTAGGGTTTCGGAGCATATAACGCCAATTAAAAAAAAAGGTAACAATATCTGTACCGCTAGAGATAGGATTTTTTCAAACTTTCACACCCGGTAAGGGTGGCTTCCGGAGATCGAAAATCATTGCGACTTTTTCCTCTCCTGGATTCTGTTAGAGACTTCAATTCTATAACGCCAATAAAAACGATGAGAATACTTTTAGCCCCGGTAATAACATTTTTAAGACGTACACCCCTCCCCCTGTCGCCGGTAAGGGTGTGTTTCGAAAGGCGAAATTTGTTGCAATTTGTGTATGACCTTTCAGGGGATTAAAACATATATCGCCAATGCAAACGATGAAAATATATTTACCGCCGGAGAAACAATTTTTCATCGACCTTCACCCCCGGTATGGTTTGGTTCCGGAGGGCCAACATTTTGAAACCGTTTTGTAGGGTCTCTATTAGTGGTCTGGAGGCGAAATATAGGGAAAAAAAGGATTTAAAAAAATCGTTGCAATCCAACGATGCAAACGTCAAACCCTCTTAGGTCTACGGTCGACTTTTCTCATCTGCTTTCTGCTGATGTGTAGCTTCTTGTTGGTAAGCAGTCGGTCGTATACTTTTTATTTTACGCAATGTACACTACCGGCCAAACATCTCTGGACACTTCAGATAATTGCAAAATGATATTAGAATAATACAATTAATTATACAGAACTATATATCTTCGTAAAATAATAAATGAAACGAAGTATATTATTCTAACATTATTGGGCAATTATCCAGTGATCGAAAGTCTTGCAATTATCTGAAAATGCCCGGAAACTTTTGGCTGGAAGTATGTTTCTAAATATTAGGGCTAAGGAGCTACTTTTTTCCGATTTGTGATTAGCTCAACCAGTAGCTCATTTTCTTCACTGAAAGAAAAAATGACTTGGGCTGACTAAATCCCTTATTGGTGGATGCCAACGAATTATTTATCGAATAGGTGGAATATTCGGTTATTTTAAGAGTTATTTATTCCATCAATCTAATAAATGTTCGGAACCAACCCAAACAATAAGGTAGATCCGAGTGGTATTGTTCTCCGTGTAACCAGTTTATTTTTATTTTTTCAGTTTCCAGCACAGCTTTCTCGGATAAGTAAATCTGTAATGTACTTTTTCTAATATCGTAATTACCGCGCTCGTGTAGCCCGTTTCTCTGGCAATTCGACGTCAACTGCGAACATTTCGAGTACAGTCAATTCTCATCTATTTTGCCGCTAGCTATTTTGCGCCGCGCTGGCTATTTGGCAAAATGGCGACCAGTTATTTGTCCGATGCATCCTTCCCCTAAACCCCACTCTATGACCGTTATGCTCGTAGCTATGACCTCGTGTACCATCCCAACCTTTTTCTTTTGTAGTAGTCTTCCCCGAAATAATTGATACCCATTGTATGACGATTTGTGCAAGTGCTTTAGTTAATTTGTCATCGCAGACTACTACAAATAGATAATAAAGCGATAAATAACAATTCAAGGGTTTCTTTACCAAATAAAATAAGATTCGTTTATTATCACAAGACTTTTGCTGAACTTATTTTGTAATTAATCATTGATTCGCTCGTTCAAACTCGTCTTTGTGTTCAACTTTCTTGTAGTGGTCACCACCGAAATAATAGATACTGAGTGTTTGACGATTTATGCAAGTGTTTTAGTTAATTTGTCACCGTACATTCCTACAAATTAATAATAAAGTGATAAATAAAAATTCAAGGGTTTCTTTCCATATACAATAAGATTCGTTTGTTCTCACAAGACTGTCTAAACTTATTTTGTAATTAATCATCGATTCGCTGATTGAGACTAGTTTTTGCATTAAGGCGGGATATACATTTAGACAGAAAAAAATAAGAAATATTGAGGAATTTTTTTAAACTAAGGAATAATGATTCTATAATTATCAAACTTTAGGTATACTTTAATAGTATGTTGAAGTAAACAAAACATTTTTTTTAATTAATTTATCAGAAAAATGACGGAGCTGTGGCAGAGTATTACAGCAAGTTCGCCACGGGAGTTGCGAATCGGCGTGCAGTCTAGCTTCCCGTAGACCTTGATTTGTAAAAAAGTTCAAACATTTTTTCAGCTAGAACATGTATAGTTTCTATGTAACGGTAATTAAAGTTAAGATAATGGCATGCGTTTACAAAAAAAAACAACATTTTACGCAATATTTCTGTAAAATGTGGATTAAAAAAGTAGTTTTTTGTTCCAATTTTTCATAAACAATTCTCGTCAAGTAGAAGGTACCAATATTATCAATATTTCTACCAAGTTTCAACTCAATGGGCTTAATAGTTTTTGAGTAATCCTGCACACCAATTCAGATAATGCAGTTTTGAGAAAAACGCATTCGAAGTTCACGCCCGCTCCAAATCCGACCGGTGAGGCACAGCGTTGGCGGGCTGTAATGTTTAAAGTTTTTCGAATTTCGCTTTGAAACTTTAGGAAAATATTCGACGTATATAGTTCTATCGTTTAAATAAAAAAAAAAAAGAAATCGATTTTTTGATCGTTCTAAATGTATGTCCCTCCTTAAACATTTTTTTGTTAAAACACTGAATACATTTTAACGTTAAAAAAAAACATTATTCGTCTCAATTAATAAAATTGAGATACTTTGCGAGTTTCGTAGACATACGACTAGATTGGTTGAATATTACGTATTCGAAGAATTCAAAAATGGATAAACGCTTTTTTACTTTTTGGAGAGTGAACTGTCAGTTGTCTCAGTCGGCACAATGTATGTGCATAGGTGTATATATCCCTAGGGCAGCAATCTGTGTACTTTCTCTTCGCGCGGTTACCGTGAGGTATCGCTGCTATCAAACTGCTGTAAGGCGCCATCTTACGTCGTTTATCTTACGCTGCAAGATAAACGATGGTCGTCGGTCCCAGCTCGGCAAAATAGGTAAGGCTTGACTATATTTCGATTCGGCCGTTTTTGAGAAAAGGGTAAATATTCGGAAGTGGGGCCGCTGCTAGAATCAGACTAATTTTTTTTCTTATTTCTTTTAATGATCATAGGAGATGATACGAAGTTATATTATAAAGGCCGTGCGCCTTTTTTTTCTTCAAACAAAATTATTTAAAAATTTGGACGTGGATCCCTGCTTGCAGCGCAGATGCAAGCAGGGATCCTCATTGAAAATAAATGGCATACTATTCCATGGGTGCGTGGAATCGTGGGATGCGTAGAACACTGGGGTGGGCGGGGGGCAGCTTGGATGGGTGCGTGAAATCGTGGGGTGATCTTGCATCTGCGCTGCAAGCAGATGGGTGGCTCACCCCAGTGGCGGCCACCCCAGTGTTCTACGAACCCCACAATTCCACGCACCCATCCGAGGTGCCCCCGCCCACCCCAGTGTTCTACGCACCCCACGATTCCATGCACCCATCCACGGTGCCCAACAAACCCACCCCAGTGTTCTACGCCACCATACGCCATGGGTGCGTGAAATCATGGGGTGCGTTGAATCGTGGGGTGCGTAGAACACTGGGGTGGGTACTTTACTGCATATGGTAAAGTACACACCGAAAAGCATATGGTTATTTTTTTCCGGAAACATCATTCGCCGTTACAATAATGATAAGGATGATGTTTGTTAGCCATATTAAACCATTTATACAAAAATTAGCCTGATTCTAGCCGGAGCCCCACTTCCGAATATTTACCGAGAAAAGTTCTGACAACTTAATATCTACTGTTATCTTCATGCTGTTTTCGAAATGTCAGTATTACAATGAAACGTCGATTGGATCCAACGTCCTTCCTTCTTTGGCCGTCATCATTTATAGATGTTCAAAAATAATAACGGGACGTTGCATGTTCTGGCTATCAATCATGGTCGAGGGATTGGAGGACGTTCGTTTCGAATTCCCGAACCGATTATACAGTATCAGTGCTCTTGATTGTTATTAATAAAGTTGTAAATATAAATTCACAATTGTCCTTGTGTCCTTTGTATAGGTACGTACGACTTATATAATACGCGTACAAAAGCCAGAGGTCAAACGGGACGCCTCAGGTCGCATGTTAATACCGGAAGGCATGTAACGCACCGCAATATTAAGCCGACGTTGTCGAGGCTCGCGAATGTGGGACAGTTTGATCGATAAAATAAGCCAAAGCTACGTATACTCCCCAAGTACTTGTGAGGCTTCACGAAAAGAAGCTTCCCAGTGAGCGGATGTTTCGTCGCGGTCAAAACTTTGCCACTCTACGACACACAACAATGTAGGAATAAATTACTTGTTGAAGTATTCCTTTCACGAATCCGAATATTCAACAATTAAATGATTTTCGCCTATAATCAAGTGAAAATACATCTCAGTATACTGGTAAAACTTCCAGCCAAGTTACCGAACTTTTAATGAAAATTACGACTCTAAAAATCGTCTCATTTATACGGCGTTTTATGGAGATGGCATGCAGGCCACATTCCTATCTAATTATTTATCCACTAAATAACTCTGGATGCCTGTTATAAATTGCTCACGCGTGTGAAAATATCTGAAGATTCCGTAATAGCAATAAAAACAGGGGTTCACCGAATGTTTAAAGAAAATATTAATGATAAAAGTTGGAAAAATGTGACTACCAGAAGAATTTTCGTAGCCGTGACGTTTCAGAGAAAATGTAAAAATGTCTAAATCTACTAAATTTGGGCTAAATTTTTTATTCCAAGTTATCCTTGGGCATAATAATTTGTTGTAATTTATTTTTTTATTAAGCGCACTGTCATTTACCGATTATTCAAAAGAGCCCTGCTTATGCCCCCACAAAATACGGTCCTCCACAAACGGTAGTCTGCGAAACCTTAACCGAGTCTGCAAAACGTATCGACGCATCGCCAAGTAAGCGCATTTTCGCTCGATGGTCGGTCAAGTGTATTCCAAAAGGCGTAGAAATTCGCGACCCAAAAAGTGTTAGCGCCTCTCGCGACCCAATGCATGTAACGCACCGCAATGTTAAGCCGACGTTGTCGAAGCTCGCGAATGTGGGACAGTTTGATCGATAAAATAAGACAAGCCTACGTATATTACCCAAGTACCGAAGTCGGTAAAGTTTACTAAACTTAGTAAACTTAGTCAATATACATTGATAACAATGGATAAAATTTTAAAAACCTAAAATTACTCGAGATTCTGCTGTCTTCCAGGGTGCAAGACGGATAATAAGAGTGAATTGTCGTTCCACAAGCTACTTGAAGATAAAGTCGTTTAACAAAAGTGGATTTTGGGTCTGAAAGTGACTCTCTAGGCCATCAAAGTGAGTTTGTAGTCACACAACAAGATTTTGTCTTTCCAAGTTTCTATCTTTATGCATAATAAGTTGAGACCGAAGTATTTTTTCCCTATTACATCACACCTGCCGCGGCCGTGGTCGATCGGCTGGCAGGGCTCTTTTAAATAATTTGCGAAAATTACCATTCAGTTGGGCGCTAGCTAGTACAAGTACTAACAAAACATGTCGGCTAGCGGGAGCACGAGAAATGGGTCCAGTTGGTGGGACCAGAGTTTAGCAGAGTTAAGGAAATATGAAGGACCACGTGTTGCAGCATAAAAGTATCCCGAGTCGAAATTTCGAGCCGCGTTCAACCCACAAAATGAAGGCGAACAGCAATCGGCGTGAGCGGATTATTGGGTATCTAAAGGAGGGTACAATGTTTGAAAGTATCATGCGTTAGAGCCTCCGATGAACCTCCGGCATGGCAGAAAGTAGACTTTTTGACTCAAAGGAGGTCAGTAAGGCTCACAATTGAACCTACGGAACCTCAGGTCGGCCTACTTCGAGCGCTCCGGCTGAACCTACTGCCCCCCCCCTTTCGGCCTACTGTACACTGCTAAACAAAAAAATTAATTTATATAGAATCTATTTAAATAAAATAGGTTTTTTCCTTGTCTCACAGCCTACTACGATCATATTTCTTTCAAAGATATTTATATATATTAATAAAGATGAGATTCAAATTAATCTTTATTTGCTTACAATGCACACTGTAAAGCTTAGTGTACTATATGCATAAAATATTTCATAAATCGAAAATAAAATGAACTCTTTAATTGAGAGCTTTACCACAAGAATTTTTATCGTAATTCGTCATTCCCTGGCCTTTAGAATTGATTTTTTTCGAAGAAAATATCTGCCCTATATGCGACTTGAACCTAGTCCTACCTACTCATAACTACGCTCCGCTGCCCCATATATATATATATATAAAATTCCTCTCTCTCCACCTTCTCTACGCCCCGCCCCTTTGTTATGAGTGTTGCAATAAAGATGGACCGTTAGTTCAATCAAATAGAAAAATGGTTAACTCTACGAAAATTCTATTTAAAGTAAATTAAAAAAAAAATAACTAGATCCATTCAGTGAACTTAACTGAATTTTTTTTTTGAACAGATGAAAATGTTGAATTGATGAAACCGAATCACAGATTTATTTGGATCAAATAAAATATGTAGTTGGACGATATTAAATAGATTGATTTTCTATAAACATTTTTGAAATCAATAATTTTAATAATGGAATGCAATAGGAAAAATTTGGTTCTATGAAAAATCTAGTTAATTCAAATAAAAAAGAATCAAATAGACGCGGTTAGTTAATATCATATTTAGCGGAGAAAAAATAAAAATATGCTTCACACATACACGTGGAAATATGTTTTAAATTTTCGACGTGCTAAAAATGAAAACAAAGAAAAATCAAACATTTCATTTAAAATCGACGATAATCGGCCGTCGCCATTTATCAACTTATTATTGAATTAACAAAAAAAACAAAAAGGAAACATAAAGAAAAAATCGAATGAGGTTGAATTCTAAACCGACAATTTCAATCCTTTAGAACATGAAATAGACTATAATTAACACCCTAACGTTCCATATAGATATCAACATTATATGTTATTTAGATCTACACTGCCAGCCAAAAGTTTTCGGACACTCCACATGATCTGTGAGATTTTTTCTCACAGGAAAACGCCCATTAATCCGATAGAATTGGAGTAAGACTGTATATACAAGCATTCTTTTATGAATTGCCTATAAAATAATAATAAATCGATATTGAGCGAATTTGATTGTTTTCGCATATTAATATTGCACTAATATTTTGATAAGGGGACGATGTATTTTTATTAATTTCGTATTATTTTCGTCATCGAACGGGTTACCGATCAGGCCACAATGGAATGATGATGGAGGAGATATCGGATTTGGGCCGAAAGCAGGTTAGGTGGGGTCGAGGCAACAGTTTGAGATTGAAAGCAGGTTAAGGAGGCCTGTGCTCTGCCCGTTTCACTAAAACTGGGGGTCGAGAGAAGGTTTGGAAGGTCTAGCAGAGGCTACCCTGGACCAAGAGGAGGTCTCTTCATGGCACTGAACTCGACAAATGAGGTTTCGTCGGTTCAACGAAGGCTGGCGGCTTATGTATTACAAAAGAAATGGGTCCTGCGAGGGTTCAGAGGAGGCTAAAAATTTCGACTCGGGATATAACAATGGACTTACGTTTGTGCCTACAATTATCAGATAGTTGCTTTCATTTCGTCTCTCCAATGGTTTTATCACAGGTGCCTTTCTTTCTCATTGGGTAGTTCGTCAAAATGCAGGCTTTGGGGTAGCCCGATCTGCTCTCACAAATACTCTCGTTCGACGTGCTCGCACACACGCCAGATATTATAAACTATAATTGGACTTGACCATTATTATACAGACAATTGACGGAATACAAAATCGAGTTTTACAGATCGAGACCGTTCTGTACAGGTCAAGTGTTGGTCGTTGACCCGAAAATTGCGAGAGTGGGGCGAGGACCCGAGGACCCCTCGCCCCATCCTCGTCCTAGCATCTTATTAGCCGAAAGATTCTTACCCAAAATGTGACGTACTGACTTCAATTTTCGTAACGCGCGACATTTAAATATCGCTGACAGGCTTCACTCCAGCGAACGAGTCGAGGACGATATTTTCCTGTCTCAAAATCAAGCAATATTAAAAGTTATTTCTGTTATATACAATGTATAAATATAATTTCAGACGTCCCTTGTAAAAAGTATGCTCCGAAAAATAGAATCCCTTCTTCTCGAAACCTGCGAGTGACTCTCACAACCTTAAAACATCTTAATCCAGAGCTGACAAAGCTAAAAAAGAGCGAAAAACTAATTCTTTACTCCATTAGCATCTTTACAATCTACCATAAAGGTAAATCAAATAAACAACTCGCAGGAAATCAGGGACAAAGTAATTGCTTACGTCTGACAATGAGGCTATACTTGACCAGCCATATTGAAATATGGCTGCGCCACCTCTAGAACGTGAAAATCGCCAACTACATATCTTGTCATACCTACGCAAGAGAAACATCCTGCCGTATATAGCGATAAATGCTGGTAATACAACATTTTTAAAATTATTTTTGACCATTGCGGATTGTTAACAACACGTATAAATATCTATGTATATGAGAAAATACAGTGATTTTGTTCGATGCAAATCAAAATACAAGTAATTTAAATACCATTTTTATTCGTTCGAAATAACAATGTATTTGAATTTAAGACATATTTACTGTATGCAAATGAAGATCTTTTTTTATTCAAATATGTATTTTATACGCTCAAATCAACAATGCATTTTGATCAGAAAACGTTATTTGACTTGAATGGATCCTGATGAAACCCAAAAAAATTTCCTTTACAGTGTAAATATTTTCATGTCATATGCAAGTGACATATAAAATTGTTCTTAAAAAAAGCGTCGGAGCGTTCGAATTTCCTTTTCGTCATTTTCCTCGAAAACCCACTCTATTTAAACCAACCGTCTAAGTTATTTTTTCTTTCTTCTCAAATGTGATCTGTGATCAATTGGAATATTTCGTAGATTTATTTTTCATTCGTGATAAAAAGAAAGCACTTGCGGCGTCAATTTATAGAACGAGGGACAAGAATGGAATTTCGAGAGGCGGATTAACCTCCGACTAGCCGTGATATTGGCTCGTTGCTCACTTTTTCGCGTGCCAAAGGACAAGCATATTGCATTATAGGGATCTTTTTCACTTGATCTTCTATTCAATGAGAGGTTCGAGTGGTGATGCAACAATTGAACGAGCTGCGATGACCGGAAACCCCGTTCAAGGTCGTAAAAAATGAATAAAATACTCTTGAACAAACTCTAAAAAATATATTTTTGTCGATGATGGCTTTTTCTAATTGTAAAGATTGCATATTTTTTTGCTACCAATCATGCGAATTATATATTCAGAGAATACACACCACACGAGCGGGATGGGCGTATTTTTCCTTACGAACTATATACATGTGTGTGTATACGAACGTATTGACATTTGTCAATATATCAAAAATATCAAAACATATAACAATAAACAGAGCAATAATAAGCAAAAAAAATTGTCTAAATTTATATTCTTAAATTGTTGCCTCGATTAGCAGATTTCTAATTTTTATTTTATTTATCGTAGATTCAGAAGAAACGCTTCGAAAGCTGCATTTGCTTCTGATTTTTTCTTCATCTTTGCAATCCCGCGTACGGTGCGTTCAACGTCAATTATACATTGACGTTGAACGCACCGGTAAAAATAATAATAAGCAAAAAATTGTTAAAATTAAGTTCTTAAATCGTTGCCTCGATTAGCAGACTTCTAATTTTTATTTTATTTTCCGTAGAGTTAGATGAAAAGCTTCGAAAGCTGCTATTGCATGGTTTCAAAGTTTGCATCGTTAGGAAATAACGACAATTGTTTTCCAATTTTTCTTACATCATTTTTATTATTGAGGAATATCTTTTCTTGCAGATTAGAATTCTAGATATCTAAATAAGCGAATTGAAGAATGGTCGAGGGATTTTCGTAACGAACATTCGGCAAAAGAAATTCGAGCAATTGAAAAATAATAATTTTCATTGCATTCCAACAATGTAAACTTCAATTTCAGACGATTGCTTCTGACTTTTTCTTCATATCTGCAAATGGATCTTCTGCCACGTGTGCATCGCAATAATCGTGCGTACGCTGCTTTCAACGTCGACCTATGGGTGTATGTGTGAATACGTGCATACGTGTGCGTATGTACGTGTAATTATAGCAACAGTTTCGCGGAACGAATACCAATGTGAACGGATTTAGACGGTCGGCAGATCGTGTATGCATAACGACGATGTCCGCCGCAGTATACCGACCTCCGGCCCGCAAAGCTCATTTGGCCAGTGCGTGTACGAGTGCGTGAAGCAGCGTCAAGCGCACACACGTGGGGGAGCAGCGGCTATGGAGCTTGTGGGAGAGCTAAAGAGAAAGAAGAGGAAACAAAAAGAAGCGACCGACAGGTAGAAAGGGAGTACTCGAAGAGAGAGCAAGTGGAAGGCCGAGAAAGAGAACGAAGACGAAGCAAGGAAGAAACAGCGGCCGAGGGATGTATGGAGACATAGCGGAAGTGAGATAAAAATTGATTTCGGACTATGGGAGCTTTTTCTTTTACTGGTATAATTGCGATATCAACGAGTTGTAATATCGGAATACCGGTATTTCGATATTTTCTCATGTTTATGGGAAACCTTGATTAAAAACGTTAGAAGCTTGGAAGTAAAGATGGAATTTGTAGAAATAGTAGTGTGCAGCCAAGTGAAACCACAGTATTTATTTAGAAAATCGCCTTGTTTTATTGAGATCTTCATTTATTATACTTTTTTAATCATAGTCTGCTATGTTCTTAAATAAATCCAACCCAACATAAAATAAATAAACAAACAAAAAACTAAAAATAGGAACTTCTATGCAAATAAAAAAGTATCAAACAAGCAAAATAAGAATTAGGAACTTTTATGCAAATCAGCGCAGTAGTCACTACCAAAATGCAAACAATGCAAGCTTGTGACAAGCAGGCTACAGCATGGTCACTTTAATTAACGCGATTGAGATTTTTGAAAGAAACACCGGAAGAAACAGGGCATTTGAAGTTTCGGGGAGATTACAATTTCCATGACGCTACAATATTATGATGGATTTTGGGTCATAAAGTCAAAACAAACACAATTTGAAGAGTGGTAAAATTTAGTATTTCGATATTTGGCGTTAAAATTAGAATTTTTGGTTAGTTATTGAAAATGACAATTTCTTTGGAATTGAAAATTTTTCGTGGCGCCAAAATATGAAAATGGATTTCGACGGAGTTTTTTACGAATATATCTATATCGCTCGCCAGGTCCAATCGATTTCTCTGTTCCACGATTCAAAACGTACATCCACATCGTACATACGCGCGAGGCACCCACACTACAGGTACCTCGCGCCCACACCAGTATGTTGCCCCTCTGGGACAAAAATCTAGAGAATCGAAGAAATCGAAAAATCCTTGACAGCTGATCGATAAGAGCGACATACCTGGAATATCTCAAAAACTGATCTAGATTTCGAAAAAATAATCTGACAAACTGCCGGATCTTCGTCTGACACTGAGAAATATTCCGAGGGCCGAAGGGATCGGCAAGTCACTGTCGAAATAACTCTTCGCTCCTCTTTAATTTACGCCCGAACAGTTTTTCCAATTATTTTTTGCGAACGTATTTTTTAATCACGCCTACAGCCGATGAGCAATTATTTTTCTTCCTCGTACTCGCGATGCCTAACGAGAAAATGATTGGCATGAAGAATGTTTTTATCCTCTCAATTTTCGAGGCCCGAATTTTAGGGAAATCCAACCGGATAGAGCTGAGCCCACGGAGAAAGCCGCGGCAAGGCGTTGATGAGTTTAGGAGAGCTGATGAGAAATTCGCTGTGACGAGACGAAAAAAGACGTGTTTGGCGTAGCCAAAGGACGAGATTCTTCCGCACTGGTCCGAAGAAGACGGTAATTTAGTGCTTCATTAGGCACTGTCACGAATACACGAGTACACTACTCTTCTCCTGTGTGTTGTGACTCTACCTCTACTTGTACTCTTGGCTAGTTTGTATCGCGTTAACGGGCTATACCAGTGTGAACGCCGAAAATCTGGGTGATTTTCGGGATTTGTCTGGAAGAAAAGTACTCAATTAAATGTTTTGGAAAGTTAAGAATATATTTAGCTATATTTGACCTATATTACATCATTTTTTCATAGAAAAATATTGAGATCCAAGCGACTTATGCGCTGCCTTTCGAGGCGCCAAAAAAAAGTTCCTCCACCGACATGATTCCGGCCGATTGAGTAGCTGAAACCGAAAAAGGAAAAAATATCGTTAAACTGGAAGGTATTTCCTGTACAATGACGTAGGATTTTCGAAAAATATCGAAATCTAACAAAATGGCGTAGTTATGAAAAAACGTCTTTTTTTTCCTCGTCAATTTTCATCCAATCACAAATATTCTACGTCATTGTATAGTAAATATATTCAAGAGTACTGAGTTCAAATTCCAAGTCAATCGGATAATTGTTCTTCGAGTTGCAATGTCAGCAAATTTGAAAAATCTAATTTCGAGAAAAACGCCTTTAAAGATTTAACTATCGATTTTTGCAAGATAAAATTATAGAGATACGGTCTTGAAATTTTTACAGGATAGTGTTAAAAGTATAAACTGTGGAAAACGCAAAAAAAATCGATTTTTTGAAAATGTCGAGCTGGTACAGGCCCTTAAGGAATTTCGGGACAATTTATGTTTATGTTACCATCAGATTCAAATTTGTACAGTAAATTTTGTCATATCCTGAATGCACCGTCCAAAATTTGGAATTGAGAAAAAAAAACACTTTTTACTATAGGGAGATGCCTACGCCCATCGCTGAATAGCAGTTTTACACACGAAAAAGTATGGAAAAATGTTTAAATTTTATGAAAAACTGTCAAATAACCCCGCGTAGAAATTTTGATGGGGCCCAAATCACGGCCCGTTCAGGTTGCCAGACTGCCCTGGTAGGGCACTAATAAGGCAGCATGATAGGGCCCTACTAGGAAATGTAACGTTGTGTCACATATAGGCCTGACCTGGTTGCCAGAAACAAATGCATATAATATTTCAAAAATCCAAAATGGAATGAACCACTTAATTTATAGTTCCACTACAATGATTTTGTATCGTAATTCGTCATTCCCTGGCCTGCTGAAATGTTTTTGTTTGAAGAAAATATTTCGCCTATATGGGAATCGAACCTCGTATCTACCTACCCAAAGCTACGCACGCTGCCCCTATACTACTGAGTGCTTGTAACATGTTGGTCCGAGATATGGCATACGAGATCAAATGAATTCCTATAATTATTTTTTGTATCACATAAAGTATATCAATTAGTTAATATCATTGTGACAATTAAAGAGGTTTATCGAATAACATGCTATAGATTTTTGAAACTTAACCATATATATATAATTCCTCTCTCTCTCTCTCTCTTCGTCTTAAAAAGCTGCCGAAATCTTCTAACACGCATCCGAGTTGCATAACGTTTTTTGTCATGACAGTCCATAGCACTTTTTTAAAAATAGAATTCAGGACTGCATCGAAACTCCGAAGCTACAATGCTGTAAAATCGAAGTTTCCATGTGGAAAATAAGAGGTCATGTGCATCTATCGACTGCTGAGGCAGTTATAGGGAAAGCCTATTTATGGCCTCATCAGGGAAAGCCATAGTAGGGCCTATCAGGGCAAGCCGTGGTAGGGCCCTATCGGGGAAAGCTTTAGTAGGGCCACATTAGGGACAGCCTTAGTAAGACCCTATCATGGAAAGCCTTAGTAGGGTCCATCAGGGCAAGCCTTGGTACGTGGATGCACGCAATAACCGGTGAAATTTCATGCCCGCGCTCATCAATAGTCAATTTCAGATTCTTTATTCGTTCAATGACCCAGAATCAGTTATGTAAAGTGATTATGAACGAAAGCTTCATTCCCTATTGTCAGACGTGAAAAAAATCAACGACGTAATAAAGCTGGTCTCCATTGAATACACAACAACAAGTCTCGATAATATTAGCAGCCATTGGTTTCAGACGAAATTGCTTTTTCTCACTGCTCTTCGTATGAATACAAACTGAACATGTCGGGGTGAATGCACCTCGAGAGGTATATGCATTCGCCCACGATCGATTGTCCTATACTACTGTGTCATTAAGATATTAAAATTCAATCGAGTTATTCTCGTATTCCTCTTCGCTCTCTCTCTCTCTCTCTCTCTCTCTCTCTCTCTCTCTCTCACACACACACACACACACACACGCACGCACACACACACACACACACACACACACACACACACACACACACACACACACACACACACACACACACACACACACACACACACACACTGTCTTCGTTTCTCAGTCGCATCGCTTCTTATGTATACGCACGAATGAAAGACAAGGTGAAGAATGTGCAAAGGCAAAAACGTCGTGAGGTAACAAAAATGCTTGTACTCATAAAAAGTTTGCGGTACAGAACTGAACAAGGACGTAAGGCTATATCTGTAACAGTAGACCACCAGACATGCTCTGCTATCTAAAACGGCACGTGAATTCAAATATATATACACTTGCGTGCAAAAGTTTTTGGCCATCTTATTTTTTCAGGCGTATTGCATTGAAATACGACGGTGGGGGAAAATCAACGAGTTATGACAACATGCATTCACTTATATTTGAAAACAATTGATTATATGTATAGATATTCTTAAATATTTTATTGCCCATCATTTTTTATTTAATAAGTGTGCAAAGGTGTTGGGCCACCTACTATAGCGTGGCCCTATTAAGTTATTAATTGTGAGATCCGTTCTCGTGGCGTGTTTTCCCACTCATGTCGCAAATTATTCCACAACGTCGCCTTGTTACAGTGATTTTTTGTTCCAACACGATCTTTGAAGTCTTGCCACAAATGCTTAATCGGATTTAAGTCCGGTGATTGCGATGACCAGTTGAGAAGGTCTTCGAAGAAAATCTTTTACAAGACGTGAAGAATATTTAGGGTCGTTATCGTGGTGAAAAACCCAACCACGCGGCATTTTTTCAATGCAAATGGGAGCATATGGTCTTGCAATATTATTCTGTAGATTGTAGCGTCTGTATTGCTTTGAATTTCTACCAGCGGACCAACGCCATCGTCAGAAAATGCTCCCTAAAGTTTAATGTTCCCGCCACTGTGTTTTACGGTAGGAATTTGATACCTCACAGTGAACCTGGTACCTGTTGGACGTCGTCTCAAGAACGTTCGACCATCACTTCCGAATAATTGAAATTTGGATTCATCGGAACAAAGCTCTTTTCGTCCAGGGTTGCTAGCCCTCAAAATACGAAAGCCGGCCTCGCCGGACATATCCTTTTTTATAGCCAAACATACCTTTTTTAAAGCCGGATATACATTTTTAAAGTTCGACATAACCTTTATAATAAAAAAAACTCGGTTATGTCTTTTAATTGTTTATTAAGTACAAATGAATCACCGGTTTGTCACAAAATTAACCCGTTACAAGTAACAACAATCAATCATCAGTCCTATCATCGTTTGGTATTAACTATGATATTAACGAAGTTAAAAATGTTAGTCTTTAGACTATAAGTAGATAAAATAAAACAAAAACAAACAAATATAGCTCTCTTCTAGAGAAGAACTCATTACACTAAAAGTTTTCATTAATAGTAAATTGTGTATCAAGGAGACAAAGTGGGACTTGTACGCCGAGCACGATGTTCTTAGTACAAGTCGTAGACCAGCGCGTGAGGCGGAGACGAGTACTGAAAACATCGCGGTCGGCGTAAAATCTCCTGTCTCCATGGTGCTCACGATTATTTATACAACAAAACCATGTTTTCCGAGCTTTTATATTGTTAAATACATATAGCTGCAAGCACGTGCAGAAGGTGTATTGCATATACGGAAGGTTTTTCGCACATGGAAGCTGCATCGCGCGTGCTGCCCGCGGGTGGAGGGGGTGGAGCTCTCCGTTGACACCAAACGTATTTTTTAAATGGATCAGCATATATTAATATTCTATCCTATTAATAACTAGCAGTCGTAACCGGCTCCGCCCGGGGGCGGACCATTTTTATTATTTCTTGCTATGCACTTCTTTTTCCCACCCGCGATGTTGCGACAAAGTGCGGATTTCCTTTTCGGCATTGTGAAAACGTTAAATTAATCTCTGTGATATTCAAGTACGTAAGTAACGTCATCTGATCACGAAAACAGAAACAGTCGAGTAGAGCGCTGGGTGGCGCGAACGCGTTCGCTGATGTTTTTGCTATCAAAATGTTCATTCACCGAGTCTGTCATTGTTGTTCGCTGCTCAATATTAAGGAGATTAGAGTGTTAGCCACTATCAAACGTTAACTTTAAAAGAAATTGTTATTGTCTAGACTATACTGAGACTTTACGAATTTTTAAAAATTCTTTCACCACCAAACACAGGAGATACAAAATATTTTAATGATGTCATTTTCCGTATGGCTAGATGGGCAAGGCGTTTACGCTACGGTTGGTGTAATTTTTTCTGGCTATTCAGCTATTTTTAACAAAGGATCAACGTTAACCAAACCTTTGTAAACATTTAGAAAAAATCCTTCATCTCGCCCATCATAAACCATATATATTTGATATTCAACCATTGAGGTTTGATGCAAGATTACAAATCTTGGTTGACGAATGAAGAGCATTGCTGCCAAACTCAATGTCCGCGAAGTCAGCGTATGTCGTCAACGCTTAATATTAATTAACGGTAATAACAAATAATCTCGTGACAAACATATAAATAGGCATAATTACAAATTACTCAAAGTTTCATTTTAAGTTGTATAAAACATTAGCTGACGCAGTTTTTTAATAATAATCATCGATAATGTTATACTTTTCCGAGTTGATAGTAACCCAAAAGTTTTTCTTATTTACGTTATAAAAATATGAAAATGCACAATCTGGCCGTCATTAAAATTTTTTTATTGAGATCGCAATTAATTCCTGAGTTCCAACGTATACTCTCGCGGGTTCTTACGTATAACCCTTCCCTATTAAATCCTTTGCCATCGCTCCCTACCCGCACTTCGCTAATCTAACCTAACTTCCGTTGCGTCCACAGCCGTCTTGAAGCTACACTGTACCGCATTTGGCGAGGATACGGGAAAACTGTGGAAAACCCGTATCCGTATAGACGGCCGTATATGCTTATGATTCTCTGGTCAAACAGACTCTAACTTATGTACCTACACGCTGGTATCAGAAGAATTGGCTTTCCGCTCTCTGGTTGCTGCGCCAGTCGGTGCACGGCTAAGCGGTCTCCGCTCCGAGTATTGACCACGTACTAATATGCTTACCTCGAGGTACCGCCAGAACCAAGCCACGACCGCCCATCTACCAGTGTCGGTCCCGCTAATTTATAGATTTCATGAAATATTAGATCTACAGAATAAATCTATATTTCGTGTGCATTTGTTTGCGGTTCATTGAAAAACAGTTGATAAACCGTCATTTGACCCAACTGGATTGCTCTAACCTCCTTGCGGTAAGTAAGTAACGTCATCTGATCTCGAAAACAGAAACAGTACACTCGACGTGTCGAGTGGAGTGCGTGGTGACGCGCGCTTGCGCGCGGATATTTTCGCTGTCAAATTTTATTCCAGCCAGTCTCACAGTTTGTTCGCTGCTCAATATTAAACAACGCAAGTAACGTCATCTGATCACGATAACAGAAGCAGTACACTCGACGTGTCAAGGGTAGTGCGCGGTGGCACGCTTGCCTGCGAATGTTTTCGTTGTCAAATTTGGTTTTCAGCGAGTCTGACATTTTTGTTGACTGCTCAGCCCCCCGATGACCTAGCGTGATGGTACATAGCCTATAACCTGCACCGGAAAATACGCCATACACTGGTGAAAACTGCATGAAGATCCATTGGGAAGGACCATTGGGTCGGAAGTGCATCGCCAACAGACAGAAAAGGACTTTCATTTATAGGTATAGAGAAGAGATTTTTAATAAGGTGTTCACCGTTCGCACGCACGAAAAAGCGAGGAAAACATAATTGCGTTATATCGGAGTACTTTTTAAATGCATCATTATATCCGAATGTACTATTTGTAAAGATAATTTCAGGATGAATAAATATATCTTATTCATCCCGATACAAGTTTGTCGCCGTGTCAGGTGAAAGTGACAGCTGAAAGACTGACTTCCACAACGGCGTTCAATGATCGTGAGCATGACGAATCTAAACGCGAAAAATTTTAAGGCCTAGGCCCTGCAATACCTCTTTTAGGTCCTTTTTACACGCACGAAAAAGCGAGGAAAACGTGTAAGAAACGCCGTAATGTAGAATGACAGAATAATATATATTTTATGCGTGAATAATACAAAATCGCTTGACGTCGTGTGCAATAGTATTTAGAGCACGTATGAATAGAAATTAGAAGATGTTTCGGGTTTGGAAGTCTCTCGAGAAGTGATCGTCGCCTCGATGGTTGAAACGTCGATCCCCTTGCGAGCCGTGGAGCCAACCAGCCCTTCGTGGCGCTTGCTAAGCAGTTATCGCCTTCGTATAAACAGCTCGGGTGATCGCCACTTGAGCCGAGACGCTGGTGACCACGTCTCGATCGTCAACGTGAGCGCCGAAAGAAATCGTCGCTTTCACATGGTTGTGGTATATAAACAAATTTAAAAATTATGTCCATTCTTCTGAGGAAAAAAGGAAGAGATCATCATTCAAATAAAAGAGCTGCCCGCTTTTTGGCATTTCAATTATAAGGAAATTCAAAGTCTTTCTGAAATCTTTGAGAAAGAACAAGAATCTAACATTAGTTATATTTGGCATTTGCATCTACTTTATCAAGAACGTGGTTTTCCTTAGAATTCATATCGTAAAATTGTTTACAGGTCAATTTTAATTTGCCCGATAAAAACATCATCTTCACAATTGTGTCTGTTTGCAATTTATTGCGTTCCTTTGTTCACTGGGTGTTTATCAAAGAGAAAACTCTTTCAACGTTAACGTTATGGCATGGAATTGCAAAATAATATTCTGCGAATTTAAGGAGTTGGGAATGAAATTCTTCGTTATGAAATGGTTTTAAATAAGCAGTCCACTTTTGATGTGCCAATAGCTTTTTAAAGTCAGCCATCCTTGCGTTGCTGTAAAAAATGTATGAATTTTCGCTACTGCTAAAAAATGGACTGTCACCTAAGTGTACATTTTTTCTAGACAAAATGTCTGTCGTTTCTACTGCTTGTTCCCAGCTTGGAACATCAGCCAAAGTCATCCACTGAAAGTGTTTTAATTCCGTACTAAATTAACTTGTCCAGGAGTTTAAGTTGTCATTGGCAATTTTGTACATTTTATTCACGTTTTCTTTGAATTCTTCCACGTGATCTCGATGAGCTTCCGACAAATGCCGTAAAATTCCGATCACTGTGATTGGGCAAAATGTTGCTCCAGTCTTTTATTTATATTGTCCACTATTTGTGAACACTGGTCAATTACTTCATTGACGGAAATATCTGCAGTTTCAGTGCATTTGATTCGGCTTTAGTATATAGACATGAAAGAGTTCGAGAGCCATAAATAATACTCAGGCAGTCGTTTTCGAAAAACATTTTCCATGATCTGGGCGGATAACTCAATGAAACAAAGTATGACTTTAATGGCTCGTATATTTGCAAGATTCTCTGTATGGCGGACAATAAAGGGACAGCCAGCTAGTTTTTTAATGATTAAGCATCTGTCTAAAATGCACTTCTAAATCGGAACATACATTTTTTAAAGCTTCTGTTCGCACTGTGAAGCTGGCAAAGTTGTTGTGCAAATGCCCACCCGATGGGGGGTCGCTCGCCGCAGCCGTGGATCGGCGTATTCCGCATTGCTTCGCTCGCTCTGCAGGCGCTGCGTACGACCCGTTACGCTGACAAAAAGCCGGACAAGCCGCACACGTAAATATTTGGCCGGATACGACCGTAAAAAGCCAAACATGTCCGGCAGAAGCAGGACGCCTGGCAACCCTACTTCCGCCAATCTAATGTTGTCCAATACTGATACTTTTTGCAAAATTAATCTGGCTTTTTTATTCTTTTTACTAATGAGAGGGTTTTTTTTACACCAATCCGTCCAATCAGTCCACATCCTTCAGACGTCGGGATACTGTACTCCGACTAATGTCGGGACGATTTTCACTACATAATTTTCTGAAAATGCCTGCTGCGGTTTTCCGTGGATCTATAACGCACTTCCTTTTTATAATTCGGACTGACTCCCCGTCCGGTTATCGGACGAATAAGCGTATGTTATTCGTCCGGAGAGCGGCTCAGTTCACGCCGTATTTCTAGTAGGCGTACGTATTATTGTGAATCGTGTCAGCTAGTATCTAGACGAATAACAAATATATAATCGTCCGGATAGAATGTTTTCAATTGTTAAACAAACTATTCGTCCGAATACAATCGTTGTAATATTGTTTGGGTGTGTTTGTTTGTTCGGGGCGTTGTACAACGTGTACTGCGTGAACTGAGCCGCTATCCGGACGAATAACATACGCTTATTCTTCCGATGAACGGACGGCTAGCCGCAGCGTTTATAATTTTGTCAACGTATTCCGTAGTTTCTCGCGGTCTACTTATTCGACTTTTTTCTCATAACGAATTTGTTAATTTATATTTACGAATAATACGATTGACCGAACTTTTTCCAACGGATAAAGTAGTCGCAATGTCGCGAGGACTCTTTCTGTCTGAAGAAAGTTTTAACACGATTTTACGAACCTCAATATTCCCGTGTATCGCCATCGCGGCAGAAACGATACTAATTTTTCATTATCATGCATGTTTTGAAACTAGTACGAAAGAAAATGCAAGAACTGTGCGTACGAAGCCGGGCGAGATAGCGGCCCGATACTTTTGCACACCGACGAAACTCGTTCGACACTGTACACAAATAATACGCCATACAACAACAAAAAATATATCACGCTATTCATATCATAGCTCTCTTAAAAATTTGAAATGATTAACGAGTTCAGGAATTAAATATTTTATCACGTTACTGGAAAAAAACGGCTGGCCCGAAACTTTCGAACGCCACTGTATATATATATATATATATATATATATATATATATATATATATATATATATATATATATATATATATCTGTCACCCCAAAAATAGTTAAATACGTTTTTCTATTTCATTGTCTTCGATGAAAGACCCAACCAGACACACGTCCAGCAGTCACTTAGGCGGCTAATTTTGTCGAATCCCATTGCAATTTCTTCCAGCGTTGTACGATAAGGCAAAAGACGTCTCCGCGAAGCACTAATAAAAATACTTATTTCCTCGTTATCGTCCGGACTTAATGCGATAACATGCTTTCCCATCACGACTCAATGTACAAGAAATACTCGAATGAACACGAATCTATTTAAAAGTACGAATTCGTACGACAACAAAAACACTGCATCTGGTGTAATACAAGGCTGAGTATTTATTCAAAAAACGCACAAAAAACTGGCCGCTCACGGGTAAAGTCGAATTGGAAGGTTGAATTTTTAATATCTAACATTTTTCCTTAAGGTATTCCTTTTGCGGAGGGTCGTATTTTTTGCGGGCATAAACAGGGCCCTTCCGAATCATCGGTAAATTACAGTGATGCTCAATAAAAAATAAGTTACCATTAATTGTTATACCGAACGATAAACTGGAATAAAAAATTACGAGCAAATTTAATAGAGTTAGATAATTTTGCATCTTCTCTGAAAAGTCACGGCTACTAAAAATCTTCTGTTAGTCACTTTTTCACCCAGTTTTTTTACCCTCAATATTTTCTATAAACATTCGCTGGCCCCCTGGTTTTATTGTACTTATGGAATCTTCAAATTTTTTACACGCGTCAGCAGTTTATATCAGACATCCAGAGTTATTTAGTGTATGAATTATTACATAGAAATGTGGTCAGCGTGTCATCTCCTTGAAAGGAATACCTTAACTATTGGGTAGAGGGAGCCTTTGGAGAATTTTGCGTTCTTGAGTCCATTTGATCTTCGTATCTATCGCATTAAGTTTGACCTAGACAAGAAGGATTTTCGTACAAGCGTCGCTTTGCAATTTACAATACAATTTTCTCGTAGCTTATTAAGGAAGTTGGAGCGGTCCAGTTGAATCAAATGACGGTTTATGATTTTTTTCAATGAACCGCGAATAATGCATACGAGGTATAGAATTATTCTGTAGATGCTAATTTTTCATAAAATATACAATTAAAGGGCAAAATTATGCATTTTATAATTTTTATTACGTGAATAAGAAAAACTTTTGCCCTACTACCAACTTGAAAAGGTCAAACACTATCGATGATTATTATGAAAAAAACTGTGTTTTCACTGACCGAATTTACTTTTAAAAAAAGAATGAAATTCCAAGTCATTTATAATTATGCCTATTCATATTTATGTCACGAAGTTATTCATTATTACCATTAATTAATATTAGGTGTTGCAAAATAAGGCAACTTCGCGAACATTGAGGTTGGCATCAATGCTTCATTCGCCAGCTAGATTTATAATCTTTTATCAAACCTCGATGGTTCAATATTGAATATATATGGTTTGCGATGGACATGGGTTTTTTTTCTCCAAATGTTGACAAAGATTTCGTTTGCGTTAATCCGTTGTTAAAATGGTTTATCATGGTGCTAAATAGCCAAAAAAATTATAGCACCCGTAGCGTGAACCAGACAGTCTGGTGTAGACAATAACATTTATACATATATTTTTTCAATCTTGGATTGTGGCTAACCCTCCAACCTCCTTAACAGTAAAATGAAAGAATCTTCATCCACGTCCATCAGCGATGAAAAAATAATATTCCCTCGCTCATGTTGCTCACGTTTACACGAAAAAACGTGCCAGAATATAGAAAAATGTGCAGCCGCCGACTTACCGAAAGATTTCTCGCGCTCCTAGTCTCCGACGCAAATCTCTTCCGCGCTTTCCATCCAACGCGAAAGAATCAAAAGCTCGGCACGTGGGCCGAAAAATAGCGCGGAATTCGTCTGCAGCCGAACCCAAGTTTCTTTCGATTGCTATTGCTTCTTCGAGGAAAAAGTGTCTTTAGCGGGACCTGCGCGAACGCACTAGAATCGACTATCTATGCTGCTACACGACACAATCATGACTGCCACATTTTTGTTGTTTTTAAGTCTCAAGAACAGCCGTCAGAAACATTCCGTCAAGTTCTTCCGATTCGTGTTTACGACTGATCGGTTTATGTGTACATTTTTTAGCCTGTCCAAGGCGATCACACGCAAGCGAGCGAGTGAACAGCGCGCGCATGTACACTTTCACGAAAACACGCGAAAAACGCCCCACGATACGAGTCCCGGGAGAGCTTGCAGCCAACTGACGCGAGCGAGAGAGAGCGAACCTCCATGCCCTCCCCCCATCCCCCTGCTGCCGCCGATGGACTAGACGAGTGGGCTGTGCGAAACTACACGAGTCAGTGCAGCGGTCCCGCTATTACCTCGCGAGGGAGTTGGAGAGCCGAGCCAAAAAAAAGCGAGCCACGATCGTGGAGAAAGCTTCTTTGGACGCTCTTAGAAAAGATGCTTGATTGTAGGGATTTTTCGGTTCGAAGGCGAATCACGATCGATACTTCTTGGTTCGTTGACCCACCGTTTCTATACGCGTTCTATTTGAGTACAAAACATAGCCGATATAGATGTGTGCCGCGACGTCGCAGGCTGTCGCGACTCCTCGAAAATTACCTCTTTCTACGATAGAAATAGAACGGAGCGTCGAGAAATTACCATACGACGCTACATTATTATTTCATACAAGCTGATAAAGTTGATCAATTTTAACCGCTGTCGCGGACGATCGCTTTTTGTTCCTGACGAACGCGGGAATTGTGCGAAACGATTATCGTGATTATTTATTATTTTGCGCAATTACGAGAATCACCGTTTTCTGAGTGGTACGTATGAGTTAGGAATTGATGAGCTACATCTACCTAGGGCGATTAAAAAATTGCATTTTCCCAAAATATTTTTATTCTATAGGATCACCTTTTAGCAACATTTCCTGAAAATTTCATTGAAATATTCCTAAAAATAAATTGAAACACTGTTTTCAACGTCGGTGGAAATGATATCTCGAGAACCACTTGATGGATTATTTCCAAATTTACAAGAGATGCGAGGAGAAACATTAAAAATTTGGTGACGATCTTACTTTTAAAATCGATCTTCATTTTTTAATAGTTACGTAAAACTGGCGACTTTTTTCATAGATTTTGTATGCTCGAGTTTCAATTCGTAACGACTCTGTGAAAAAAAAAATTATTTTAAAAATCGACGACCTTAAACGACTCGTATTTACTGTTAAATTGAATAACCCGTTTGGTTTTTAGATTTCGGATGGACCGTTTAAGCTGGAAAGTGTCCACCACCAAACATCGCGTAAAAATTTCATCATATGCCGGCGGCCGTGTTTTTGTTGTTTATCTGTATTTTTTGGTGACTTTTTTGGAGCCTCGATATATATATACCTCGGTGTTAAAAAAAAATGCGTTTTTCTTTCACCAATAGTTTCCCAGGGAAAAAGTTCGGAATTTGGCCATTTTTCGGGCCTCTAGGTAGATGTAGCCCTTTAATGAAGAATTACGAATTGTTCGGAGTCTTGTAGATGGAAAGATACGAACAAGTTGCGTGTGATTCGTGTAATTCACGAAGTAACGCTTGTAATGTTATTACGGAATATTTATGATGTATCGAGCTTTTATTGCCACGAGACGCAATTCTAGACGGCCATCTTGACTAGTTCGAATTTCGGCATCGACTTTGCGTGCTGCAATAAAACTATATCCTCGCTCGACTCTATGCGTTTGTTTCCCTTTGAAAAGCGCCCTCGACGAACGATTACCGAGGCGTTATACGATCGAGAAACAGATTAAACACATGCATACACGTGGGCACGTACTTTAGCGAAAAATATTTACAACCTACGAGACAGGGGGTTGATACTTTGCGCGAAAAAAATAGCTTTTTTGCGAGCTCGAGCCATCACCGCGCCGTCCCGATAACTTGGCTGCGCATGCGCGTCTGGAAAAATATACTCTCCGCGTTGCCACAGAGATGCGAACTCGCCTTGAGAAAGCGATAAGCGCGAAACCTGGCGGTTGAATCGAGGAAGGAAATGCCCGCGAAAATTTCGGGTTTGGGACAATAGATTACTCGGAATTTACAAAAATGGACGGCTGCAGTTTTTCTGTGAAAACATGAGCCTTTGATACGAATTCGCCGAACAGTAGCTAAGTACTCTGATGCTGCTAAATAAAGTTTCTAATGCGAAGGCATACGCAACAGCTACTACGATTGAAAGACTATATTCAATGATGATAAAACGAGTTGAAAACTTGCACATTGCTTTCTTAGGGGCCATTCATAAAACACGTGACGCAGTGAGGGGGCGGTAGGGTTAGGAACATCATCGCCCTTTGTCACAGGAGGGTGAGAAGGGGGGTCGAGCAAAAGTCACGAGACGCTATAAGCATATTAACGCGGTCCTCTAGTTTCTCGGCTGTTTTTTTACGGCTTTTCCAATAATTGTTTACGGGCAATGCATCGAAATAATCAATCTCATGGTTTTTGCATAATCTTCATTAACATTTAAATAAGTTTTACAAATTTGTTGAAGTCAAAATATATAATAGAATAAAGGTTATAGTGAACGACAGGAAGACATCAAGTAAAAGAGGTGCTTGACGGTGACCAAGATTGCGGCTGTTCTGCTTATCTGAAATCACAAAACCAAACGGCATTTTAATCTTCATATTTAAGACTAGCGATTGAACTAGAGTGAATTCTAAATTACAAAAATTGACTTTTTTATACACTTTTGAAAACTACGTTCTATTTTTTACTCATTTTTTAAAAGTTTTTCGCTCGTACAAAAAAAACTATCGAAGCAATCATGATAATCCTAGTTCAATCGCTGCCTTATAACATATTAAAGATGCTGTATAAATTTGAACAAGATCGGTGCAGTAGTTTCTGAAATATCGTGGTCACCGTTTCGAAAAATGATGTTTCGAGAAAAACGCGTTTGAAAGTTCGCGCATGTGATTTATACTAAAAATTTCATCTCACCGTCAATCTGCTATGCCTGGACCATACAATAGGCCTTCCTCTTCTTCTTGGAAGTCACGCGGAGCTGCTCCGTCTTCCCTTTTCGCGATTCGGGCCTGTTTTACAACATCACTCGTGCGCCTTTCTGAACGGTCGATCCGAGAGCTATCACGCTGTTGAACATATCCTTTAGCTTGTGGGCTGATTTTCACTCCCATGGTTTCCAAGGTCTTCAGGATAGATTTGAATCCTTCGTTGAAGATTATGACAGCGAGAAACGTGGCGATTTCAACCACTTCTGGCCCAGAATGGAGGTACTTCGGAGCAAAAGTCGAGATTAACGAATAGAGCGACTCGTTATTATTTTGAGTTTCCGCTCCCAGGCATCTGCTTAACAATTCTTCTTTGGATAAATCCTCATAAATTGGCTTCATAACTTTTTGAACTGCTTCAGAAAGAGGCGGTTTATTGTGTTTGAATTGCTCAGCCTCTCTGAGAAGCTCATACTTGCTCCGTTCCAGGGCCGTAACTTGTGAACCACTTCGAATATCGAAAAATCCTTTGGCACACATTTTCTACACATGTTGTAGATGTGATTTATGAAAAAAAAATCGATTTTTTCGACCCGAGAAACTAGAAGACTGCCTTAAATCTGGAAAAGGGTGATACCGAGACGCTGAACATTTTCTGTACTGCCCACCCAAAGTTCCGACTACGAGGAAGTCGTAACTTCTCTGATATCGATTGAGACTCACCTGAAGCATCCTTGGGAACACATTGCAATCTAGATGCATCGTGATGAAAGATTATCAAATTATTTATTATTGATTTTCCATAACATAAAGAATATATTTCTCACTACGTATAAATTGTACGTTTTTATATATTACATATATATTTACTTAAAGTAAACAATATCAATTGTTCGTTCCGAAATAATTTATTTAAATGGTTTTAGTATTTTACTTGCTTCTTATTGTTGAAAAAAAACGAGAGCAGAAAAGGGGGCGGCCTTATGTCACGTAATTTCCAGGCGCGGCAGGGGGGTGCTGGCACCGGCACCCGGCACGAAATGTCACATATGGGGGAGGGGGGTGGAATATTTATAAAATTTGCATCACGTGTTTCATTAATGGGCCCTTATTAAGTTTTGTTTTCGCTTCTGAAGCGGACCATATAAAAAAGTTAGATGTTTTAAGACAAAGCTGCCTCTGTAAGTATAGTAATGAAATATTGACTTTTCATACAAATTACGAAATTACAGGGGAGGAAATAGCGTAAGTTTAATGAAATGATTCTTTTATGCTCGCTTAGATGAAACTTAAATAAAATTGAGGGGGGACATACCTTCAGGCGAAGAAAAAATTTGCCGATTTTCATGATTTTTTTGGAAAAGGAAACCTTTTCAGCACTTTTGAGACTTGGGGTATGTTTTTTTTTTACTACTTTTGGCTGTTACATTTTTTCTTAATCTTTAAAAATGGCGCAGGTATGGCACGGTATTTTCAACTGTATTTTCAAAACTGGCGTGACGTATAGGTAAAAAACTAATCGACCGATCTTGACGAAACTTAATATAAATCATTCTAACCTTATTGTCTAAAACATGACCCTAAATTTTGCGAAACGTTTTTTTAAGGTATTTTTTTTTGTGCAAAATATAGCAATTTTTTCGTAAAATTCAATCTTCTTTTTTTAAGGATAGTGTTCGAGGATTCGGCTTCGATCCGGCCAGTCAAGGTTATTCCAAAGTCGGTAATGGAAAAACTTATTTTTTTAAATCGTACCATTTAATTAATTTTCAACATTTCTCACTTTTTATTGGTTCACATTCTGCATGAGTGTTAATGGAAGAAAAATCTTTGTTGGTTTTTTTAGATTAATCTAAAAAATCTAAAAAAATTAATCTTAAAATAGTGCCATACCTCCGTCATTGTTAAAGATTATTTTAAAAAATTATGTTACAGCCAAAAGTAGTAATAAAACATCCTCTAAGTCTAAAAAATGGCGGTGGAATTTTGGCTTAAAAAAAATCAGCAATTTTTTCTCGCCTCAACGATCTCCCCATTGATTGATTATTTTGGATCGATTTTTTCTGCGGTGGCATTAGGATTTCTGGGTCGGGGGGTGCGCACCTCTGGCTACGCCAATGGATCAATATCTAAGGAAATCATGAAAGTTACGGCGAAAGACATTTTACTGAAAATAAACACTTTCTCGCAATCAATAGCGTTTCATCGACTTTCACTAAATTAATTTAGAACATACTTGCTACGATTCACTATTGCTGCACAAAAGTTTAGTCAAGTATCGTAAAAACTGTTGAAGAGTTTGTGTGTACGTAAAATCCGTACAAACACACATAAACTTTCTCTCCACATCATTTTTCGACGTTTTGGAACATTTCTAATATATTTCCATTAGAATCTCGAAAAAAGCGCTGGCGGAAACGGAACTTCCCCTATGAGAAAGCAAAATAATAGTAATAATCGAGAGTGTAATCGCATAATGCATGCAATTTATGCATGCCTCTTATAATGTAGTTTCTCCGCAATTTCAAAGGATTGGAAGCTCTCGTCTTCATTTTTTTTATTGCTTACAAAGATTTCGGGGTCTGGGGCTCGTAATACCGTCGCATTATAAGATCCGCCGGTAAATGTTTTTCTTTGTTTTTGGTAATGAAAAATCCGCGAACATTAAAATTTATCTATTAGCTGTAAAATGTGTTGTTGCTCAGCCTCCCGCCATTCCGAGTCACCCGCGTCGCCGAGATTTCCCGCATATTCTGGTAAACAAAAAAAAACAAGAGTAATACGTAATTACGGATTGTCAATTGTTATAGTTATCACTAGAACCGAACTGTTGGAAAATAAGAAGAAAAATCTATAGATATTACGCAAAGTGCAACTATTTCATGGCATTGAAAATGTAATCAGATTTTTCGGGTAATGAAAAACCGGTACATGTAAGTAATATGAGTTAGTTTTGATTATTTTTTTTAACTATTGACACATTGAGGTAAATTTATTTTTAAATTAATAACAAGATTAGAACTGGGTGGGGAGAGGGCATTTCTCAACCGATCACAGGCATTCAGCATGCCGCAGCTCCCCCCACTCGACTACATCACAGTGGCAGTGGAGTGGGTGTAGCATTAGTTTCGCCCAGCCTACCTCAACTACGATATACAGTTTTAAAAGCATTTTTAATGCTAGAAACTTATTTTGTACTCCCGCCAAACGCCCACCCCCACACCGTATTCATACTTCGTGTGCCAAAGCAACGCACACGCAATTTTGTCACAATTATCAGCAATTACGTACACGATATCTTTCGGAACTTTAATCAACTCCTTCCACCAGCGACGGAACATAGATTGTGAACATTACCAGACACAAGGGTTAAGCCATTTCAGCGGAGAGTACCGAAAACTATAAATGGACTTCTCTACTGGCGGAATCTCGTGTCATTTCGCGTCAGAGAGCCAAATTCAACCTACCTCTCATGATGTGTCGAATAGTTTTGAGCGACGCTCTTCTTTGCGCCAATATTCTCGTGACCCGCTGTTTAACCGCCGGTGGACAACCCGTGCAAGCCTCGAGAAGAACATAATCGACGAGTTGAAGGGTGAAGAGACCACCGTCCAATCGTCGAAGATAAGATTCCTCCTCGTCCTCCTCCTCCTTCGCGTCCTTCTCAACCTCCTCGACCTTTTCGAGATACTTGAAGTGCAGTTCCATAAGCCTGTCGACCTTCTCATAGTCATTTTCTGTGAACTTGCTCAGTAGCCTCTGTCGTTGTTGTCCCTTGCAGTTCCTCAGCATACTGGCTATTATCGAGATCACGTGCTCTGCGGGTTTGCGAAACAGTTTAAAAACTTTTTTTCAACGAACCCCCAAAAAATATATACGAGCGACGGATTTATTCTGTAGATGGTCAATTTTCGTAAAATATACAGTAAAAGGGCAAAATTATGCATTTTTACATTTTTATTACGTGAATAAGAAAAACTGGTGGGTTACTACGAAGTTGAAAAGGTACAACATTATCGGTGATTATTATGAAAAAACTGCGTCAGTGAATATTTTATACAACTCAGTCAGAATGAAATTTTGAGTAATTTATAATTACGCCTATTTATATTTATGTCACGAGATGATTTATTATAGCCATTCATTAATATTATGTGCTGCCGACGCACGGCAACTTCGCGGACAATGAGGCGAATGCTCTTCATTCGCCAGCCACGATTCGTAAGCTTTCAACAAACCTTGATGGTTCAATATTGAATATGTATGGTTTACGATGGGCAAGGTGGGTTTTTTTTTCTAAATGTTTACAAAGGTTGAGTTTGCTTTAATTCGTTGTTAGAAGTGGTTTATATTGGTGCTAAACAGGCAAAAAAATTACAATACCCGTAGCGTAAGCGCCTTGCCCATCTAACCGCACGCAAAATTACATACATAAAACTATTTTTTATGTCTAGTGTTTTGTGGTGAAACATTTTTTTAATTCGTAAAGACTCAGTATAGTATAACATTTTTTTTCAAGTTTGATCTTGGATAGTAGCTAACGCTCCAACCTCATCAAGTTGTGGTGATTGAGAGGGCACATCCGACTACAGGAGACTCACCTTCGTGTTCTTCAGCGCTGAGCATTCTCTTGCGATTTTTCGTTGGTGTTTTCATAAATAACGGGAATATCGTTCTTAGCCCGAGTATATCAACGAATTTCGTACAATTATCCTTGCCATCGGGGCCGTTCATCGCGTGATCGAGGACCTTCAGTGAACCATTGCGAGACATTTTTTTCTCTCGCAGCATCAGATTCATCAGTTGAAGACCCTCGCCGCGCAGAAATTTGTCCCGATTTATCGTCGACATTAGACTGGAGCAGAGAACGTTGAAGAGATTTTCCATCATCTCTTGTTCCTCGGCTGTCTGAGGGTCGTGGCGCTTGTAATACTGATGGAAAATAAACAGCCGAAAAAACATTGAAACGACGAATAACACACTAGGAACAATGGATCGATGGATCGAAAACTTACCGCCAGTTGCTGAAGCAACACGTCGATCCCGTCGAGATCACCCAGCAACAATTTGTTTTCGGGTGTTTGTTGCAACAAAATCGACAATAGCTCACTGGCGTACAATTTATTCGCGTCGAAAGGCATCTTCGCTTTAATTCGTCGTAGCAGCCACTGCATGAGGCCCTGTTTGCCCGCTTCGACGCATAATTCCGGCCTGAATTCCAGCAGATTTTCAAATATCGCTGCAAAAGTGAACAAACACGTGGGTGATTTTGGATCAGGCGCGAAAAACGAGAAAAAAATTGATAATCGTAGGCTAAAACTGAACCCATCGTGTTGAATACACCGTCGCTCTCCTCTTTCACGGTCTCGTCGAGTCTGTCCAAATTTTGCACGAGAAGAGCGCAAACTTGTTGCTCGAGAAGGGCGTCTATCAGGGCATCCGCGCCATCCTGGCTCTCGTGCAATATATCAACGTCTGAGAGCTCTTGCAACAGATCGACAACCCCCACCGCTATGTCCGTGTTCTCGTGGGAAAGTAACTCAAGCAGCGACGGCACAGCCCCGAGCTCGACCATTAAGGGATAAAGCTCAGGATTCGTCGCCACGACGTGAAGCTCTTGGAGGGTCTCGTGCAGTTCCAATTCGGATTCCATAAATCTAATGAATAAGAAAAATTACACTAGCGTGGAGCGCTTTCGATGTGGAAGCAAACTTACTGTACGAGCTAGGAATTCAAGGAGTCACATAACTCCAGCGTTAAGATTAATGTCTTTTATTTATTGTTGATTATTGTTATCTGTTGTTCCAAGTGTCTGAAAAAAAGTATGCAGAAGCCTCAATTGGGGACAGAGCTACGAACGATTTTATTTTCGAAACTACTTTTTTCGACACGTTATGCACGATAACTGGAACAGTTTGAAATTTTTTTCGATGCAGTCTTTTTTTAAATCGTTTGTAGTAGTTTCTCTATAGACTGTCGCAAGACTTTCTTAATTCGTTATTGAGAGAATTTTTTATAAAGATTTGAATTGCGAAATTTTTGAGGATGGAAAAGCTTTCACCTCAAAATGTGATAAATTGTTTCTTTATTTCGAAATTCTCAAATTTGACTCGACAGACGATAACTATAACATTAAGTACATCACAAAAAACTTCTTGGATTTTTTGGATCCATCAGACCATGGTCATCATGCAGATTATAGGAGCGTGTATTCTCAGGATAGACACCAGCGCAACGTGTACGAATGTGAATGATTCGATGTTAAATAACCAAAATGGAACAACTTTCATGTAACCAAAGTACTAATAAAAAATGCACGATGGATATATTTCCGGTTTTTTTTTCACCATTCACCTTTTAAAATAATTCCAGAAACCCGCCAATTTTCTCACTCACGTTTCTGGTTGATCAGGACCGAACCCAATGATCAAACCCAAACAAACTCACTTTACTGGTGAACGGGCCACATCTACCTAAGTGGGTCAAAAACTTGCATTTTCAATTAATATTTTTTTTTGACAGCATTACCTTTTAGCTATATCCCCTGAAAATTTAATTGAACTATTCCTAAAATTGAATGAGCTACAGCTTCTAACAGTCGGCCGAGCAAGCGACCATACTTCAAACTTTAAACGCGTTTTTCTGGAAACACTGTTTTTAAAGTCGATAGACAAGATATCTCGAGGACCACTTGATGGATCGTTTCCAAATTTACAAGAGATACAATGAGAAACATTTAGAGGTCATTAACGATCGCACTTTTTTTATCGATCTTCATTTTTTAATCGTTACGTCAAAATGACGACTTTTTTCATAGATTTCGTATGCTCGAGTTTGAACCCGTCTGCATGTTGTTAAAAAAAATTATTTTAAAAATCGACGATCGTCAACGACTCGTATTTATTGCTAATTTGAATAACCCGTTTGGATTTCAGATTTCAGATGGACCGTTTAACCCGTTCAATACGGCGTTTAAATCTTTCAATACTGCGAAAGGGTTTAACCCTTTCGATACAGCATAAATGATCCCGTAACGACCCATAACATCCCATAACGCATCGCATAACGTCCCAGCTGGAATTTCAACATTTTTCCAGACTGGGACAGCCTATGTTCCGTCAGGTGTGAGAGGGTTAAGCTGGAGAGGGGCCACTGCCAAAAGACGCAAACAAAATTTTACCATCTGCCGGCGGCCTTTTTTCTATATTTTTTTGGTGATTGTTTTTAAAGGCTCTCTATATATATACCTTTGTGTCAAAAACAATGCGTTTCTTTGCCACCAACCGTTTCCCAGAAAAAAACTCGGAGGTTAGCCATATTTTTAAGGCCTCCAGGTACATGCAGCCCCTTAATCAGGACCTAACCCGATGATCAAACTCAAAACAAGTCGCTTTTCTGCTTGATCAGGACCAAACCCAAACTTACTTTTCTGGTTGATCAGGAAATTTAACCCTCATCTCTTGATTGCGAAGTGCTCTCTTTTCAAACAGCAAGACCATCCTTTTGAGCGTAGCATCATCCAGAGCCTCAACTTCCGGAGCTTCGGTCTCAACGTACTTGAGAATATCCTGCTTCTCCTTCTCGGAAAGCTGAGGCTCGACAACGTCGTTCGCAGGCGCGGGGAGAGCAGCTCTTATCGGAGTAGGCGGTTCGCTGTTGCGTCTGATAGGCGTCAAGTCGCTCTCCCTGGGTTGTCTTTGACGCGGATGATACGGAGTCTTGATGACTCTCTTGGCACGCTTCGAATTTTCCCACTCGTCATCGTCATCGTCCTCACCGGGAACAGGCCGTTTTGGAGTATTCGGTGGCTAAAGTAGTCCGATAAAGAGGTTATGTCATATCGCTCTCCAAGCATTACTCAATAATGTAGTCTCTTCGAATAGTGCCTACTCAGAATACGTCAACTTACTTTGTACGATAGTAATTCTCCTATATCCATTATAAAATAATGCTATACATTAAGTTGTAAACAAGACGTTGTTTCAAGTCACCGCTGGGCGATGTTGATATTTCGACGTTTGGGCTCTTTCGCGCTGCCGTCAGCGCCGCTATCAACACCTTTCTTCCACCTCGTAACTGTTACACGCTCCGTCGGTAATTAACCGGCGGGCAATATTCTCACAGGACCCCCCAGATAACCAGGTAGTTACAGAATCGCGCTACAGACCCAGCTAACCATGTACCGTAAATGTACCCCTCATGTGGAGTGCGCCGTACCGGTACTGTTTCCACCTCGTATGTGCGTATGGCACTGGTACATTACCGGTACGCCGTACGGTACGCTGTACCGCCAATGTACTAGTACAGTACCGGTACAGTATCGCCACCGTGGAGCCACCGTAAACCGCAGTACGGTGTAACTCCACGGTAGCGATACCGTGGAGGTACGAGTACGCTGGTATCCCGTAGCCGTACATTATCGGTACTGTAGGGTACGGCGTACTCCACATTTGCGGTACGCTGTACTAATGGTACGCTTGTTTAACTGGGGAGCAGTACGTGGTTACGGTGGTTACCTAGGAGTGTGGTGGTTACCTAGGTGGTTACCTAGGAGTGAGTTTTGGAAGTTATTCTCTTTACTGCGCTTCTACTGTATGTAAAGCTGACGGGCTCGACTCTGGCTATACCATGGTCTTACATACAGGGGGCCTATTACGGTTCTCGGGTGAGACTTCCCACTTCTCGCATTTTCATCTCAGGTGAGTTTAGTCACGTTATTACGGATCGGTCGGCTGAACATGTCAGATCACTAGGAACTTCCGGCTAGTGATCTCACATTTTCACGACACCGTAGAAGGGGTATACTAGCACGCCTATAAAACTCAGCCCAAAACGAAAGACGTGCGCATCGACAAAAACAACCTCTTCACTCGAATAAGCAACAATTTTAAATAGAATCTGAGTTTGCAACATGAATTTTACCGAAAAACAAAAACAAATGTTATTAGATTTCATGAAAAAAGATGAAGATTTAGCACGAGGCAGATTGCGACCCAGCCATTCAAATTAAAAATACTGGTAATTTTTGTATTATATTAGAACATAAAACGGTTCTTGTAATACAGTGATAGAATTATTGTTTTTTGTTAATAAATCGAACTATTATGCAATATATTCTTGTTCCGTTATACTGAAGGGATCCAAGGCATCGCACAGTGATCGTCGTGTACGAAGCATTCGATTTTTCCGATCTCGCAAAACCACAATCATCAGCAAATTATTCATCATTATCGGATGACATTACTTAACTCGCTACGATATCAACTTTAAGTTGCTGAATTTTATGAATTATTCGGTGTCGAGATGCTACCGTCTCTGAATCTGCTATTTCATAGTAACTCGTGTTATGTGTTAGCTTTGGACATGTCGTCGCTGCGTTAGGATGACGCTCACGCATGCGCATTTCGATTTTCGACATGACATTTCGTGTCGAGTATACTTACGTGAATAATCTCGCATTTACACTAGTTGAAGAGAACCGTAATAGGGTGAGCTGCTCACTTTTGTCATTTTCACCCGAACGGAGAACCGTAATAGCCCCCCAGGTCTTGAAACCGCAGTCTTACATACAGGTCTTGCAACGAAGCTAAATTTTCGTGGTGGGGATAGGCACGCTTATCGGCTTCACTTTTCAATTCACTAGGCGCCGCTACGCGTCACTACTAGCAAGGGAAAGTAGTTTCCCCCTTACCTCTTACCGGCGAATCGGCCCAAGGTGTTTACGTATGTTTTTGTGGCGCGATTGTCGAAATAATCTTTATTTGCGAACGCGATTTACCGTGATACCTTTTTTATCGTGTTTTTACGCATAAGTGTGAATTTTTTTTGGTAGTGTTTGCGAAACAAATGCGAAATGGCTAAGGGTTGCGCGGTTTGCAATTGTAAACCGGGGTACAAAAGTTATAAGCAGAAATGCTCCGTGTTTCGCGTGCCCAGAAACGTCGAACGATACAAAAAATGGCTCGATGCTATCCGGGACTGAAAGAGTCTCAGTACGTGTGCGAAGAATATTTCGAAGAACGATGTATTGTGAGACATTGGAGAAAAAAGAATGTAAATGGTCGTAATATGTGCTGGTATGAATTAATGTATTCAATAAGTTTTCAGTTTTTTTTACAGGGAGGCTAGAGTGGGAGCAGCCCCGGATCTACGATTTTTCCGAGCAGGGGCAAAAACCTGACATTGGCGCCCCTCCGCTCCAGCATTTGAGATTAAGGGGGGAGATCTCTTTAGACGCCCGAAAATAAGGCAATTTTCATGATTATTAAAAAAATGTGATAAGATAATCGCATCATTTTTAAATTCTGCCATTATCTTATTACAACTTTCAAGTGGTAAAACTTTTTTTCTTTTTCGAACAAAACAAAATAGCGGCGTTATAAGGTATGCCTTTAGGGGTCTTTTGAAAAACTGCTCATAGTATAGCTCAAAAAGTTATTGATCGATCTGGTTGAAATTTTGGGCGGTATCTCACTATAACATTATTGGAAGGATATACCTATAAAAATATTAAAAGATATAAAATTGAAAATTAAGTAGGCTTTGTAATCTAATGTTCATATTTTTTACCATCTTCTCGACAATTTTTACCCCGAAAAGGTAATTTATTTACGCGATAACCTTGAAACTTTAGGTATATGCTTCCAATAGTCTTATAGTGAGAAATCTGGCAAAATATCAGCCAGATCGATCAATAACTCGTTGAGCTATAACACGAGCGTTTTTCAAAAGACGCCTAAAGGAATACCTCGTCAAAGTTCGTCTCCTAGGCAGTTTTATTTTCGATAGCTAGGATCACGACGCCATTGAAACTCACCAAAGCGCCCTGGGTGTTAGGCACTTTAGTGAAACACGTTTTTTCAAGCACAAGAATTTGGCGCCCTCTTAAGTTGCCGCCCGGGGCAGGTACCCCGGTTTGCCCCCCCTTAGATCCGGGGCTGAGTGGGAGGAGTCCGATCTCTTATGGAGAGACTTGAAAAAAGTGGCTACAAAAATGTGGGCATACTGGGATGGCGCCACTATTGCTAAGACGTCGAGAAGTGAGCTGCGTGTGACAGAGACGGAACAAGTAAATAATGAGAAGTGAACTGTGCATAAGGCAGCATGATACTTGATAAGTAGGCTGCGTGCGAGAGAGATGCAAAATGATATATAGCCAGATCGCGCGCAAAAGTTACCCCCTCTCTAGCCTCTTACGCGCCCGTCACACAATCATAGTAGCGCGTGTTCGCGAGCGAGCGACGCTCGGACATCTTCGGAAAGAGCCGAGTGCGCCGAAGTTTCCCGACCGCTCCTTCGGCAGCTACACCAACACATGGACGCCGAGCTCGTTCATGTGCGGCCAAGCCGAAACGAAGGCTTCGAGGGAAAAAGCAATCTGAGCACGACTCGCGCGTGACGTCACTCGACGGAACGCGCGAGGCTTTTAGACGATTTCAATGCTTATTTAGCTCTTGATTCTCTGCGTTATCAATGTATACAAAAAAATGTATCGGGCACCCTGATCGCTTTTTTTTTTAGTTTATACGTTAATTTAAATATAACAATAAATCCAAATTACAACTTATTTGTCTTCTAAAAAATTGTTTACACTCTACTCACACCCATCCTTATGCCAAATAAATTATAATTCATAAAAGTAAGCGGAAATATATTTATATTCGTATTATTATATTAATTCTCATACTTTCATCAAGCGATAAAGCATTATCCCCAAAAACAAGCGAATCATTCATCTGGCCGCGAATCGTCAGTACCAGAAAGTGCATATTCTACAAGCGATGAGATGGTCCCGTTGGTAGCGTTCCTGGCTTCGGTCCGCAGGGGCGCGGGATCGTTCCCCGCGCTCAGTGCTTTTTTTTAAATTCTGATTACCATTAATTCTTATTTGATTAGTTATTTTTATTAGTTATCATTATTATTTTAATTAGTTATCTTTTAGGGTCAAAAAATTTATCGCGCACTCCGACCGCTTATTTGATTAGTTTGTACGTTAATTGTAATTTAATAATAAATCTAAATTACAACTTATTTATCGTCTAAAGAATTGTTTGCGCTCTACTCACACCCGTCCCTATGCGAAATAAATTGTAATTCATAAAAACTAAGCGAAAATATATTTATATTCGCATTATTATATTCATTCTCATATACTATCATCAAGCGATAAAGCATTATCCCCAAAAACAAGCCACATCCATCCGGCCGCGAATCGTAACTTACGAGAATGAATATAATAATACGACTATAAATATATTTCCGCGCTAGCAATTTTGGCAACTGCAAAGTTAACCGAAATAATCAACGGTTGAATTTGGACAGCTTTACAACTATAAAGTCGACCGTAAAAAAATCCTAATGGTTGATTCAACGGTTGTTTAACCGCGGCCATTTTGTTTTCGCTGGATGGTTGTCTCACTCCGTCGCACAATCTGCTGCGGATATCCCCCCCCCCCCCCCCCCCCAGTGTTTGATGACTCAATTCTCCGCAAATCATCAATTTAATTATCAAGACAGTATAATTTGATTAATCATTAAATATATTGCGTCGAGTCAACCATCCAATCAACCGCCGAGTTAACCATCGAGACAACCATCCACAGAAAACGCAGGATGGTCGACTTTCAAAGATGAACAGTTGAGAAGCTCTCCAAATTCAACCGTTGAACTTTTACGTTGACTCAACTGTCTTGTACAACCGGTTGACCAAAATGACAGGGCGCTTACTTTTATGAATTACAATTTATTTGGCATAGAGACGGGTGTGAGTAAAGCGCAAACAATTTTTTAAAAGATACATAAGTTGTAATTTAGATTTATTATTACATTCAAATTAACGTACAAACTAATCAAATAAGCGGTCGGAGTGTGCGATAAATTTTTCGGCACTAAAAGATAACTAATAAAAATAATAATGATAACTTAATAAAAATAACTAATCAAACAAGAATTAATAGTGATAATAATTTAAAAAAAAAGCACTGAGCGCGAGGAACGATCCTACGCTTCTGCGGACCGAAGCCAGGAACGCTACCAACGGGACCATCCCATCGCTTGTAGAATATACACTTTCTGGTACTGACGATTCGCGGCCGGATGGTTGATTGGCTTGCTTTTGGGGATAATGCTTTATCGTTTGATGAAACTATGAGAATTAATATAATAATACGAATATAAATATATTTCCGCTTACTTTTATTAATTATAATTTATTTGGCATAAGGACGGGTGTGAGTAAAGCGTAAACAATTTTTTAGAAGATAAATAAGTTGTAATTTGGATTCATAATTATATTTAAATTAACGTATAAACTAAAAAAATAAGCAATCAGGGTGCGCGATACATTTTTTTGTATACATTGATAACGCAGAGAATCAAGAGCTAAATAAGCATCGAAATCATCTAAAAGCCTCGCGCGTTCCGTCGGGTGACGTCACGCGCGAGTCGTGCTCACATTGCTTTTTCCCTTGAAGCCTTCGTTTCGGCTTGGCCGCAGATGAACGAGCTCGGCGTCCATGTGTTGGTGTAGCTGCCGAAGGAGCGGTCGGGAAACTTCGGCGCGCTCGGCTCTTTCCGAAGATGTCCGAGCGTCGCTCGCTCACGGACACGCGCTACTATGATTGTGTGATGGGCGCGTAAGAGACCAGAGAGGGGGTAACTTTTGCGCGCGATCTCGCTGCACTGCTCGCTGGGATGCGAATTCGATCCTCTTCCATCTCTCTTACACGACATCGATACTCAGCTTCGTGCTCGAGGTTTTAGAGATAGTGGCGCCATCCCGGTCTGACCACATTTTTGTAGCCACTTTGAAATGCACAGATCGGCCTCCTCCCACTCTAGCCTCCATGTTTTTTTAGATGAAACTAGTCATCTTTTTTTTAATCAACACATTTTTTTTTATTGGTTTCGTATGTTATGCAGTTTACACGACAGTACGGTAAATTAAGTTAGGGCAAACGGCGCATGCGTTGCGTTCAGGAGGGAAAAGGACAGAAGAGCTATTTCTCTCTTCGTCGCACCACTACTTCCCCTTGGCGTCACGCACCAAGCGGCAGAAATCGGAATAAAAAACAAAACCGCTAAGGGTGCCTACCCCCACTACCGCCGTTGTCAGACCTGTATGTGAGACCGTGCTTGAAACGAAGCGAATTTCCTACGGCGTAGTTTGGCCTGCTTGTTTTCCGGGTTTTTAGTACCGGGGCGCGGCGCTGTGATCTAAGGATGGACATAGGTGGGGATGGAAATGCGTTAACCATCATATTCGAATGAAACATAACCTAATATCTGCGAGTGAGTGATATTATGCTACTAATCGTTTCGTCTTTTTGACTCACAGTTACTTTTCAAAATTTAATTCATTTCAAGTTTATAGAGTGTAATTTATTTTAAATTTGAAATATAATTAATAATTTAAAGACACTTGGCGTGTGAGACGCTATTGCGTCTCAAAAAATGGTGAAACCATGTGTAGTACCGCGGTGCAAAACCGGTAAAACAAAAGTGCCGGAAAAATGTTCAGTGTTTAAAGTGCCATAAAATATTGAACTATATAATAAATGGAAAGCCGTTATTCCTGACATTGTTCAGCTAAAAGAAACACAGCATGTTTGTAAAAAACATTTTGAAGATAGGTACATTCTTCGAAAATGGATGAAACGTGACTCGAACGGTCAGATAATTGCTGAAATAAGTTTATTCATTTTTATGTTTGTTTTATGGTTATGGCACTTATTAAAATTCATTTCTTTTTTTTTTTAATCCATCGAGTGCTTGAAGTTATTTAATTTTATCGTACTTTTATTCTAGGCTGAGTACGCCCGTCCTCTACTGCATCCACTCGCCGTTCCATCGATATTTAACAGCATTTCAGCGGGACGTTGTGTCACCCAAAATGTTGCTGTGAATTACCTGGTAGAAGAACCCTTGACAGAAGAACCTTCATTGCTCATAGAATCACAATCACTTGCCCGTCACTCTTCAGTCGATATGTTTCTGATCGAGCCTGCTAGTATGTCAAAAAACTTTTTCCTCTGATTTTCTAATTGATAACTGTACTTTCGCAGAAGGATTTTCAAACGAGGAAAGTTGCCCAATAGAATTGGACAATAATGAAGTTGAGCTTCATTTTGTACACCGTATGTATATTTTATTTTTGTTGACCCTACTTTGTGTTCTGGGCTGGAGTTTGCATTAATTATATCTCGTAAATTTTGAAGTAAAAAAATATAAACTCAATCGATAAAAAATGGCATAGCATGATAAAGTATAAAATAAAACTTGGTTTATGAAAAAATCAATTTGATTTTATGTAAATTTTCCAGAACAGCTTTTGTTTTCAAATATTTTTTTTTGCTTCCCGAGAAAAAATCTTGATCGTTATTATCTAAATACATGATATTATGTGTTAATGTAACCGAGCTTTATTTAAGGGAGGAGGGGGAAGGTTAATTAGCTATAAAAAAACATATTTACGATAATTTTTGTAGACGACACAGTTAATATATATTTTGTTATGTAAGAAGTATTTGTTTTTGTTATTGGGTTTGTTCCAGCCGTACAGGGTCTTCCCCCTTTAACGATCCCCAATCCGCCTCAACTTCTTTCAACCTCCCATTCCACTACCCCCTCCTTATATCATCCGTTCCTCATCTCCCCCGTCTACTCCCAATTGCACCCCCCCCCCCCGGCGGCCGCAGACGACTTCCCCCTCTGTATCGTATTCACCATGACATATCCGTCATGGGTATAGGGAAACTGCGGAAAACCTATACCAATTATTTCGCTGCGAAATGCCGAGGAAAAACATTTCACGACGAAATGTACGCGACTGGGTTTCGAACCCGGGACCTCCCGTCCGCAGGTTATATGATAAAAGAAAATTTAAAGAATATTCTGTAAAATTTTCATGAATAGTTATGCAGAAATGAGCAATTGACAAAAAATCTTCGCAGATGCCTCAAAAAAATTGCGGTAAACCGCATAACTCATCACTGGAACATCTGAGATAAAAAAACCAAAAAAACTCTATTAGTTGATAAGTTTCTTGAGGTAACGCTGTCGAGTTGAATTTTTTTGAATCTTTTTAATTCATTTTACAATAATAAAGTTTCCGATTTTTTAAATAAAAAATCGTTTTTTTTTACTTTTAAGTGTAACCAAAAATTGAAAAAAAATCTCGATAGCGATACCTTAAGAAACTTATTAATTAATAGAATCTTTTTTTCCGGATGATCCAGTGATGAGGTATGCAGTTCACCACAAAATGACTTTTTATGGCGTCTGAGAATATTTGCTGACAGAGTAAGAGTAATACTACAGAGTAAGAGTATAACTACAGAGTTTTTTTAAATTCCAAAATGCCGTAAAATTTGTATTTTTTTATTTATAAATAAAATCCAGACATTTTTTCTAGATATGATTTTTCGATGTTTTGAGACAATATGAGCACATTTAACATTGAAAACTGGAAACGAAAATTTGTTCACCGTCACAAAGCTTTCCTCCATGAGGAAGCAAAAATATTAAATATTAAATAAATATTAAATAAAAAAAAGATTGATAAAGAAATCAATAGATGAAGGAAAAAATTATTGCATCCAAAATTTATTGAATGATAGGTGAACACAAAAATCATCTGATTTTATTTTAATTGCATTTTATTTGTTAATTGATATATCAAAATATTAAGGATGTTCTTGCGTTAAACGAATTTAAAGATTAATTGTTTAAAATCCGTATGAACCTTTTTAACAATCATACTCAACTGTGGGCAAAATTTGAAAAAGTTTGACCGTTTCTCGATTACCAGACGGTGAAACCTTTTCGGAAATTTTTTACCCATTATAATACGACGCTCTAGAAGGTTCACGCTAAATTTCAAAAAGTGATCTTTAAAAAATTGTCTCTGATATGATTTTGTCTTTACTTTGTATATACTATTATGCACGGTCTTACATACAGGTCTTGAAACTCGCTCAAAATTTCAGTGGTGGGGGATGGCCTCTAATCGAAGCACCGACTGTTTCAACTCGTGACCACGAGGATCGCTGCTATAGAGTGATGCAGGCTGTGTGAGAGAGACGGAAATAGATTTCAAAAGTAAACAAAAAACATAACCGCTGATTCACGCGACCACACGCGACCTGCTCTACTTGTAAACTTGTAAAAACGGTGATATTGAAAAGTGACTAAATGGTGTATTGTGCCAACGTGTAAAACAGGCTCTCGGAGTGAAAAATCGAAACGTTCAGTATTTCGGGTGCCGAGAGACTTGGCGCAATTAAAAAAATGGGAGGCCGCGATACCGAGAGTTGGGAAATTAGAGCCGAGACACGTTGTGTGCGAAAATCATTTCGAACCGAAATATATTCATCGAGAATGGGCGAAACAGGCGTTGGAGCCGGGAACCTAAAAAAATGAAAAATGATTGGGATTATTACAATAAATACTTTCCAGGCTGGAAAACATAAAAGACAGTTAGTGAATTATTTTCATTTATCACACTCGAGAATCCTTCGCTTAAAGGTCGGAAAAGAGGTGTTTTTTTAAATTTACCAACGCAAACTGTTTCGGAAACTGCAAAGTAGAGATTATTGAAAATGTTTCTTGGGACATGCATTAAAATTTTTCGGAGAGGAAATAAAGAATTGCAAAAGAAGCACTGTTTCTTAAGTATTTGTTTCATTTTCAAGAAATACATCCTGCAAGTGTTTCGGTCTGGATTCCACTTCGGTCTGGAATAGTTGCCACTTATTTTCCGGTCAATTGAAACAACGCGTAAAGCCTATTTTTTTATAAAAGCTAAAACATGTTTTTAAAAAACCGAGCGCACAGGGATCGAACCCCTGAAAGCAGCATTACAAAGCTCGCACCGAACCCCTCAACCAAAACGAGCTTACATTGACACCTATATAAAAAACATTTATATTCATTGTACCCATTTGGATAACTATAGTCTTTTGGTTTTTTTCAGGTTTACGATAAAGTTACTTTTAATTGTATTTACGTCCATCATGCATTTTGGCATTAAATATCATAATTTGCCTACACCAGCCAATTGTACAGCTAGGTTAGGTTCGTATGAGTCATCAATCGATTTCCATCTCTTTCGCACAGCCTGCATCACTCTATCGCAGCGACACTCGTGGTCACTAGGCGAAACGGCCGGTGCTTCAATCCGAGGACATACCCCCACCACCAGAGTTTCAAGACCTGTGTGTAAGACCGTGCTGCTGGATTTATGTAGTACTTGATTGAGCCACCAGTAGCGCTGGGTAGTAGCTGATGTCGCATGGCGCAATGAAGGTAGCCATCTGTGAGATAGACTAATCGAGGTTGTTGATTTCAGTCAACATGAGCAGCCATATTGAATTATTGAATTGAGATCAATTCTCCTTTTTTTCCATATACAACACTTGCGTTTGCGATCGATTCATCGGCAATAGAAATAGTCACACTTGATCTTTTTGTTCAAGGGATATGCCTATATTTTAGCTCACATTTTGATTTTTGCCACAAATGGAAGCTGCCAGTTTTTTTAGAGCGTTACTAACCTGATGAAAATTCTTTATTCGGTACAGGAAACATTACCGAAGAAAGTGGTTTAGCATATTCCGTCCAGAATGCACAAAGTACCATCACTTGGAAACAATGTTGCAATGTCTCCATGTTTAAATATGTATCATTTATAGTTTATAAAAACATTTGTTACATTTCGGCGAAAACATATTGTAATGTTTTTTTCAAACCTTCCCGTACGACTTTAAAAGAGGATATGAAAATAATACGAGTAACGGCGGCTACGTGGCAAACCCAACTTTTTACAAAAATAATGAACATTCACGATGTTTCTCAATGTAACATGTATATCCATGATTAGATTCAGAATTTGTTTAAAACAATCAGCAGAAATTGCATTCCCTGGTTCGCGTGCGCATGAGCATGGGGCGTTTGAATATTCAGTTTTTGATTATGTTCTTTTTCATTTCCGCTCAATGGAAGGGAGTTTGTCGTGATTTACCCCCACCACTGGAACATCAGCCGTCACCGGCGCCACATAGTGGCCGCAATGGGAACTGTGTTTTTCCAGCAGATTCGCATACTATTTCCGTAGTACATAGTTCGGACTCTTTTAGTGTAGTCCCCATGACCTGTATGTAAAACCGTGCCTCAGTCGCGCCGGGTGCAAGAACGTAGGGGAAAGACGATGGTATACAGGCCATTTAACGTGACCATCCCAAATATCTCCGTTGCCTTTAGAGTGACGAAAAAAATGTCATAAGGTAATTTTATTGATTTCAAAGGGCTGATACAGTGATGAAATATTCATTTCTGTCAAGGTCATAGTTTTTGCGTTCTCAAGGTTATCAATGGTTTTTCAAATGGGAACATGTTTTTGTTTCATAAAGACGTTGTGCTGATATTCAGGCGCATCTCATGACTTACGATATTATGACCTTGAAATGATTGTTCACCAAAATACACGTGTAAATTGAGGACCGGATTATTGGACCATTTTTCATAGACGGCAATTTGAATGGAAGGAAATACGTCGATTTTCTGAACAACACTTTGGGGGAATTGCTACAAGATGTCCCGTTAGCACAGCGATGCCGAATGTGGTATCAACATGATGGCTGTCCAGCTCATTGGGCGAATTTTGCTCGCGAAGTGTTAATCCAAAATTTCCCGAACGCTGGATTAGGAGCGGTGCAGTTATTCCTTTGCCTCCTCGTTCTCCGGATTAAACGCCACTTGATTTCTTCCAATTGTTTACCATGATGTCGCGACGACGCCGGCGAACATTTGAGAACGAATGACAAGCGCCTGCGCCGCTATCACACCAGAATCTATTCCAAGGTCAAGATTCATATTGTCCATACCATCACGATTATACGTTTTTACACGAGTATTTTGTTGGAAAATCATTTCAAGGTCATGATATCATAGGTCGTTGGATTCGTTTGAATATCTGCTACAACGTCTTAATAAAAAAAGCATGTTCCCATTCGAAAAACCATTGATAATCTTGAGAACGCAAAACTATGACCTTGACAAAAATGGATTTTTCACCACTGTATCAGAATGTGCATGAGACCTATTCTCGGAGGCCAGCACGCCGCCAATTTTTTTTGTAGGTTCTTCGGGTTACTATGAATGTACCCGAAAGTTTCCCCCATAAACAATAGTGTTTTGCGACCACCAAAGATTGTCAAAAGAACGGTTTTTTAATGATATTTTTTTTGCAATTGGTTTTATCGAAAAATCCTTTCTACACAAGTTGTGCGGAATGATGTCACTTATAAAATAAGTCCTATACAAAAATCACGTAGGATTGTCAGTTTAACGGCATATCACCGGTGAACGAAGAGAACATTTTTTGCATGTCTTTCCTTTATTAATGAACTTAGTGTTCTGAAACTCAATCAGCATCTAGATCTATTCCCAAACGATATCTTTGAGTTTTATTGAGCTAAGTCATATACACTCATTACAAAAATTTAAGGAACAGTAAAATTTAAAAAAAATTTCACTGATTTTTTAATAGCTGTAACTTTGTGAAAAATGGTCGTATCGTAAAAAAATAGGGTTTTAAAGCTTGGTATCTCTAGTTTACGAATCTCACCGGTAAACTTTATTTTAAGCAGCACGCTCGGCGTGAATCTAAGAAATAGCGCGAGGCAAACATTTTCGGATTTTTTTTTTTCAAAATCCTCCACGTGCTCAACATTTTTTTAGCTTGATGAATACTGGGGTCATTTAGCCTGATTCTTCAGCTTCAAAACGGTCATTTTTGGACCTCTATACGACCATTGGCGCTGAGATATCGGCGTTTAAAGAAAAACGAGATTTTTTTGTCGATCATCAATATATCATGAACAAATAATCGTACAGCGAGCTAAAGGTGGGTTTCATAAACTGGAATAAATTTTCTAAAAGCCCCTTTTGGTACTTTCGAGATTTTTTTTACCCTTAATATCGATTTGAAAAAGTACAAAAAAATTACTTTTTCCCGTTTTGGAGAATCCACGGCAACTTTGCAAATATTGCGAAAATGACTCATGTTTCTAGGTTTTTTTTAAGTTCAATACATGCCCAAAGATCCCCCACAAGTTAAAATTGATCGGCTGATCCGTTATTTTTGACCGAAGCGTCATAGTTTTATCAAAAATTAAAGGAACACTTTTATTGTTCCTTAAATGTCAAATAGTAATGATTAAAATAATAAAAAAAATCCTTTTTTTCTCACAGTTTCCCAATAACTTTTCTTCAAATCTTGGAAAAAGAAAAAATTCAAAACTTTGAAAAAAAAACTTCAAAATATTAAACAATTTTTTTTTAATCAAAGGGTCTATCCGGATAAGAATGGTGAATCTACCCCCACCGCATTTTGTGGCGCCGATTTTTTCCAAAGTTCCCAACCTAATAAAACAATTTTGTGCAAAATTACAGCTTTCTACATACGTGGGTCATTTGATAAGTACCTAGCCTACAAATGAAAACACCAAAATTTTGCTAAAAATAAAATTTATTTTTCAATGTAGTCTCCTTTTAGTTGAATACACTTGGCCCAGCGGTGTTCCAATTTTTTTAACCCCGTTGAAAAAAATGTTATCTCTTGGTCTGCAAAATAAGCCTCCGTGGCGGCGATTATTTCGTTATTGGAGTGGAATTTCTTCCCGGCGAGTGAATTCTTTAGATTCGGAAACAAAAAAAAGTAGCACGGAGCCAAATCTGGAGAATACGGTGGATGGGGCAGCAGTTCATAGCGTAATTCGACCAATTTAGCCGCGGCGAGCGCGGAGGTGTGAGCCGGTGCATTATCATGGTGGAAAAGCACTTTCTTTCTCGACAAATGGGGCCGTTTTTCTGTTAACACGGCGTTAAATCGGCTCAATAGTTCGGCGTAGTACTGTCCCGTGACCGTCTTGCCCTTCTCCAGGTAGTTAATAAAAATCACACCTTGAGAATCCCAGAAAACAGTGGCCATCACCTTTCCAGCCGACGGAACCGTCTTCGCCTTCTTCGGAGCAGGTTCACCGGGTCAGGTCCACTGTTTTGACTGCTCCTTGGTCTCTGGAGTATACCAGTGAATCCATGTTTCGTCGACGGTCACGTAACGACGCAAAAACTCTTTTGGATTGCGATTAAACAGCTCCAAACACTGCTCTGAAGTGGTCACACGAATGCGCTTGTTGTCTGCAGTCAGCAAACGCGGCACCCACCTTGCCGACAGCTTCCTCATGCCCAAAGTCTCATGTAGGATATGCCACACGCGTTCTTCTGAGATGCCCACTATCACAGCTATCTCGTGCACCTTTAATCGGCGGTCTGACAAAACGATATCGTGTATTTTTGTCACGTTCTCCTCCGTAGTGGCTGTTTTTGGAGCACCTGGACGTGCATCATCAAAAACCGACGTACAACCACGTTGAAACGCGTTATACCAAAATTTAACGGTCGCCATCGAAGGAGAAGCATCCCCATACACTGCATTCAAGCGTTCTTTAATTTCACTGCGCGATTTCCCTACCAAAAACAAGAATCGAATCACCGACCGATATTGTTCTTTCTCCATTCTTTCAAAAATCAACGGACACACTTGCTTTCACACGCTCTCAAAAGAGAACTACAAGTCCGATCCGGCTGAAATTTTGTCAGTAGCCGTCTACAAGACGGTACTACACTATAGTGTATTTCTCTTGCAATAGTGACACCATCTAGCGGTGAGGCTAGGTACTTGTCAAATGACCCACGTAGATGCCGAGGCCTGCTGAAAATAACGTGTTTTTTTCGATTTGTGCAGCTTTTGAATACCAAGACGCGACCGAAAAATCTGAAAAAATTCTGAAAAATCAGAAACATGTCAATGTTAATGGGAATTTTTTTGTTCGTTTTTAAAACGCTAAACGGTATTTTCAATCATCAAATCTTCCTTTAAAAACATTATTTTGTAGCGAAGAGATTTTTCTACTATTATGACAAAAATTGACATGATTTTACTATTCATCCCCTACATTAAAAAAAAACAAAGTCTCAAAAGTCGAACTGCAACACATTGAAAAAAAATTAAAACGACAACATTTCTCATTTTTCATTGGAAATCCATACATAAATCATCTTTCGGTTTAATAAATGGGTGCTCATGGCTGGAGTAGTTATCAGGCATGAGAAACCGATGTAAACAATACGATTTTATTGCTAATTTTAGTTTATTCACCCCTACTATCTATATTGCAACATATTAATCTTCATCGCTATCGCTGTTGATTACGGCATTGATCTCTTCAACATCAAAGAGTCCTGTAAGGATTTTGGCTGGTCTTATGATTTTCGATAGATATCGAGCATTCGATAGATAATAAATTATCGTAGCAATGTGTGAACAGCATCCAACGGTTCGTTTGCCATTTGGATAACCACAAACGTAACGGCAAATTCCGGAAGAACGTTGGGAATCATGAGTGTAATCAATATAGTATTTATACGTTTTGCTATTGATGTGTCTTGACCTCACGAGAACTTGAATGATTACGTAATTTGCATCTTCTAATCTCTTCGTATAATTAAGTGCAATATTTCCATCTTCGTCCATCATTTCAGCAAGGTAAGATACTGCTTGAGATAGCTGGTATGAACCAATAAAGAATATCATCAATACCTTTTCTACTATTATGACAAAAATTGACATGATTTTACTCTTCTTTTCCTACATTTCAGAAAAAAAGATCTCCAAAATCAACTTGCAACATAATGAAAAAAAAACGATAAAATTTCTTATTTTTCACTGGAAATCCACACATAAATCATTCTTTGGGTTTAATTAATGGGTGATCATGGCTGGAGTAGTTGTGAGACATAACAAACAGATGTAAACAATAGAATTTTATACGCTGTTTTTGGATATTTTTGGATTTTCGACGTCATTTAATAACATGTCGATGAGAAAATCATTGAATATATTTATGCGGACATTTGCTCACGTTACGCTAAGACATTCTATTCACGTAAACGGTCAAACATACATGCATAGTAACATGAAGAACAAACAGATAGCGTTTACGCGAGTTTTTTCTACAGTAGTAAGGTAACAGCGCAGCAATACAGAATTGCGGCTTGCATAAAAGTACCCTCTCACAGTTTCTTGACAGTTTACGCGGATCTGAAAATTTCAGCTTATCCCAGATAACCAAACGTACCGTTGGTACAGTGTACCGCAAATGTGGAGTACGCCGTACCCGTACAGTACCGGTAATGTACGGATATGGGGTACCAGGGTACGCCGTAGCTCGACGGCACCGCCACTTTGGAGGTACACCGTACTGCAGTTCATTTGCAATATGCTGTACCGGAACCGTGGACGTTCACCGTACTGCAGTACATTTGCGGTATGTCGTACCGGTACCGTGGAGGTACGCCTACTGTACAACATTTCCGGTATGCTGTACCGGTACCGTGGAGGTATGCGGTCCTGCAAATGTACTGATAGAAAAAATGAATTTCCGTCTATTCTTCCGTGACATGGTCAGTCGCGCGTGGTATATACATGTTATACGAGGCATGCTTTTCGACAATAAACGGATTCTCCAAATTCAGATGAGAACACGTGTCGCTTGGACCACTTCATTAAAAAATGTTGAATACTAATTGTTAGCGGTGTTAAGGGGAGCATTCGAAAAGCCCGCCCTCCAAAGGGCAATGATCAGTGGCGCAGATGCTGGTGTCCAGTTGGCAACAGCCTGGCATACGCATGCGCGCGGCGCTCCCGCGTGCGAAGCCGATTGGTGAAAACGGGAGTCGGAGTGCAGATCTGATAGCGAGTGGACGTGTTAGGCTGGGAATAGACGTCCGATTTTTTCTTTCCGACCATCCGATCCGACTACGGGGAAGGCACTCGTGCCATACATTTGTTTGAACATACATCCGATCCGAGTTCCGATAGTCGGATCGGATGTGTATTGCATGTTCAAACATATGTATGGCACGAGTGTCTTCCGATAGTCGGGTCGGATCTATTCCCAACCTTAGGCCGGAAATAGACGCCTACACATAATTTAACCGTTCATTGAACGACCTGTACAGGTATCATACGACCTGTACAGTAGAGGTACAGTACAAGTACAATAGATGCGATAGATGCTAATAAATGTCACTATATGGGTACAGTAGACGTACTGCACAGGCACCGTGGAGGTACCGTACATATACAATAGATGCTAATAAATATCACTATATGGGTACAGTAGATGTACTGTACTGGTACCGTGGAGGTACCGTAGCCGTACAGTACTAGTACGGTGGAGATACGCCATATCGATACTGTTGCGGGACATTTGCGGTACAGCATACCGTACGGCGTACCGCTAACGTATCAGTATAGTACGCACGTACGTGGTGGCCACAGGACCGAAACGGCGCACTCCACGTGAGCAGTACATCTAAGGTACGTGGTTACTTGGGATTAGCTTGACCAAAAGTCCGCGTAGACATACTCATCTCAGCTGTCGGTAAAACCGCACAGTTGGAGTGGCGTCACTAGTATGGATTTCTCTCTCGTGACAGTTGTGAACTTCCCATCCAACTAAATTGACACACGCCGTAATCGAATGGATGAATTTCCATCCATTTTATACGATACTGGAGACGAAGAATTAAACAAAACTAGTAGTGTTACTGGTAACAATTTTATTAATGTTCTTTTCATCATCAAGCTAGGTTTTACAGTAAAAACAGGTTAATTTCAAGTTGTCGGTTTTAAAATAACTCATCGGCGATACACCAATATCAGGGACATACCATGTCAACGCCGCAATCTAGCTCGGATTCGACAACAGATCCCACGAGATGTGCGTATTGTTTTCATGTGCTTGAATTATTAAAAGGACAGCGAAGGCAGACATCTTCACTTTCTTCACACTCATCTCAAGGGGATTTTTCACAACAATCGGCTACAGTGAGATCTTCACAAAATTCCACAATCACTCCTTCACAATTGTCTATTGACGACCCATAATTTGTTGACAATGTCGAATTGATAGAAATGCCGTTTCCACGGGTAGTGTCAACTCACAAATGCTGCTTTCTTCGTTGCTCGTCATCACCAATCTTCACTGTCCCATCTCAAGCTCGATTGCAAGCATTCTAAGGAAGAAAGATCTTCATTGCCAAGGGAAATCGTTGTTGCTCAACTCATCTGATAAAAGACAAATTCTATGCTGATGATCTAGCAGCGCTGCGAATACATGCTGGTAACAGTATGATTGAAATATCAGGCTTTATGTTTTTCCTTAATGATTTGTCGAATGGTCATGTATTGAAGCAACAAATTGGAGATGGTACTCTATCTGATCAACGTCTGAAAGCATTAACTGGTTTTAATTACGAAAATCTGAATGAGCTGTATGGAAAAAAATGAAATCAATGAGGATTTCTAAAATCCGTAACAATTTTCAAGCATTGGTAGTGTTCCTCTTTAGAATGAGGACTGGGAAGTCGAATAATATTGTTGCATCTGTACTTGGGCTTGATCGTGAACAGAAAGTTTCAGATTATTGTGCACAAGTCGTGAACTCTTTTGAGAAAGATATTTTACCAGAGGGTTTCGGATATTTTAGCAAATCAAGGCACGATCTTGTAGATCATTAGACTTCGGATACAGTTAAAAACCTGTATGAGCTCGAGGACCAATTAGTGCTGATATTCGATAGACCTTACATTCGGCATCAGAAGAGTACGAACAACAACTATCAACGGAAATCTTATTCTGGCCAGAAGAAGGTACCATTATGTAAACCTTTCACTATTTACACGACGAATAGGTACGTTGTTGAGATGGAGGCGCCTTTTTACGCCACTCAAAACGATGCTGAAATAATGAAAATACTGCTAGACAATCCGAATGGACTCCAATGAATAATGAAACCAGGTGATATTTGTGTAGTTGATCAAGGATTCAGAGATGTGGTGCATCATTTGGAAGAGCGAAAGTATATAGTATTCATGCCAGCATTAAAAGGACAACGTCCTCAGCTCACAACTGAAGAGTCAAACAACTCTCGATGGGTTACAAAAGTTCGTTGGGTGGTCGAAGCAGTTCATGGCATCCTTGACCAGAAATATAAGCTACTTCATCACTCTTTGGATAATAAACTCCTCCCAAATGTTCAATCACTCTTCAGGATTGCTTGCTATCTCAATAATACTTTTGGAAAGAGATTGAACTCCGATGTTGGCATTAAGGATGAGATCATTGAGCAGATGAAGTCCAGGCGTAATACTGATAATTCACTTGCAGAAGAGGCAGAGTATGAGCGTTGGAATCGTTGAAAAACGCAATTTCAACAATTAACATCAGCTGATTTGCTTGATTTCCCGAAGCTAACCGAAAAGGTATTAATGATATTCTTTACTGCCCTAGCGGATTGGGAGAGCGAAAAAAACGTCGGTCATCGGTCACGGTCATGTTCTGCCCTTTTTTAACCGGAAAAAGTGACCAAGCAGTGACCGAACAACGTTTTTTTTAGATTAGTCACTTGACCGGTTTTCTACGGTTTTCGGTCACTGTAATAAAAGTAAGGTTAGTCACTTGACCGGTTCTCGGTCACTGGGGCGTTTCAGTCCCTGACTGTAGTAGTGACCGAAGGCGAACCGAAGTGCATGGGGCAGAGAGAGGGACCTTCTGGAACGCTATTGGAAATATAATAATAGAAATTCACACACAAAAACATCAGTGAAATTGAACGTTTTTTTTAATATCTTGAAATAAACCAAATAACAATAACACTTTTGTATCCATTTAATACTCATCCTCTTCCTCCTCCTCCTCTTCGTCGGAGTCGGTTTCCATCTCGGAACTTCTTTTTTCTTCTTGCCTCTTTTTGGCCTCTGTCCTTTGTTCTTAGCACCTTCGATCGGTATCTTTCGCTCTTTAATTCGATGGATAACCACTCGCGTACTTTGGCTGCCGTTATCCTCTCCTGTTGATTTAGTCGACGGCAATGTTGAAGTTTCCGGCATGCAACTGTAACATAAACACGGCATTGTTATTTTTTTGTAACAAGGTAAATGGTACCCCATTTAGAAATATAACCAGCTACGCTCGAATTGCTTATTATTTGAGATCATTTACCGTATAGACCCTCTATCTCTCTGTCGCTCACAACCCGATAGCCCTCGCGTCCCAACGTCCGTTTAACTACGAGTTTGAATCGTTGATTCTGGGACCACAACGCGTTTTTCGATTCTGTCCAGAATCGATCGCGCGATTCTGGGCAGCGTTCAATATGGCTGAGCATGAAGTGACGTGTTGCGCCTACGTGCACGTTGAGCGGCCATCTACTCTATCGAGGACTCCTCGGCGGGGAGGCGAGGACTGCCGAGAACCGAGAGTACACCACGTGGAATACACTTATCTATTATTTATATGAAGTGAATACTCAGTGCATAGGATATTATAACGTATATGTATGATGTAGTGCACATGCTCGTACTTTTTTCCATACAATATTTTAATTTCATTTTGTTTACAAAGCAGCAGCAGCAGCGTGGAACACATATGTGGCATACATATATACTGTAACGTGCTACACGGAATAGCAATAATTGCAAGAAAAGAATGTATATTTATTTTCATTCTTGTCAACATATAATAAGTATTTCCTTTGTCATTTACAGATGGAAAATCGGATGAAACACCTCAAGTGACTAACCTCACTTTCATTACAGTGACCGAAAACCGAAAAAAACGGTCAAGTGACTAACCTAATTTTTATTTCAGTGACCGAAAACCGGAAAAAACCGGTCAAGTGACTAACCTAACTTTTATTTCAGTGACCAAAAACCGAAAGAGCGGTCAAGTGACTAACTTAAAAAAAACAGTGTTCGGTAACTGTTCAGTCACTTTTTACGGTTAAAAAAGGGCAGAAAATGACCGTGACCGAAATAGGGTCATTTTGACTAATTTTTGGTCTTTTTTTTAGGTCTCCCAATCCACTAGGGTGATTCAAACCAGCTATCTCAAGCAGTATCTTACCTTGCTGAAATGATGGACGAAGATGGAAATATTGCACTTAATTATTCGAAGAGATTAGAAGATGCGAATCACGCAATCATTCAAGTTCTCGTGAGGTCGAGACACATCAATAGCAAAACGTATAAATGCTATATTGATTACACTCATGATTCTCAATGTTCTTCTGGAATTCGCCGTTACGTTTGTGGTTATCCGAATGGCAAACGAACCGTTGGATGCTGTTCACACATTCCTGCGATAATTTATTATCTATCGAATGCTCGATATCTATCGAAAATCACAAGACCAGCCAAAATCCTTACAGGACTCTTCGATGTTGAAGAGATCAATGCCGTGATCAACAGCGATAGCGATGAAGATTAATATGTTGCAATATAGATAGTAGGGGGTGAATAAACTAAAATATAGCAATAAAATCGTATTGTGTACATCGGTTTCTCATACCTCATAATTACTCTAGCCATGAGCACCCATTTATTAAACCGAAAGAATGATTTATGTATGGATTTCCAATGAAAAATGAGAAATTTTGTCGTTTTAATTTTTTTTTTCAATGCGTTGCGGTTCGAATTTTGAGACTTTGTTTTTTTTTAATGTAGGGAATGAAGAGTAAAATCATGTCAATTTTTGTCATAATAGTAGAAAAATCTCTTCGCTACAAAATAATGTTTTTAAAGAAAGATTCGATGATTAAAAATAGAATTTAGCATTCAAAAAAACGTAAAAAATTCCCATTAACATTGATATGTTTCCGATTTTTCAGAATTTTTTCACATTTTTCGGTCGCGTCTTGGTATTTAAAAACTGCAAAAATCGGAAAAACACGTTTTTTTTAGCAGGAAAACCCCTCCGCATCGATGTAGAAAGCTGTAATTTAGCACAAAATTGTTTTTTTAGATTAGGAACTTTGAAAAAAATTGGCGCCACAAAATTCGGTGGGGGACAATTCACCATTCTTGTCCGGCTAGACCCTTTAAGAAAAAAAAATTTACGTAATTTTTTTCACAATGTCTCATGATCGACCTTTTCAATGACATTAAATATTGCGGAAGTGACGAGCCGCGGGGTCTTATGTCCTTAAACGAATGTGCATAAACACATAAACACAGACAGACAGAGACAGGCCAACAGACAGACAGGCCCAGGGAGGGTGTACGTCCTTTTTAGGACGTCTCCTCCGCAGAGACCCAGAACTCCGACTGGAGCGCGTCCCCGGGTGGCGGATGGGGGAGGTCCTCACCGGAAGATCCGGCCCTGTTGGAGTGACTGGCGGACTGGGGCGAAATAAAATAGCCCCCGCAGACCAAAAGTGCCGATGCTCTTGCCGGACTCGGCAAGAGCATCTTTGCTATTCATGAGGTTGTGAAATCTGCAAGAAACATCCATAAGGAAATTAGGGATGCCATAGGTGAAGCAGTCGTGCACTACGAGCACCTCACGAAATGCCGGGAGATGCTAGCAAGAGGGAGAGAGGAGGAAAACCCCAGGCCTGATGGCACGTGCACGGGTTGGTGCGAACACTCGCGCCAAACGAGCGCAGCAAATCCGACAGGTCCCGCGTGCCAATAGTTGCTCGACGAGGAAAATGCTGAACACACCGGCATCAGAACGCAGGAAACGAGGCGCACTATCATCCCCGGAAGAGGATATGCGAGAACTAAAGCGGCGACACCTAAAAAAAGGTTCCAAGCCAGGCAAGGTAGAAGCGCAGCGGCCTGGAACACAGCGATCGACAGTGCGGGAACCAGCCTTGAGCGTGGACCGCGAAGAGGAAACGCACGAGCCCTGGCAGCAGACGCATAAGAGCCGAAACGAAAAGAGAGAAAACCGAAGAGCGGTCAGGGGAAATGCACCAAGGAAAAAACAGTAGCCATGACTATCAGAAGGCTTAATGATAACAGTCGAGGGTGAACACACATATTCTGACGTTCTGCGCGACCTCAAGAAGAAGGTGGACCCGGACAGCCACGGAGTCCAAATCTCTGGTATAAGGAGGACACGGGGCGGTGAGCTCCTCGTGGAGATCGGCAACGGAAGCGGTAAAGCTGAAGCCTTTAGAGAGGCCGTTGTCGGCGCACTCGAAGGTAAGGCGACCGTGCGAACCACTTCACAAACAGTGGCCGTGGAAATACTGGACATGGACGAGGCCACAGATGAGGTGGCGCTTAGCGAAGCGCTAAACAAAGCGATTGAAAATACAGAAGCAAAATCCATCGACATCAAGGCGATACGAACGGTATTTCCAGAGACAAATAAGGCGCAGTAGGCATGCCTGCGGAGACTGCCGACAAGCTTCTCAAGGAGGGACGGCTCAAAGTTGGCTGGGTTAGGTGCCGGGTCAGGGAAAAAAATGCAAGTAACCCGATGCTTTCGCTGCCTAGGGTTTGGTCACCGTGCAACTGACTGCGCAGAAGAAGATAGGTCCAACATGTGCTGAGTCTGTGGATCAGAAGAGCATCTCGCTAAGGAGTGCAAAAGTCCCCCGCACTGCGTGATCTGTGCGGAAGGGAGCAAAAAAAACGGAGCACAGCACATACTGGGCAGTGCAAAGTGTGACCCCTTCCGGAGGGAGATAAGTAGGCCACAAAAGTGATCAGGTACTTGTAGACAAATCTGGGCCACGGCCTTGAGGCACAAGATCCGCTTATGCAAACGGCTATGCAAAAGGCGACGGACGGACCGCTTGTTAGCTAACAGTATCAAAAGCCGGAAACAGGTTGTTGATACAAGGACAAAACAGCCAGTGCGGCTATAGTAATCCTGAACCGCAGCATGAAAATCAGAGCAGTCTGCGAAACGGCAGAAAACTATGTATGGATGGAACTCGATGGAGTGAACGCGTACAGTTGTTATAATGGTGGTGAATGGGCAAGTGGTGAAGTTCTCGTAACCGGGGACTCGAACGAATCGCAAGCAGAACAACGGAATGGAAGCTACTGGAAGACCTCACTCTCAGTGTTCATCAATATATCGAGTTTGTCATCGAAACGGGGGAGCAAGCCCGAAGCTGTGAATCATCAGCGCAAACACCTACTGCGAAGGCCAGAGGATGGGTGCTGTCGAAGCTCGACGTGAGGACAGAGGACCCAGACACAACAGTGAGCTTCACCATGGAGACTCTAACATCTGCGTGCAACACAGCAATGCTGAAACGCAAGAAGGCCCCACCAGGACGGAAATCGCTCCACTGGTGGACAGCAGACATCGCCGAGCTCCGGACAGGGTGCCTAGCCGCGAGGAGAAGAATGCAACGTGCGAAAAACATGCAAGCGCATGTGGTTACAGCATACGAACAGGCAAAGAAGGAACTGCGGAACGCAATAAAAATCAGTAAGGGAAGATGCTAGAAAGAGCTGTGTCGATTGGTGGACGAGGATCGTTGGGGATTGCCGTACAGGATTGTCACAAAACAGCTAGTACTCCGGAACCAGATCCCCGGCCTGGCTTGCCCAGCACGCATGAGCCAAATAGTCGGACCACTATTTCCCATGCACGAGAAAAGAGTTTCAAGACCTTTTCAGGAAGTGGCCTCTACCCCCTTTCGCATTAAAGAACTGCAGACAGCGGCAAAGAGATTACAGCCGGGCAAGGCTCCCGGGCCAGACTGTATCCCCAACGAGGTACTCAAAGTAGTAGTGGAAACATGGCCAGAAGTGCTGCTAGAGGCCTTCAACAAATACCTACAGAAAAGAGTTTTCCATACAAGGTGGAAAAGACAGGCTCTAGTCTTGCTACGAAAAGCAAAGAAGGCAATGGAACAGCCGTCATCGTACCGGCCCATTGGTCTTATCGACACAATTAAAAAGTTCTTCGAGAGACTTCTGCTACGGCGACTGGTTGAGCTCATAGAAGGAAACGGAGGGCTGTCACCGAGGCAGTATGGCTTTCGGAAAGGACGATCGACGGTAGACGCCATAGCGGAGCTGATCGAAATGGCAGCTAAGGTAAAACAAAATCCGCGGCAGAGCAAGGGCTTCTGCGCGGTGATAAACTTAGACATCGAAACGCCTTCAACACAGCCAGGTGGGGAAAGATCGTGGAGGCTCTGGTAAACAGGAAAACGCCGGCATACCTGCTGCACATGATAGAAAGCTACCTTAGCGATGGGACACTGATCTACGGCACGGAGCAAGGACCGGTGGAGTACGAAGTGACGGCAGGGGTACCGCAGGGATCGGTCCTAAGACCGTTCCTGTGGAACATTATGTACGACGACCTTCTTAAGCTGAAGCTCCCGGGTGAATCAAAAATGGTTGGCTTTGTGGACGACGTAGGCTTGGTGGTGACGGCGAAGTCGACGAAACTGCTGGAGGTAGCGGCGAATGTGAGCCTTCGCCGAGCTACCAAGTGGCTGAGAGAGAGTGGGCTGGAACTAGCAGTTCATAAAACGGAAGCAGTTCTCATCATAGATAGGAGGTTCTTCACAACGCCAACGCTGCAACTGGACGGCCAAAACTTAAGCTGGAGTAAATCGCTGAGGTACTAAGGAGTGCAGATAGATACCGGTGTGAGGTTCACGGAGCACGTGAATATCGTGGGCGGGAAAGCAGCTTCGACAGCAGCGGCTCTAGCCAGGCTGATGCCGAATGTCGACGGGCCCAGTGAGCTAAAAAGGAGACTTCTAAATAGCGTTATCCATTCGAAAATCCTGGATGGAGCAGAAATATGGGTAGACGCTATGGAGAAAGGCGGAGCGCGACGAAAACTAGCGGCCGTACAGAGACCCAGTTCCATACGAACAATATTTGCGTACAGGACAGTTTCTGAAAACGCGGCACTGGTCCACGCTAGCACACCACCGATTGCCTTACTGGCAAGAGAAAAAAGCGAGATCTACCAGGATATCCACCAAAACGACGCGTCCCCGATTACCGATGAGGTAAGGGCAGCGGCAAAAGATAGGGCCCACCAAAGGTTACTTAGGCGTTGGCAGGAACGCTGGGACACGGATACCAAAGGGAGATGGACACACCGACTCATCCCCAACATAGCCGAGTGGATCGGAAGACCGCACGGACAAATGAATTACAAACTTACGCAGCCGCTAACAGGGAACGGTTGCTTCAACGAATACCTGACGCGTTTTAAGGGGTGAGATGCAGTCAGAGGCGTGAAAAAACGAGCATAGTCAATATTTTTTTTTAATAGTAATTTAGTTTGTTTTACAAAAGTGGTTACACAGACTTTTTATGTTATATTTCAACTTCACTTGTACAAATTATCAAAGAAATTTTTTTATTATTTATAAAAATATCGCCATCTTTGTCGAACCCCCTTCGGCATGTAGTGCTTTGCGGTGACCATCATAAAATTTTACTGGATCATCTGAAATAAATAACCAAAAGAAAATCATTGGTTTAATAATAAATCTAGTCCTTAATCGAAGCTTTTTTTTAATTAACAAAATTGCGGCTTCCGACAGATAACTTTCGATTTTCGACAAAAAAAATCGCTTGTTTATTGTTTAAAAAAATAGAAATTGTCAACAAAAATGAAAATCCTATGATTCAGGACTAGTTTTTAATGCCATCAATAAGCACACCAAATTTCATCGAAATCCATCGAGTGGTTTTTGAATTATAGTGGTCACCGACTTGAAAAAACATAGTTTCGAGAAAAACGCGTTTAAAGTTTTTCGATGTGGATACGGTTTTATATGTTCGTAAAATTTCGAGCTCGATGGATAAAGCTAAACATTTTTTATGCATTTTGATCTGCTGAATCCAAATATCAAAATTTTTTGCCGAAAAGTCGAGCATTCAATTGTTTATAGCCAATTGCTAGAACAATTTTTCGAAAAATTAGAGTTTTTCGGGATAAATTATTTTTTAAAAAATATTTTGGGCAATTTTAAAACGAAAGTATTCTTTATAAAAAAATTCTAAAGATCATAGTTTTTCAGTAACAAATTTTTGAAAATTTCTGAAAGAGTTTTCCAATTTTACACCTAATTTATGTATAGAAAGACTAATTAAAAAATTACTTACATCGAATCATCAATTCTTGGCCCATACAATAGGGCTTCTGCCGATGTGAAAGCTTCCAAAATATCAATTCGTTGTGGTCTTCGAAGCATTCTGCCTTCGCGGGTATTATCGTTTGCGCGTTTGTCAGTCACGTCTATACGTTGAGAATCGATTCTTTCTGTGTACCGGTGAGAATTGGGTCCACAATTAATGCCAAGTGTATTCATGATCAGTAACAATGTGTGTACCTTAATTGAATACACAAGTAACAGCATATGCAGCAATTTCTACAATAGTACTGCTACTACACACTGTTTTTGGGCTTATTTTCTAAATTAGCTGATTGCAACTTACGTTTTTTTTTTTATTGGTTTTTTCCTTAGGTACAAGCTTTTCGCGTTTGTTACCTATTCTTTCCCTTCATTGTGCCCGTTTCTTTCCTCTACTGTTTACTCCTTTTTTCTCCATCTTTCTCCTTGTTCCCCCCCGCCCTCTTGCGGCCGCAGCCGACTTCGCCCTCTGTATTATATTCATCATGACATTTCTGTCATGGGTATAGGGAAACTGCGGAAAACCTATACCAATACAGCCGGTCATCGAGTTCGCCCCCCAGTCGTAGAACTAGTCTTATTTCGCCGCGAAATGCCGAAGAAAAATATTTCACGACGAAATGTACGCGACTGGGATTCGAACCCGGGACCTCCCGGTCCGCTGGCTTAGTGGCGAGCACGCTAACCACTAGACCATCGCACCGGTCGATTGCAGCTTACGTTATTGTTTTGATTGAAGCCACCGATACACCTAGAGAGTAAATTATCATTACTCAGATCTTCATAAATTGGTTTTATGGCATCCATACCAATTAAAGGTAAAGCGCGATAATCTTGCTCGTAAGAATCGAGTTCCCCATTAGCTTCAGCGCGCAGATACGAACACCAAGAATCTTCACCTTTTGGGCACATCTCGTGATGTGGTTTTTCATCAGTTGAGCTGTAGCGATAGAATGTTGCCCATATCGCGGTTTTCATATTTTCCAGTGAATCATAATGGCGACGTATGGCTAAGCCATAGTAGACAATTTGTCTATCATCTTCCCTGTTAGTTTACCTTTACCTCCAAGACCATCGTGCTTGGTTATCAATGTGCGTAATCGACTCCCCATCTGTTTCTGTACGTGCCCTATGCACTCCTTATTTATGATAGTATTCTCGTAAGAAGAAGCGTTTAAAAGTCCAGGATAAGTTTTGGAGTCTCCATCTCCAATATTATAGTTTGTATATTCAACTCCATATTTCGCTTCTAACTGCTTGAAAATTTCCACAATTCCGTCGACCTCTATTTTTCCAGATAACCCCTCGTGATTTGCACTATATTGATCTTCATGCGTTTCACTCCATTCTTCAAATTTAGCAGTATTTATTTTCGATTTCCAATATTCACACAGCTTACAATACCTACTCTTAATATTTCAATCAAGAATTTTTCCAGTAAAATAACCAACTATTGATGAAACTCCAAACAAAGATGTATAGCCACGCTTTTGCCACGTTCCATTTCCAGATACAGTCATTTCATTCGTTTCTTTATTTTCAGCTCTTGATGTTTCTTCTTTTTCTTCATCCACAGCTTTTTGAAGCAACAATTCTGCGACCGTTTTACTAGCATCTGATATTTGCTTCAACAATATTGTGAAAGTACGCTTATCCAAAAATTGTGGCATGTCCATTAGACCACAACACTTTCGCATTCCTTCATATCCCATTCCTAGGAGTCTCATTACAAATATGAATCGTCGATTTATTTCATAGGAATGTCCTATAAAAGAACACGAAGGAATGTTATCATTGACACAACCGTCACATGGTAAGACAACTTTAAATCCCAGACCACGTGTGCTGGCTGACTGAAACGCCACATCCCCATTACACTTTTTGCACTTTACAAGACTCGAAATGGCCGTAACTACAGAAATAAAGTTTAGTATTCTATATTCAAGACGACTATCTTCAGGTACATCATCTTCTATGTCACGTTTTCATTTTTTAGCTGATGAAGTTCGTGACTTTATAACACTTTCATTACGTTCCGCTGTGCTCAGATTGAAAACATTTTTTCTTTTCACGGTACGCGACGTACGAAGATTATCAGAATTTCGACGTTCTCTAGAATCTTTGCTACGATTCATGATAAAATAATCGAATAAGTTTTTATATAAACGCACAAGTATTGACCACTCCGTTCGACTGCCACGAATGTACTGATGCCTAACCGAAAATTTTCATTTACGAACCAGACCATCTATAGAATATAATATGGGGGGGGATATGGAAACCGGTTGCTTGCAGCTGCCGTCTGCTACCTGCCATGGGGACCCGACGCCCCTTCACTAATTGTGGTATATCCCGGAAGCTATTCATCGGATTGACTTGAAATTTTTAGGGAATATTTTCGAAACATCATATCTCAAGAAAATGTAAAAGAAATCGATTTTCTGAAAATTCTGACTACATCTCACCCCTTAAAAAACGAGAAAGCGTAGCATGCTGTCATTGCGGTTTCAGTCCGGATGACGCACAGCACGCAGTTTTTGAGGGCCCTGCTACAGAAGCAGAACGAAGAAACCTGGAAGTCCAAATAGGAAACAGAACGATCAACGAAGACAACCCGATCCCATTGATGCTCAGCGCAGACAGAATACGGACGGCGACATCATTCTTTATATAAAGAAGGATGCAGATAAAAAGAGAACTGGAAACTGAAGAGAGAAACAGGGCAAAAGGCCAGACAAACGTCGACGCTGGAACAGCCTGAAAAAGCCGGAGAGTAACGGAACCGTTATCCGAACAGCGGAGTCCCAGAGAGGACCAAAACACACCACATGGAAGTTATGCGAAAGCGGTACCGATGTGTGGCGGGGAGAGGGAGGAGGGGTTTTAGTCGGTACAAATGCGACACTACCCGCAACACCTGGGCGTCTTATAGGAGATGTACCCTCCTTCAAAACAAAACAAAAAACGACAGACGGACAGACAAGAAGCGCAAATCCGACCATGCAACCTCCACGCGGTACGCTTTGGGTAATGCTATGCTGGTGATAAAAAATTGGATCAAAAAGATTTCTTTTTTTGAATTTTGAAAAGAAAAAAAGAATTCAGCATTCGAAAGATCGATCATGAGAAATTGTAAAAAAATTGCGTAAAATTTGTTTGTTTTTTTTCTTAAATATAAAATGTTTTTTGTTTTTGAAATTTTGATTTTTTTTTTCCAAGATTTAAAGAAAAGTTATTGCGAAACTGTGAGAACAAATAACGGACATTTTTTTTCATTGTAATCATCATTAATTGACATTTAAGGAAGACTTTGTCCTTGAAATCGGCGGGAGATGTTAGCGGCTCAACATGAGCAGCTAGAAGAAGAGGAGGGATGCCTCTATGGACCAGGCATTGCCGATTAGCGGTAATTATAAACACATTTGTGTAAACACATTACAAAACTTTAAACGCGTTTTTCTCGAAAACACGTTTTTAAAAATGGCTGACATTCTCCTGACCGCTGTAATTCACATATCGACCTGAAATTTGGAGAGCATGCTCAGAAAATATGTCTTCACGGAATGACGAATCGTGTTTTCGATAGATACATTTTTGCATTTATTATTTATCTTTTTATGCGAAAAAACGCGAAAATTCGATTTTTTTTTAATTGCCGCCATTTTCCGAAATTTGTACTAAACGAAAAACCCATCCGTCATTCCATGACCATAGGGTCACAGATTGATAATATGCTTTGAATTTGTGTTTCAGATCAACAAAGAGGGGGCAGTGATGTCAGCCGTTTACCTCCCGCGATTTAAGGACCTGTTTTCGCGGAACTGCAACAGCCGCCATTCTGATTAAAAAAAAAAAATTTAACGTTCTGTATATCATGAATAAAAGCAAGAAAAAACCGCACTCAAAAAGCTTTACTCGTTTCCTTTAAAAAAAAATAAAATGTAAGCACCTGAAATATGGCACTCCAAGGACAAAGTCTCCGTTAAGGAACAATAAAAGTGCTCCTTTAATTTTTGATAAAACTTCGACGCTTCGGTAAAAAATAACGGTTCAGCCGATCAATTTTAAATTGTGGGGGGTCTTTGGGCATGTATTGAACTAAAAAAAAACCCTAGAAACATGAGTTATTTTCGCAATATTTGCAAAGGTGACGTGGATTTTCCAAAACGGGAAAAAAGTCATTTTTTTGTGTTTTTTCAAATCAATATTAAAGTTTAAAAAAATCTCTAAAGTAACAAAAGGTGCTTTTAGAGAATTTATTCCAGTTTACAAAACCCACCTTTAGCTCGCTGTACGATCATTTGTTCATGAGATATTGATGATCTACGAAAAAAGCTCCTTTTTTCTTCAAACGCCGATATCTCAGCGACAAATGGTCGTACAGAGGTCCAAAAACTACCGTTTTAAAGGTGAAAAATTAGGCTAAATGACCCCATTATTCATCAAGCTTGAAAAAAATTGTTGAGCCCGTGGACGATTTTGAAAAAAAAAAAAAAAATCGAAAATGTTTGCCTCGCGCGCCATTTATTAGATTCACGCCGAGCGTGTTTCTTAAAAAAATGTACCCGTGAGATTCGTAAACTACAGATTTCAAGCAAGCTTTATAATCTTTTATTTACGATACGACCATTTTTCACGAAGTTACAGCTATTCAAAAATCAATGAAATTTTTTTGAAATTTTACTGTTCTCTTAATTTTTGTAATGGGTGTGGTTAACGAGAAATTACCAATTTACGTAATTCCGCCACCTCCTTATGGCAAGTGATCTAAACAATGTAATTTACGTGATTTATCTGAAAAGTCAATTTACGTGATGGTCATTAGCGTGTCTATTCAAGATGCAATGCGAAAAAGTCATTTTTCTTTAAGAAAGATTTTTTTTCGAAGATTCAACATTTTGGCTTATAAAGGCATTCAATTATGTATTTGAATTTTGAGGCTACTTGACATAAGCTTTCAGATTCTTGTAGGCCTGGGTGAGACGCGCAATTTCCGAAAAAAAATAACTCGATATCTTCATTACAAGGAGAGATATGGCCATTTTAACGTTTTTTCAATTTATTATTGTTGTTATCAACATTGTTGCGTTTTTCAAGTTCGTGAGCATTCCTCATACCTTTAGGCATGACATGCAATATGATAAAGACCCGTTGGAGTGTTTATCGCAATGCACATAAAGATTGAAGCCGATCGTGCGCGCGCGAAATAGGGCACGGCGTCGTCGGTGCGGCCGGGCAGCAGGGTGGGGGTACCACCTCTTCCGCTACGGAACCCCTCGCCAGGCTTAGTTGACTATTTCAAGATCTCCCTTAAAAATGGTTGTAGGAAGATAGTGTTCTTTTTTCATTCTGCGTATTTTTTTCTCGCGCATTCGAAGACCCCCTGAAAAGTCAGGATTTCTCAGTATTTAGCCCAATAATTGTTTACCTGCTTACCTGCAATTTTCACGGGAACGAGCGACAAATGATCTAACATTGGAAAGGTGAGTGTATAATATATGATAACTTTATTTAATTTACTGTATTTCTTATTATGATAAATACATACTTGTTATTTTTACAACAAGATTACTTTTTTTTCTGCGGGTACATAATCACTCTCGTCGTCACATACATTTGGATCGGTGATCGCAAAAGTAATATCCGTGGCGTTGTCGATGTCGTCGGCGAATCGCGAAAAATCTTCATCGATCTCATTGTCGCTCAAAGGATGTCCTATTCGACAATATACGAGAAATTTAAGCCATTGCATTTTTGCAAAGTATTGTACATTTCAATCCAGTCCTTCGAAAAGTACAGTTCGAAACGCAGGGTCTGCCCTGAGAAAAAAATCATTAATCCAATATCATTGGTGTTATTGAATGGAATTTCGTTGATTCAATTGTAAAATTGTTTGTGTAAATAATCGGATTTATTAGTCCAAACAAAACGCTATTAACTTTAATAACATGATAAAATTGAAAGTTTTTTTTCATTCAAAAGATATATTGTTAGTTGAGAACAATATATTATTGAAACTATCTAAAAATTTATCACGAACAAATTATATAGTTATGAATGCATTTTCTGCAACGAACAAAAAAAGCGTTTCAATTCATGACATGAATATTATTGATTTAAGTACACAAGAAAAATTGAATTTCGCCCGTTTGATTGAGATAACATTTCTATTGAGTAAAATGTTATTTTATTTTTTTCACCATATCCGGTATTGATTTTCAAGAACATTTTCGTTAAAATATTAATATTTTATTTTGATTGAAAAATATTAAGCAAATGTCTGAATTGGTTAAAAAATGATGCGAAAATAAAATATGATTCTTGCGCAGTTGGTTGAAAAAATTCAACCAAATCATGGCCCAGCGCCACCGAAATTATAGGTGTGAGGAGACCCGTAGTTCTCGGAGTAACCGCTAGAAGCCGCACGCGCGCTCGTTTCTCGTAAGCGTAGCGCGAACCGAAAATCTACTTAAATTCCGGAGAAACTGTGAAGAGTGTCGCTTCTTGGCCTGTGACGAAGATCAAACTGTAGTATCTGTTCTTATCAGTCGAATATCTGATATTCTCTCCATGCATATTCCATCGGATATCTGATATTCTCTCCACTCTTATCGTGGATGATCATGCTAATGCTTTTTATTTAAGATTTTTTAAAATTGAAAAACTTTCAATATTTTTAATAAAACGAATTCGATCAAACACGTTATTGTGACAATTCGATGCTTTTCCGAACAACTGCATGCGATTTTTCGAATATTTTCAGCAATTCTCGTGAGTGTACATTTATTTGAACCAACAATCAAAAAATGTTTGCAAGTGCACATAAAATCATATTAAAAACATGACTTCTCGAATTTACAAATCTATTCTTTTGATTACAATGAACATTTATTTCACCGAATATTATATGTTTTTCTACCAGAGACTAAATGTGTTGCTACTAATGACACCTGTACTTTGTGGCAAAAAAATACCATTATGTGGGGTCCATATTGTTGATATTTCAATCATGATATACACTTGTCTCTATCTCATACTAGTTGCATCATATTGCACTTTTGATATTGTACGGAGTACGAAAATGTTACGTCTCGTGGCATATTCGTTTCGATCTATTGAAGAAATAATTCATTCTATTGATTATATTTGTGTACGAAATAAAAAATTTTGTAGCAACCGCTTAATTATTTCATCCACACATCTACGTATTGTATATAAAATTATTTTAATAGAATATAATCTTATTTGCAGAATAATGTAGAAATTCAGAGAACAGAAAAGATTTTCAAATCAAATAATATGTTATTTAAATCAATCACATTTTCCAATACTTTATGGTATTGTAACAATCTCATATATCGGTTGCACTCCGCGTTCAGACATTTATTTGGATCAGCCAATATATTTTTTTGATTCAATTGGTTTTTTTTTCTCAGTGTGGTATCGCAACCACATGCAATAATCAATAATAAATTAGGTGAAATGGGGTCCTTCCCACACGTGGCAATACTAAGCTGCTTAAAATGTTAGTGGCCAAACTATATACTGTACATTGAGCGACGATGAAATTGACGAAGATTTTTCGAAAGAATATTTTCTTTATTATAATAAATACATCGCGAAATATCGTCGTCGTGCAATATATAGTATATACATCTTACATAATAGTAATACTTTACGTGGTGTACGTTAGTAAGTCAAATAAAGTTAAGGTGCTCATCTTTCCAATATAAGATCATTCGTAGCTCGTTCTCGTGAAAATTACAGGTAAACAACAACTATTAGGTTGAATCCTGAGGAATTCTGGTTTTAAGCGCATCTTCGAATGCGCGAGGAAAAAATATGCAGCGTTGAGAAATATACATTTTTCTATGACCATTTTTAAGGGAGATATCGAAATAGTTAACTAAGCCGCGCGGGGTGCCATGACGGGAGAAGCGGTACCCCCATCATGGCAGCCGGCTGCACCGACGACGCCGTTCTTTATTCCGCGCGCGCGTGATCGGCTTCAATTTTTATGTGCATTGCGATAAACACTGCAACGGGTTTTTATCATAGTGCATGTTATGCCTAAAGGTATTAGGAATGCTCACGAACTGGAAAAATTATTGTTGATAACAACAATGATAAATTAAAGAAACGTAAAAATGACTACATCTCCCCTTGTAATGATGATAACCAATTACTTTTTTTTGGAAATTGCGCGTCTCACGGAGACGTACAAGAATCTGAAAGAATATTTCAAGTAACCTCAAAATTCTAGTACATAATTGAATATGTTTATAAGCAACAAATTTTAATCTTCGAAAAAAATCTTTTTTATAAAAAAATCACTTTTTTGCATTTGATCTTGAATGAAAACGCTAATGACCATCACGTAATTTCTTTTCCCATGTGACCCTTCTGGATCACTTGCGATAAGGAGGTAGCCGGATTTACGTAAATCGGTAATTACTCGTTAACTATATGACCTAGCTAAATAAGGTTTAAAGATATATTTTGGTGATAGATTCTTCTATATGCTGATTGGGTTTCAGACACTATGTTCATTGATAAACAAAGTACATGCAATTTTTTTTTGGTTCACCCGTGATTTGCCGTTGAACTAACAATCCTACGCAGTTTTTGTGTAGGACTTATTTCATAGGTGATATCATTCCGCACAACTTTTATAGGAAGCATTTTTCGATAAAACTATTGGAGCGAGTGTTCTAAGAAATCAACGCGAAATAGTAGCAAACTCCTTTTATTAAATAAGAGCGACATGAAATGCGTATGAACGGCTCAAGGGTCGAAACAAAACAGGTACGGGACAAACAAACAGATTAGAAACGAACAGAAGGCTTCCGCCGCTGCACGAGCGCATCGTAGTGCCTTGATTAGGCCGCCGTCACACGAGACGGCCGAGCAATCTATAGGGTAGGGTCCACCGATATTCGATGCTCTAACACTCCCCCTCAAGATCGTGTGGACCCGGTGGGACTTCATCTCGGGACCTCTTGGACGATAACCCCAGGAGCTCCAAGCACTTCCGGAACTTAGGAGCGGGGACTCCTTTGGTTAACAAGTCCGATGCCATCTCCGTGGTTGGAACGTGCTTCACACGTACGGTTCCCCGATCGAGTACCTCGCGAATGAAATGGTAACGGGTGTCGATGTGCTTCGTTCGTTGATGAAATACGGGGTTTTCCGCTAATTTGCGTGCCCCGTCGTTGTCACAATAAATTGTCAGAAAACCTCTCTCTGGAACTCGCAATTCGGTGAAAAATTGCTGCAGAGATATGGCCTCCTTCATGGCTTCGGTCAGGGCCATATATTCTGCTTCGGTTGAAGAGAGGGCCACGGTTCTCTGCTTTTTGGATTCCCAGGATACAGGACACGTACCCAGGACGAACGCATCACCTGTGTAAGATCTTCTCTCCACGGTGCAGTTCGCCCAGTCCGCGTCGACGTAGCCGATGACGGGCCTGCCGGATTTTCGGTACACGAGACCGAGGTCAGGGGATCCCTTTAAGTACCGGCGGACTCGTTTCGCTGCACTCCAATGCGTTGCGTTGTGACGATCGTTGAATTGGCTCAACCGACCGACCGCATGGGCTATGTCGGGACGAGTACAGACAGCCAGATACATCAGCGATCCAACCAACTCACGATAGGGGTGGATCTCGAGGTCCTCGTTCTTGAGATGGGCCTCTAGCCTCGCATTCGGATCCAGAGGAGTGGCGACGGCATTGGCGTCGCTCATTCCAAACCTCTCGAGCAAGTCCCCGATGTATCCCCTCTGTGACATGGTGAAAGTTCCATTATCCGTACTGAACTCGATCCCGAGGCAGTGTTTTACAGGGCCGAGGTCCTTGATTTCAAAGTACCCGCCGATGGACTTCTTGAATTTTACGATCTCATCGCCGTCACCTGAAGCAACCAACAAATCATCCACGTAGATGCTTATGAGGATCAAGCTCTTGCCGTGCCCTTTGAGGTAAAGGCAGGGATCGAAGGAAGATTTCTTTGCTCCGAAGCCCTCCATGGCTTTGTCTAACTTCCTATTCCAGCAGCGCCCAGCATGCCGTAGACCGTATAAGGCTTTTCGTAGCAAACAAACTTTGCCACCATTTTTAAGTTCGCGAAGCATCGTTTTGGCCTTTTTCCTTATGGAATCGTGGGTCGGGTCCATACGCGTAAGGATGCGCAGTCCCTCCTCGATGTCGTTCGGGATTTCCATGAGAATTCTTTCTTCAAGATCACCGTTCAGGTAAACCGTTGTTACGTCCAGCTGTTCTATTCTCATGGACCATTCTGCAGACAGAGCAACCACCATCCTGATTGTCTCCATACGGGCGACAGGGGCGAAAGTCTGGCGAAAATCAACTCCAGGGCGTTGGGAGAATCCCTTCGCGACGACTCTGGCCTTTCTGCGTTCTATCTTTCCATCTTCACGGTACTTGTTCCTAAGCACGACCTGACTTCCGATGATCTTCGCGTCAACAGGTCTGTCAACAAGTTCCCAGGTATCTTTCCCTAGGATGCACCTTAACTCGTCAGCGATGGCTCGATGCCATTCGAGCGCATCTGGTCCTGTCAGGGCTTCCTTCATGGGCACTTCTGCCAAGCAGAGAATCTTCTCCGGACCACGCGCGACATCGGCTCGAGCGAACTCCTTTCGAGGTCTCCCCCTCGATCCAGTTCGTATAATTCGCGGACGACCGCGTCCTCTCGTGTAGGCGCGCACGCCCGCTGTAGATGTTCCTTCTTCCGGTTCGTTCTCGGATTCGTGGGTGTCGCCCGTCTCGTCCGCAGGTTCGCAAGGAGGCTCAGGTGGAGTCGTCGAAGCCTGGAGTTCCACCACATGGTCGTCCGTGTTCCCCAGCCCTTCTAACGGATCGCTGTCCATTGTACGGGTCGTGACCTCCGTAACGCGGTCCACGATTTTAACGTCCCGTGAGATGTCAACTTTTCTCTCCTCTGGTAGCCAAACTCTGTAGCCCTTACTTGTTTCTGAAAATCCGATGAGTACCCCTCTTCGGCTTCTATCGTCGAATTTACCCTTGCTCGGATCCTGGTCGAGAACTGCAAGCTCGCAGCCGAATTCGAGGATCCCGCTGACATCAGGGATTTTTCCGAACCATTTCTCAAAAGGCGTTCTCCCATTTAAGCTGCTATTCGGACAGCGGTTTCGCAGGTAGTTCGCTGTATTCACAGCTTCTGCCCACAGGGAAGGAGCGAGCGATGACTGAGCGAGGAGACAGCGGGCGGCTTCAACGAGTGTCCTGTTTTTCCTTTCCGCGACGCCGTTCTGCTCTGGGTTGTACGGGACCGTCAGTCTGCGCCTGATTCCGTGATCCCTTAGGAAGCTGTCGAAGGCTTCGTTCCGGTATTCTTTGCCATTGTCGGACTGAAGGCATTTTATTTTTCTGCCCGTCTGATTCTCCACGAGTGCCTTGTACTCCTGAAAGGCGGCTAGGACATCGCCCTTGTGTCGAATGAATCTAACTTCGCACCACCTGGAATGATCGTCGGTAAAAGTCACGAAGTACTTCCTCCCTCCGAGCGACTCATTTCGCATCGGCCCGCATACATCCGAGTGAACGATCTCTAGAAATTCCGTTTTCCTCTCGGATTTGGAAGGGAACGGGTTCCTTGTCATTTTTCCGCGTGCGCAAAATTCGCAGCGTGTGTACTCGCGACATCCTTCGATATTTATACCACTGACAAGGTTTTCTTTGCAGCATCTCTCCAAGTCACGGTAATTGAGGTGACCCATCTTTCGGTGCCACATTTCCGCCGTGGATCTGTCAGTCCTTGTTCCGTGACTCCAGCTGGCGTTAGCGCTTATTCCCGAATTTTCTGAGGGCTCGGTATGTATGAAATATAGACCGTTGTTCATTCGAGCGGCCTTCAGTACCGTTCTTCCATCCTGTTCGACTATCGTCGCTTGACTGTGTTCGAAGATAGCTTTCATGCCACGGTCACAGATTCTCCCTACAGAGAGCAAGTTGGTTTGCAGATTCGGGACGAGCACCGTGTCGTTTAAGTTCACGATTTTCTTACTACCGTTCGCATCGATCGTTATAGTTATCGACCCTCTGCCGGTGACGTTTACGGTGCTGTCGTTTGGGAGACTCACCCTACCACTAGAGTTAGCGACATTTTGGAAAGCGTTTGCCTCGCTGCTCATGTGAGTGGTACAACCGCTGTCCATGCACCACAGGCTCCCTCGAGGTTGGGTGTCCGCGCAGAGAGCTTCGGCGGTATGTTCGTCGGTTATTCCACTGCGTGCATCCAACTCCACATCGCGGCGTTTTCCGGATTCCGTGTCGTCGAGTTCGGCGAAGAAGCTCAGACTGTCCGCAGTTCTGGCATCCTCTTTCACTCTAACACGTTCGGTGCAGTCGGCGGCTTTATGGCCCACCTGACGACAGCGATGACAGCGAAATTTAAACATTACCTTCTCGGACGTGTTTCTTTCCCTCCGAGTGTGCCGTTGGTCGCGTGAGGGCTTGTTCGACTGTGAGGTTTCTTTCCGAGCGTGAGCCTTGGAGAACAAGGCGGCTGAGGCACCCTCGCCCTTTTTCAGTCCTCTCGCTTCCCACTCTTCAACGATTTTGGCTCTAAGAGCCTCGGGTGTCGGCAGTGTGTCCCGTGCTTCGATGGCACATCGGAAGTTCTCGAATGACGGTGGGAGGCTTTGTAGCAACATCACGGACGGTAGTTCGAGGTTAATTTCGATGTCCAATTCCGCCAGCCGATCGATCGTTTCGAAGAATTTTCCTAAATGCTCGTGCGCGTCGTCTTCCTCGAGCATTCGGTGGTGCACGAGTCGTTTTATGAGAGTGGCTTTTCGCGCAGGCCCCGTTAGCTGATACAGATTTTGTAATTTAAGCCATAACTCGCGTGATGTCTTGCACTCTTTTACCCGTTTCAATTCCGCCGGTTTTATTGACAAACTGATGTCTGCTTGGGCCTTTTCGTCGGCGATGCGCCATTTTCTGCTTGCTTCCGTGGACGCGGCGTTATTTTCGATCACGGTGGGTTGGGGGGTTTCACCGCTGACATACGTCCATGCGTCGGTTTTCACCAGAAGAGCATGCATTTGTATTCGCCACGTTTCGTAATTGTCCTTAGTCAGGGTTTCAATTCTGACCGTGTTCGAGGACATTGTTCTCGTACGTTCTCGGCTTTCTTTTCGCGTTCACGAACCCTTCTTCGAGAATATTCTGTTCCCGGTCGAGCGATGCTACGAGTCGAGTCGGCGTTCGGCGATTTTCACCCTTTTCCTCGATTTACTTCGCGTTCGCGTTTTTCTCAGATTGTACGCACTGGGCCCATAACCTATTGGAGCGAGTGTTCTAAGAAATCAACGCGAAATAGTAGCAAACTCCTTTTATTAAATAAGAGCGACATGAAATGCGTATGAACGGCTCAAGGGTCGAAACAAAACAGGTACGGGATAAACAAACACATTAGAAACGAAGAGAAGGCTTCCGCCGCTGCACGAGCGCATCGTGGTGCCTTAATTAGGTCGCCGTCACACGAGACGGCCGAGCAATCTATAGGGTAGGGTCCACCGATATTCGATGCTCTAACAAAAACCAATTCCAAAAAATATATTCAAAAATCGAGTTTTTTTTGTTTAACAATCCCAAAGAACCTACAAAAAAATTGACCGGGCTTTTTAGGTCTTGAAATCACCACTACATAGCGCTGGCTGTTATGTGACAGCCTTCGGCTCTAAATACTTCGATCAGCTGAACGATTCGATACTTTCGTTTCGTGCTGTTATCGTTATTGCGATAACAGCACGAACTGTTACAGCGACAATAGAATCCATCATACACGCGAATAGTGGTTTTCAACACGTTATCTACATTACACTTTTTAGTATTCATGTAAAATATTCGAAACAGCGATACAACGTACATATACAGGCTATCCCTCTTATCTCTGCCATCCGAAATAACTTGGTAATTATCAACGTCACAAAAAAATGTTCCAGACAAAAGTTGTACAGTGTGAAGGGGGCCATCAAATGCGACCAATTTTTTATTTATTTCGGTGGGCGCGCTGACGCACAGTGAAGGTCACCTCCACTTTTTAAAATGGAATGGTACATTTTTTTCAACTATCTTGTGGATCACCTCAAGCCGCATAAAAAACATTAGGGGTCAAAGTCGTTGAAGGTCATTCAAGGTCAGTATCGATGATACAAATCTAAATATCTCGGATCACTACCAAATATTTGGTAGTGATTCTAGATATTTAGATTTGTACCCCAAAGATCAGTTTGAGTGCTGCATCTCGTTTTACTTCTGATCAACGATAGAGAAATCGAATTGCACATCTTTGCTGCTGGTGGTCTCTTTTACTAAAACTACTTACCTTCTAATCTTGCCCGAAAAAAAAGAAGAGGGATTATCGTGTGGCCGAGGAATAACAGAATAGCCAAAAACAGATGTAATTTGCCAAACAATTATTCCTTTCCTCGGTTAAAAACTTCAAACGCGTCTGGCTTGAAACTGACGCGTGCATTAAGTAAACCTTTTCAAGCGATTTATTTGAAACAGTTTTTCAGATACATCATTTCGAATCACTGTCGATAAACCTAAAATATTGATTGAAATAAGTTTTACATTAAATAGGTTTTGTTCCATTTTGAGAAACAAATCCTGCTGAAACAATACTTTACAGACTGTTTAAAAACAATTATATTATATAATTATGTTTCTTTTTTTCTCGGTAAAAATGGTTGGATGGGCCTTGCCAGACCTTAAACAAGAAATTATTTTTTAAAAATCAATCCGCGATCGGCGTTATAACCATGTGTTGAAATTCAACAATAAAAAAGGTTAAAACACTGCAACGCATAAACATAAATGATACGAAAGCGAGCGTATCTTCACATTGCACCTTTATACTTGATTATTTTCGCACCTCATTAGGCAAATTCACATTTTCATTCGAAGCACTCGGGAACTGGTAACTGTTGATATTTTATATTATAGATCTCATAAACATGATCTAGGTGAATCGTTGCTATGCTTCCTTCTCAAATGCTGTATACATTTAGACGTAGATACATTATTGCAATGGAAGTTAAGGCGGTCATCCCAAGTGACAGGTTAAAAAAATTGAAATTTTTTTTGCACAAATCACAAAGAATGTGTGCGTATTATATGGACCCGGCATAGCAGACTAATGGTGATTCAAGATTTTCTCTGTGCAAATCGTACTTGAACTTTTAAACGCGTTTTCTTCAAAACTGTACTTTTCAAATTGGCTTCCATGATATTTCGAAAAACTATTGAACGGATTTCACTCAAATTGTGATGGAATAGTCAGCACATCTATATACCTCACCTCACAGTTCTCACCCGAACTAGAATATTTCTACTATTTGCCATAGCTTTTTTGAAGCTGAAAAGGTCGATTAAAAAATGACGAAACTTGGAACTTAACTTTTAAAAACCAGAAAATGCCGTTTGATTTTTTTGTTTCAGATGAGCTAAACCGCCGGATTCATGGCAGTCGTCAACCAACTTTTTTTTACACATGAGTGTCTTCTGAACGGTGTAAAGTCGATTCAACTCGTTATTTTTGTTTGATAAAATTCTAAGGGCCGGTGAAAATGTTAATAGATGTGTGGTAAATACTCAAAGATAGTGTGTTTTAATGGTTCATTTAAAAAATCCCAAAAATAGCTGTCATATGGGACGACCCCCTTCAGTTATTGCCGTTGCGAAGAGTTTGTACCTATTGTTTAATTATTTATCGCCACTGCAGAAAAAAATATTTGTTCATGCACGACCTTCTGAATATAAATCGCCTTTTTGTCGGCCCTTTATCTGCCTCTTTTTCGGACATATCGACTGGACTACAATGAATTGGAAGAAATCGAGTCAATTTTATAGATGTTCAACATAAGTTTTAAAAGAATTATGTTTGGATGATAGTGCCCTGCCTACATCGCCCACAAGCTGCAACCGTGCGGTGAGCCAGAATGTATAAATAATTTTTTTTTAAACCGAACTATATGCGATTCCAACTCCGACACTATTTAAAATATTCCTTCAGCTTATAGTAGAATGACACTTCTCTTCGACTTCTAATGTCGGCGGAACCTCTGGTATCTTGTTCATTGAAATACGTTGTTTGGGGCTGGACGATGACGTGGGTTCATTCCACGGCTGTGTCGTTGCTGAGCCGAATAATACGAACACCATGCTTCCTATTATATAAATTAGGGCTGAAAGGAAAAAAACCTTTCTCCATTGTGTAACGTCTGTCTGTAATGAAGAAAAAACGTAAATTAGTGTTCAGTTGCAAACGTATTACCAGGAAACTTCTTGAACATAAATATATAAGGTTTGGTATCGCCGAAATGTTCTGGAGCAAACTTATTAATTCATTGAACTTTCTTCGGTCTGAAGAATGTACGATTTACATGCGTACTAAACGCAAAAGTTATGAAAACCTTCTTTCGTACGAACTATAGCGCTTATTTTTTTTTGGTCAAAGGTACACCTGGTATTCTAACAGTCATACTTTTTCACGATATAATATTTTTTCTATACTTTCTTCTACGTGAGGAAAAGCTTCTTATTGAAAAATTGTACTGCCGGGCCGCTGTTTTGTCTTTGGAAAATCTATGTACATATAGGAACGTGAGGGTCAATAACAGGTTGTTGAGATCTAGCCGATGCCGAGTAAATCGGCATCGCAGAAGTGACCAAAATGCCTACGTTATTTTTATACTTGTTCTACCTAAAAAAGTCGTAATGAGCGGATGATTTTCCATCGACAAAAATGTCGGGAACTCTTTGGACCGCTAGATTTGAATTGGTTGTAACCGATAAGACATAAGACCTGAAAATGGACCTTCTTTTATTTCCCGCTAAAATAAACTGGGCAGGCTCTTATTCGATGTAAAATCTTTTGGTAGTTACGAATTTGAGGATACTACGATATCCCGGCCGCCAAATTTGATCATGTGGCATTGATATTTCGGCCAGAAGAAACACTTTTTTAAGTGATAAAAATCGGCTCGTGCGGAGTCCTCCGCACAGGGGAAGTTTTGAGCATCGTACGGAATTTCACGGAAGCAATTTGCAAGTTTTAATTTGCAGCTTGTTTTTTGAGTAATTTTGTCAAAATAAAACATTTTTTAATTATATTCGAATGATTATAATTATTGTTGTCGTATGTTATGGAACACATTTTTTATAATTGATTAATTAATAGAGTCATTATATTTTTAATTTATTAACCAAGTCTCACCTTTTTATATCATATACACCCACACGCACATATGCGCATACACGATCACACGAAAACCGCCTTTTTTTTCTATCGCTCCATTATTTGATCGGAAATCGACTTATTATCGGTCTTCAAAAAGTGTTTCTTTGGGCCGCAATATCAATGTCACGTGGTCAAAATTTGGCGCCCGGGATATCGTAGTACTGCCACGAATTTTCAAGTCCCATGTACGTCCAAGCCTTACCCAGAAGGTGGTTTTTTTGTACATAAACGTGTCCCGGATTAAGAGTTTTGGTCCGATCGAGTTCTACCTTAAAATTCGGCATCAGCGGATGATTTTGGATCGACGAAGGTATTGGGGACGCGTTTGGAGCGCTAGATTCGAATTGTTCGTAACCGATAGGACCTAGGAAAATGTACCTTTTTTCGCTAAAATGAATTGGGCAGGCTCTAATTCTATGGAAAATCGTTTAGTAGTTACGAATTTTCAAGTCCTATTGTCGTCCAGGCCTTATTTAGCTCAGGAGATGGATTTTTTTCATATAAACGTGTCCCAGAGCAAGAGTTTTGATCCTATCGAACTCTACCTCGAAAATTCGTAATCAGTGAATGATTTTGCATCGACAAGGGATCGGAAACTCGATTGAGTTCTACATTACAAAAATTGTAATTAGCCGACGATTTTGCATCGACGAGAGCGTCGGGAGCTCGATTGGACAGCTAGATTCAAATTGGTCCTGTTCGAGAAAGCACGGGTCTGAAAGTGGGGCATTTTTTCCCCAATTTAATCGATTGGGCAGACTCTTGCTGTCTGCAAAATCGTTTGTTCGTAACCAATTTGTTAGTCCCGTCCTCGTCGGGGCTTATTTAGAGTCCGACTGCTTATAGCGCTGATAAAAAAATACCAATCCCCATACCGTGGGAGATACAATGTTTTTCGTCAACTTTCGCACAACACTTTCTATGAAAGGTAGGTTTTGTTTGTTAAAACGACTTTTTCTGTACGATCTCTTATAGGAGCGCAATGGGCAATAGACTATTTGAACTTGAAAAAAAAATAACAATCGTTGGAGCATACTCCTCCGAGTTACTACCGCGCTCAAGCGCAATGAATCAATCACTACGAGTGCACAGTCCGTAGAAGACAAGCTCGCGAATTGTTGAATGTTTTCTACGGCAATTTTCGGAAGAGACCGCCGCATCCAGCGGGAGCGCTATCAGGTAGAAATCCGCGCACTCCAGTTGGACGCGTCGCTTATTATCGATCAAACGCATCTACGCGTACTGCATGAGGAAACCCAACTGCCTCTCTACCTGCTACGCCAAAATTACTGGATTCCCCTCGCAAGGTCCTTAGTCAAATAAAGAATAATTCGCTTATAGGACATCTCACGTAGGGAATCAAAAGGCTGACGATGGGAACTAACTTGTGCGAGCCTTGTTTCACCGAGCCTGAGTGAGACAGACCTGGGCCAGGTTTCATTGCATCGTTTGGAGCAGCCTGGAAGCAAGACTTGCTGCTTAGCCTAAACTCAGGGTTATTTCAAGCTTTATTCAGCCAGTGAATTTTAAGGCTAAAAAATCAAGGCTGGATGCAGGCTTGTTTCAGGTTGTGATAAAATAAAATAAATTTTAAATAATATTTTTTCTGCACTTCTATTTTAAAAAAAATTAGCAATAAATTTGTCGGGTGTGAAGGCACGAGAAACGAAAGCGAAGGAGGCAGCTCAGAACATTTAAACATATTCTCTTATCGATATTTATGAGGTACACAAAAAAGTTTTTTTCTCGTCACATACACATTTTGTATATACTCACTCTTTGGGGTTTGCGTACACTCTGTGTATTACGTGTCCCATAAACAATAAATAAAATAAAGTATTGTGTTTAAAATATTTTATATATATTTTATAACAAATAATATAATGAATAATAAATATATATAATAAATAAAATGAATTCTTTACAAATTTATTAAATTTACCCCAATGTAGAAGATAGAAAACTAAAAACAGGCCTCATATAGCCTCGAGAAGAGTTTGGGATAAGCTTGGTCATAAATGCTCGTGAAGGCTTCATTGAGGCTTGTTTTGAACCTTGTTGTTTCGTCGTTTCAGGCTTAGTACAGGCTTTTCTACCAGCCTTTGGTCAAGCCTGTGTGCAACAGCCTGAAACCGCGTTATCATTCAGGGGTTCAGCTAGGCCTGAAATCAGGCTGGTGCTCAGCCTGAATAAAAAAATGTGAGCCTTGTTTCAGAGCTTGGCGAGCCCTTTTTTCATCGTCAATTCCTACCTGGGATCTTCCATCTCCGAGAGTCAATTCGTCACCGCCGTTTCGCATTGCGGCGTTGATTATGTCGGTCCCTTTCATGCAACCCTATATGTAAGACGAGGTTCAAAATCTAGCAAATATTACGTCGCGGCTTTTTGTTTGCTTGAGAACCCGCGCTACTTATTTAGAATACGTCAACAACTACGCGACTTTCGGCTTCTCAATCGCATTTCAACGATCATTGGTAGACGAGGCCTGCCGACCGAAGTTTTCGGTGGCATCGGCTCTTTCTGGAATATCGATAGGCTGATCAACGACTCTGCGTCTATTAAAAACTGATTTACCCAAGGTCGTTGCTGCGCCGCGGCTATCGCAGCATCATTTAAAAAAATACAATAGACTTCGAAAATCATATGTAAAATTGATAAACCAAATATACTGACCGTGTCGTGGACTATAGCACCTGCTACAATGGGCGCTATGGTACTGCAAATATTCGCCGCACCGTTTGTTATTCCCATAAGTGTACCCGAGTAATTGGGACTGAGGTCCATGTGATTAACTTGATGACCGCAGAAAACAGCAACGTTGGTAGATACCGAGATGGTGAGAATACCAACGGCAACGAGTGGCTTATCGCTATCGATAAAACCTAAGCCGATTAGCGCCATAGCCGGCAATGCCTCACCAAGAGTGTTGAAAACTTTTCTGGATGTATTCACTGATAGAACATTCCTCTTAATTAGAAGATCAGCAACATAGCTGATTGGAAAACTCAGTATCCATGCGGTCAAGTACGGAAGAGCGGATACCATCCCATTCTGTGGAGTTAAATATTTGAAAAATCGATAAATACATTTTTCAGATAGCAACCGATCGCTGATGCAGCCAGGTAATAAAACATCTTAATGATTGCGGCTCTATTGGGATGATTGAGCGTAGAATGATTTAAATTACCAATTCAATTTGATAGTTCAACTCAACTAATCAGTACATCGCTCGAACCGTAGGTTATGCATGAATAAATGTAGCGAGCAAATATATTACTACCGAGCAAATGTATTTGCGCTGACCGTGCCATCTATTTTGTCCTGTTTTTTTAACGCACCACAAAAAATATTATTTGTTAACTTTTTACAATTTAAATCTCGGTTTCGTTTGGTTCCTTTTCTCTCTCACCTACTATCGCAGTGAAGCCATGAAACAACGTCACAATAATACGTTTTATTGAAAAGTATTTTTGGATATATAACCGTCTAGGGCTCTTCCACGGATTTTCAAAATATAACTTTAAAAAAAGAATCTCTGAAAATTTTAAGACGATCTGTTCAAAATTCGAGGGAGTTGTGAGCGTTTATGGGTAGATACCACGAACCGGTCGGAGCAGGTACGTTTGCGCGCTGTAAGCAGTGGTCCCCTTTATATATGCACACGAATAACGCGTTGCGTAGTGTGCAAATCCAATTTTTACAATGAAATAGAGTTAATATGAAGAAATCGGCGGCGGAAACAAGCTAACCGATCGTAAAATGAACCGTTTATTATCGATTGGCTATACGTTGTAGCCATAATTCAGTCGACGATGTGGGCAACCTTCGATTATTATAGTTCAACCGATAAAGATCCGAATTATGATAAGTGTTCGACAAGAGTTGAGTCTTGGTGCTCCAGATGATCTTTCGAGTGGGTCCATCCCAGTGGAGATAGCTGCCTATGTCACTCCCTGTCTTTTTAATTGAGGATCTGTTTCGCTATTGACCATGCTGCAAGCGATGTGATGGCGCGCGGACGGCCGAGCACCATGCTTAATCTAATACCAAGCTTTTGGCATCTATGTTAGTCGCTTTAAATGAACCTACTAGAAAATTGAGATTTCCAGAGGAACAAACTATGTTCAAAGACAAAAATTTGGCTTCGGAATCTGGGAATAACAGCCAATCATTCCAAGCTTGAGCTTCAAGAAGTATATATTCTCAATACGGGTCCAAAATCAATGATACTTCTGTATTCGTGGAACGGTCATTGTCCAACTGCATTTAGAGAAATGCGTAGACTCATTTTGCCGTCCAGAAATTCTTGCAAAACCAACTGGAATCATACAGCCTTTGGATGTTTATGGCTTCCGTATATGAAAAAAAAATCGTCTAACATTTTGGGCCATAGTAATATTATACAATTGCGGCGTCAATCTGTACTTGAGAGCCAATACTGTTAAGTAAAAATGTTCTATACCCAACCAGTTTTCTTGCCCGCTGCTTACAAAACGTTTCAAATATACGTGTTATAAAAGCGGTTACGTAGAAACAAATCTATCGGTTTTCGGAAATCTAGTAGAATTTCGCTTTTCACAAAATGCACGTCTATGCATTATGACGGATGTTTGCCGCGCAGCTGCTATTAGCACGTGGTGTAAGAAATCTCTCTTTTTCTAACAGTTTTTTCACGACCATTATTATGGCGATAAGTATAATCCATTAAAAATATATACTTGAAACATTTATCAAATAAATAAGTGCTATAACGTTTTTCGAAAATGTTGTAATCTTCAAGGGTAGTACACCTCGGGGGAGAATTTTTTCACCAATGTACGATTGTAATCCAGTTTTTTCCAGAAGTACGAAGTTGGCCGACTATTGTGAAAGCCCCACCTATTTCGGCGGCTATTTTAGCGAAAAATGGAAGGATGGGTTTCTCCCGTCAATTGTGAGATGCCGATTAAATAATGAAAACGGGTGCCCACCATCCCCCGCCCCCTCAACACAAGTACAAGTTTATATTTCAAAGTAACGCAAATCGTCGTAGGTGCGCATGCAAAAAACGCCTTTTTTCAATAAACAATACGCAACTCCCTGTTATATTTATCGTTATCGTCAGGAATGTATAGTAATCGGAGAATGCGATATTTTTTGCTATTTGAACTTTATTTCCATCTCGCTATCTTTACGAGTAATGATCAAAAACGTATAAAAAACCACGAATCTTTCAGGGTGCGTTGAACCCCTAAAAAATAACCGTCCGCCGGAATAAAACAATGGGTTTGGCATATTTTAATTTACTTTACAAACCCGTAAAGTTTTATCGAAATTGCACGCTGGGACACTTTAGGCGGTTTCCTTCACTGAGGGACGAAGGCGTTGGAGGGAGTGTATTTTACATAGATATTTAATCGCGTAATCGATTGAATTTAATTGATACGAATTTAATCAGATATAGCAAAATGTTATGTGATTTTACGTCGATATTGGCCACAAAATTGAAGGGTAGTTTCCACCCCTCAATTACGAGATATAAAAAAACCCACTTATCCACTACTTTTCCATCCTCTACACATTTGCAAATTTACGTCTCAATCGGATGAACATTTTCATAGATCCGCATTGAACAATTGTATTTTTGCAATGAACAATATGCAATTCGTTGTTATCTGCACTATTCTCATCACCGATGTAAATTATTTAAAAAATGAAACACTATTGTCATTAGAAATTTCTTCATACCGTGTTTCCTTGAAAAAAAAATTACCGGAAAACAAAATAGAAGAATAAGAAGAAAAGTGTGCTTCATCCCTTAATAATGGAGTTCTGCTAATATTTAAAAACATACAAGTCGACTAAATTCCCCCGCTTTACAAATATGCTAAACTTCAACAAAATTGGATGGGGGTAGCGCGGTTTGCTATGAGTAGTTAAAATTTGCTCCAGCTCCGACATTGAGATTGGTAACAATAAGCTTGTCACTATAGTATTTTTCCTGAACACCATTTTATAAAACAATATTATTGAGTTTTTATAAGGTTTTTTTTATTTCAATAAAATCGACATAAAAGTTTTGTCTCATTCGGGTCGATGATTATGTGATATTGCTCACTATTTCACCCCTATATTTATTTGACTACGATGACTACACCTGTTACGTCCTCGCGCGTACGCGTGCTGTAGCACCTAACCCGCACCCTTGGTATAGGGCCTAGTACCAGCATCGAGAGATAAGAAAAGATAAACCCTAGACAGGAGGGGATATAGGACCCCAAGGTGAGGAGTTTCTCGGCATCCGGGAAGATTGTTGGAAGACATGTAAAACGTGGGAGACGGGAAGTTTCACCAATAAGGGAAGACTTGCCCTCGTCTGCCCCCAAATTTTTCGGGTATAACAGCCTTGGCTTTGTAACACTTTGTCAGTATGGAAGAAGGTTGTGAAACGTTGAACTAATATCTCCTTTTAAAAAATCCACAAGACGTAAGACATTTTGTTTCACCCTCAAATTCCTATCGGAGTAGCGCAGACCACCTCGTTCTCCGGGTAATTTTCTTCATATCCAATAGAGCAGTGCGGATCACCTCGTGCTCTGAACCTTCCTACCCTAGGACAAATAGCGCGGCCCACCACGAATTTGTCCATCTCCCCGATATTAAATTTTCAACTCACCTTAATGTTTGCCGAACTTCCGTGCCCGGATCCCTGACTATTTATTCATGTTACCCGGACGTAACACACCCAATATGCTTCTACGTGAATTTAATGACTCATTATTTTACGCAAAGATTTTAAATAAAGACACTTAGGATATATTTTCCATGTCATTTATGCCACTTCAAACCTCGGGCTGTTTCATTTTTCTCTTATTGGATTTTTTCGTTACTTTTAAAATACAGAAATTAGATTCTTTCTATGCTTCATTAATTTCTTCGCCTATACTCTCGTTATTGATACGTGTGTGATAACTGCGCAACCTGAAATGATCTTTCATAAAACGAATATCAAATGAAAGTGGAAAAGTTGTAGCTAACATGACGAAACTCATATTAGTCAGAACATTATATCGCTTATCTGATACTTTATACATATATTGAATATTAATCAGAACTTTCCATTTAAAGTTTTACTTTTAAAGGTCAGTACTATTAACATATTTCGTCAATAGGTCGACGGTGTACGACAGTGCAATACGACCGACCTAAGGCCGATGACAATCAAAATATCGACATGTTGAAATATTTTAAAAGGAAATATGAATCAAAATGTGTTCTTTATTTCTGTCGTTATAACTGCTCAGGCTCGCTAATAAAGAGGGATGAAATGAGAAGAGTATCGTTTACCTGTTTGATATCATAGCCCATTACTTTGGCCATATACGTTGGTGTCCTTGTGAGAAGCATCCAGAAACCCCAAGCTTGTGTACACTGCGCTATTAGGAGAGCCCACAGAGGAGCGGAAGCTAGAATTGCAAGCCAGGGCGTTGACAGGGTCTGCAACAGTAACAGTAACAAGTACCTAACAGTCATTTTGCTAACAATATTGTATTAGTCTGTTAAATGTAGCTCGTGGCCGGAAAAAACTTTAAATGCATAACAATTAATGTCTATTTTTGATCATGGATGATGTATAATGTATACATTATCATCTTGCAAGCCTGAGGGCATAACACTCCATATAAATGAAATCATGCTAAACTATTAAAAATCCATTATTGGATATATATATATATATATATATATATATATATATATATTCTTCGTTACAAGGTGTATACAGGGTGTCCGAGAAGTAACGTACGCCCTTTTAGCATTTGGTAGGGAAAAAAATTCTGAAACGAAAACTCCTCAGTAATTTTTTTTATCAGATGCATAGATAATTAATTATGAAATAATTATCATAAATAATTATGATATAATAATTATTGAAATAAAATAAATAGCCAATCAGGTGCGCATTACAGCGGAAAGGCAGCGTAGAGGGGAGGGATAGGGGAATGCGTTGTAATTGCGTGCGCCTGAAAATGTGTGCGGAGGGAAAATTCCGAAGGCATGTGTGCAAGTGCACACACACACACACACACACACACACACACACACACACACACACACACGCGCGCACGCACGCACGCACGCACACACACACTCTCTCAATTACACACACGTATGCACACACACACACACGCACACATACACAGAGACACCCACACACGCACACGCGCCCACACACACGCACACACACACAGACACACACACACACACACACACACACACACACACGCGCGCGCGCGCGCGCACATACACGTGCGCACAATCTCACACACAATTGCACACATGCTTTCGGAATTTTCCTTCCGCACACATTTTCAGGCGCACGCAATTACAATGCATTCCCCTATCCCTCCCCTCTACGCTGCCTTTCCGCTGTGGCGCGCACCTGATTGGCTATTTATTTCAATTCATAATTAATTATCTATGCGTCTAAACAAAAAATGACTGAGGACTTTTCGTCTCAGAATTTTTTTTCCTACCAGATGCTAGAAGGGCGTACGTTACTTCTGGGACACCCTGTATATATATATATATATATATATATATATATATATATATACATTAGACAGTCCGTAAAATAACGAATCTATGTATAACGGAGTACAAGAATTCAGCGAATTAATGAAAAAGTCTCTTACCTCAGACGTTTCCGTCACGCCGAGACTCATTTCGATGTACTCCTTCTCATCCCTCGATATATTCGGATGATCGGCAGGTGATTCTTTGCCTAGTATAAACCACCATACGGACCATACAATGGTGAAACTACCCCAGATGTAGAAACAGCCAGGCCATCCCAGTGGAGAGCTAGCGATAAGTCCGCAACTCAATAGGGCTGCAACGTTTCCGACCCATCCACCAGTATACGTAAAGGACCCTACACAGCAACATTTTGGTATGTGTGAGAACAGTTCTGGCTAATGTAGGGGTTTGATGGCATTCTTTTTGCTACTATTTTTTTATCGTAACCTTTCTTACAAGTAACATTACCGAAGTGACCGATATTGCATGCAAATCTTTAGACACGTATTTTTTTCATCGGCGAAAAAAAGGTTTTAAGGGAGGAAACCACCCCTCAAAGAAAGGCGCGTCGAGGGGTGATTTTGCAGTTTTACCCGCAAGCAGTCTTCCGATCGTAATGCAACCAAACCCAAAATTCTTTTAATATGCAGCGATGAAAATTCCACTGTAGAAGTATCCAAAAAATATATGGGTGGCACGCCTTTCTTTGAGGGGTGATTTCTCACCTTAAAACAGTTTTTCCACCGATAAAAAAATAAGTGTCTAATAGTTTTCAATGTTTCATCACGTATATGAGTTTCAACAAAATCAAAGGCGGACACTTAACTGATCTTCCTCGTTAGACTTTTTTATACTGCCATTGGTATAGAGTCAGGATGGAGCAGGAAAAAGTAGAATGATCGACGTAGGGTATGTAAGGGATTTTATGGGTTTTTAAGAGCGAATCGTGTTTATGACTGAAATGTAACGTCTTCCGATATCTGGATAAAATATTCAAGTCAGCGTCGGAGGCGTGAGTGAGAGAGACATACTATAAGTGCAACCCGATAGAGCACCTGTGCTCAAGTCGTGCATGCATAGCAATCCGAAATTCCAAAATATTAAGATGCTGTTTATAATAAACCACTTATATGAGTCCCCATACGCTGTTCAACGCGGTCTATGTTTTCAACACACGCACACGATTTAATGTACAACAAACTACGGTAAATTGCATTTAAAAATCTTATTCCATTACTGATGGAAATATCCTTTTTATATTATTTTGTATACCCTTTATTGTAATAAAAAAATCATTATAACATTGTATTTTTAAATCTTTACTTATATTTGACAAAAATGACCTATTGTAATTAATTTTTATATACTTGAAGAATAGAGTACTCGGTAATTATGATTGTTCTCTCTTTCCATTCGTATACCCTCCCGCTACTTCCGCTTGGCATTGCCTCCCCTTCCTCGCCTCGTGACGTCACACCCCTAGGCTCAGCGATGCCTTCCCCTACCCGCCGCAGGACGACGGAAACCTGCCCGTGGTTCCCCGCGCTGGATCCCCCGCTCTGCTCTCCTTGGCGGACCGGACTTTAAACCGTTCCTATTATACTACAAACGTCAAGATATTCATACCCGCGAGTATGTGTGCAGTTATATGCAGTGCACCTCACCAAAAACCTCCTGGATTTGACTAAACATGAGCTTGAACAGATTCCAAAGGCCTCGCTCTCAAAATATTGAGATAGACATATTGGTATACTGTAGGGTCGTTAGCCAGGACATATCATCGGAACAACAGTGAAGTACCATCATATCTTCCATGCATGGAGCATGTGTGGATCATGCACACGCTACAGAAAAGGCTTCAGCATTTCCACGGCTCTGTTACGAATTTGTGACTACATACGCCAACGCATAGATGATAGAAGGCTCACCGTCATGACGCATATGATTTCTCCAAGGCCATTGATAATTTCAACCACATCACTAACACTCTCCTCAGTGGCTCATGTTCGACAAATCTGCTGATTTCGGTGCATCGATAGACGCTAGGCTGTACCTCGCGGCTCGTCGCTGATCAGTGGAACTATTGTAATCTGTATACATGGATCTGTCGGAAACCCCGTTTGCGTGCCGCGTAATGCAAGTGCAAGGTATGACCTACATGTTCGTTCGGTCGCGATGAGAGCGGCGCTAGAAACTCCCCAGGAACTGCTAGACGTGTTCTACATCGCTGCGGGTTCAGGAGCACGGATGGCTGCCGAATACATTGTAGTCGGCCCCGCGTGTGGATTGGTTCGCGGCGGTGGCGTTTATATGCCCCGCTCGTGTGTGCTTTAGGATTTTTTTGCGACTCATAAATGTTTGCCAAATATTGCATTTCAAAAGTTTTCGGACGTACCAATATCGAATTGCATTTGTAATTTTTTATCTACTTCGACGACGACGATGAATCCCGTCGCGCGCGCGACAACACCACCACCACGAAAACGCAAGTAACATATTTGATGTAAACATTGTTTTTCGTGCAACTAGGGCGAAGTCATTATAAATAAAAATGCTGACTTTAATAAGTTCTCCTTTTGAAATAATTATAATCAGCGGTTCTTTATGGTGATCCTCACTCCTCCAAACTCCAGTCATTAAAACAAGCCGACCACGATGGTGAAACCACCATCTCCACTCGTATCCCCACTTCGGGCTGCCTCCACCACAGGTGCCCTAAGAAGTGGGGATCGGAGTAGCGGTCGCCATACGGCCGTGCCTTAGTTCTCATTTTATTTTTAAACGCCGTGCAACATTATCGGTGAGGAAATTTGTTATTTATTCTACAATGTTCGTACTAGTTCGTGTATAGTTCCCAAGTAAATATTTGGACAAAGTCATTCGTTGATTGTCGGCAGATGAATGTGCAGTTGAATCAATGTAACACTATAGTGCTAGTGTGCAAGTGTACAAGGAACAACTCTTATAGAAAATGAGAGTTGTTCCTTGCTACTTGTAGAGGACAAATCGTTGGACAATGATTTGTCTTCTACAAGTGGCAAGTCCGTTAATCGGAGGACAACAAAGATGGTAGCACCAATACGTCGTAAAGCAAGGAACAACTCTCATAGAAACTAGGCAGTCAACCGGTCCTGCGGTCGACGGCTTTGCCACCTCTGCTCTAATGCATACTTTAATATTCTCTATATATACTTTCGAAAGTTTCCTAAAGATTTGGCAGATCCCACAAAACAAGCAAATCGTTAAGTGGACATGTGCCTACGCACAGTCTCCAGTGTACCTTGATCGTATCTACGTTGCATCTGCGCGCGAACGAGCTTGTGCGACAAAGGGCCATGGTAGCGTACAAAGTAAACGGTCTTGCCAAATGTACGATACTTATCTCAAGTACAGATTTATTAACTATTAACAAATCATTATTTAAAGCGAGTCGTCGATTTTTAACAGTTATTTGTTAACTATTAACAGGGCTATATTTGATTCAACCTAAGAGTTTTTAATTATTACCAAATATTCATTTTGTAATAAGCGCACCACTGTTATCTCAAAGAACTACTGAGCCAACATCTCCAATACAGATTCATTAATAGTTAATGAATCCTTATTTGCGTTAAGTAGAGAACTTGTCGCGTCAACGGTGTGACTGTGACAAATGTTTTGAATAAAGATCAGTTAATTGTTGTGAGATGTTCATTTGCATTGAACACAGGATAGTCGCGGTAACTCTACGTTAACGGCCCCAAATATAAATATATCAATTGTGCATAAATCTCTACTTCTGTGAACTGTTTTATCATATCACAATTTCAACTCGGTTTTCGATGACCAATAAACATCTACTGAGTTAAGAGAAACAAAAGTCATCAAATAAATCATTCTTTTCAAAGAAATACTATGGCCAAAAAATGTTGTCATGAGAACACGAATATTTCTCAACGACTAACAAATTTTGTAACAGTTGATGAATATTTGAATTAAAGTGCCACCTAAATGTATTTATTTTCTATAAATAAACTGTTTTCGCAGTGCGGTGTCACTTGGAGTGTACTGTCGCACAGTGGGACCAAATTCCAAAAAGCTGGCATTTCCAAAAAAAAACGGTATTTTGGCATTTTCCGATAGTATAGACGGTTATGAACATGGACCATCGCCGATTGATCGTAAGTAGACAATTTGTATGGAAATTCCGCACTTGAAACATTAAACGCGTTTTTCTCGAAATGTCGTTTTTCAAAACGGGGTACACTCTCAGAAGAAGAGTTTTCAAGCTATCCGTCTCAAATTTTGACACAACATTCTTCGCGCCATTCGTTATCTTGTCATGGAAGCTTTTTTTGTTAAAATCTTCATGTTTTTTTAACGCAAAAGTGTTGAAAAAATGGGCTAAATTCAAGACTTTTTTCAAACCGAGGCCATTTTGTGAATTCAAAAAAACACCCATAGTAAGATAACGCCTTTCATACCGACTAACAATCTTTTTAAAAAATCAGATAGTATTTATAGCCACAACCGTGTACCCCGTGAGGACTCTTTTTTTTCGAAGACATTTCCAACCGTTAAAAAATAAAATAAGAATACACGTTCAAAAATGTATTTTCTGTTCGTCATGAGTGCTTTGATTTGACATAAAAAATTAGACTGATTAGCGTATTTTAACCATCGAAAACAAATCGCGAAAATCAGCTATTTCTCGGCTCGTTACACTGTGATGATCCCTTAAATTTTTTAAGAAACGTTTCGTTGATACGATAAACAATTCTCTTCATTAATTGAAAGGTTTCTTCCTACTCAATGCTACTTTAAGATATAAATAACAAATATGTCAACGTTGATCTCATTAATGTTGTCGGCTGATTATATAGGACCATAACAGTTTTACGTAAATAATAATAGACAGTGCCACACTAGAGTATAGTAATTTGAAAATACTCTACTACGTGTTTTTAATTGAAAAAGAGACCACAATGCATGCACTGTGTGTTATTTGGGTGTGTTACAACTGACACCCAGACCTGTTACAACCGCCCCTGGTATGGGTACGGTTGAAACAGTGGCACATGTTATACAAAACGAGCTTCATCTCATATTCTTTGGGAGATGAGCACCTAATTGTGATTTCCATTTGAAGGCAGATGTCCAGTCTTTAATATAGAGCATTTTATTTGCACGTCTTATACCATAATTGCAACGTTATGAGCGGTCAACGGAAAACTGTTACAACCGTACCCAGTTTACCCTACTCTGTAAGTTTCAAAGGTTCAGTAAATGCTTCCTTCAATTTTCATATAAGTGCATATTTTCTTTCAATGCTATCATAACCATAAATTGATACTCATTTTCGGTTGATTTTCTTTTTCCTTAATTCATAAGAATACAAGATGTTTCTATGAGCATATTTACCTAATCGCCCTCGTTCCTCGGTGGGCGCCCACTTCGACAATAGCGTATGAAGAACCGGTGGAACAATACCTTGACAAGCTCCGGAGATAACCCTGCAAAGGCAAACAACTTCCCATGATCCGTAAACCGCTGCGGCAGGTATGAGCATTGTCGCTGCTCCGCATATTGCCATTGCCCAAGTGTACAGTCTATGCACACCCCATCGCTGTGCAATCATACCACCAGGTATGTGAGTTACGACGTAGCCCCAAAAGAACGAACTCAATATAAGACCTTGAGCTGAGTCGTCCCAGTCAAATACCTATAAATCGTTCATAAAATAAAATATTTGTAGTGATTTTTATTTAACATAAATCATCATGAAAGAAAATCAATTTTACCGGAAAATTTGGATTTGCTGACTTCGCATCAGTCATCGCTACGAGGGATATCGAGAGTGCAGTTCTTACTGCATAACAGCAAAGAAAGCCTAAGGTCATCATGATTGTCTGTACGTGCCGACATCCAAACGCAGCTGTGAGAGAAAAATCGACTGTCAGTTCAAACTTCGACAACTGATTCATGATAGCAGTGACAGGATTTTTTTAAGTTATAAAATCACCACTTTCATGGGCAATAATTCTTTCTGTTGTCCACTTTCATATATATGTAATCGTTAAAGAGCTCTTTTCAGTAAAAATATCTGATCGAAAAATATGTCAGAATTTAGCCAGACCTTGCTCTCTCGTCTGCTCTACAAAACGCTTGAAACGCTCCAGGACATTTTAAACACGTCGCATTGCGTCGTCTAGTACAACCATCGAACAAATATTTGATGATTCTTGATTTTTCCCGAACCTTCTCGAGCTCTTCAGACCTACCTTACTCCCAACGGCCCCTCCTCTCCAGTTCGACCATTGTAAATTCTTATAGTTAGCTTGGAAAGCACTGATCTGTTATTACTTTTCGAAATCTCCTATACCCACATCCCGATGTTTTTATTTATCTCTATTTTCTCAACCGGCATTTTGGTCTCAAGTATGCTCGTTTCTTATATATTGGTATAATTTATCGTTTAAACCTCTGTTATTATTATAGGAGAAAACTATCATTATATGAGAAAAGTTAAATGCACAGTCTCTTTTCACAAGCACGTGCGACTTTTCTATAGCCCCCACACGACACAAGTATGATTTAATAGCCGCAGTATGTGCTTGAAAAATGTCGTGTTGCCATGAAAAATGACGAAGACGATGCGCTCGCTCTGGCTGATTTTTCTCTCGTTTTAGAAAAAAAATCGCGAAAAACGTGTATGTACTGTAAAGACTGGTTGTGAAAAGGAATACATTATTCCCAAATTATCCTGTTGAACGAATTGAAAATGTGTCCGAAGGATTGGCATGATTATCTACAATTGTCATTCCATCTACGAAATTGCGAAAACCCGAAAATTCGTTCGTAAATACTGAGCGAGACTTCGAAAGTGACGTTTACTGGCCTGTTCAAACAATACTTGCTCAAAAAGATTGTGCATGCATGCTTCTCAAGCTTGCAGTGACGTGTGTAGCCGCCTTAAGGAGCCAGTCTACTTTGAAAATTTCAAAAAATCGATTTTTTTTACTGTTTTCGAAATGACATACATTCAGAAATATTGTGTCAAAATTTTATGCAAATCCGAGCTCCTTAAGTATTTTTTAACTTGAACGTCAGGACCTCATTTCGTCTACCTGAGCGTATAGCGCGCTCGGCCGACTCATCGGCCTTTCAATCCTCTTTCCCCGCTATTGTTCATTAAACAGCTGCTTCTCATTATAAATCGTATAAACCAGCTATATTTTAGTCCTTCTTGAAATATAACCGCAGTTATAAGTAAGTTTTAGGAGCAAAAACGAACATTGAAACATCTCTACAGTTATTTCAACATCAGTATTCGCTTAGACTGCGTAGGAGTAACATCGGGTTGTGCATCATGGGTAAAAAGAACGAAGCTCATCCAGGGAGAACCAGGAAGCCGAAGTTTTCAGGGAATCAACACTCGGATAAAACTGCACATTTAGCAAGCACATCAGTTGAAAAACTGGCAACTTCGAAGGATCAGAGTTTCGACGTAAAGACGGATCCAGCTGCCGGTTACAGTATCATAAGCTTTCTTCTCGGGTTTTCAACGTTGTCAAACTCCTTGAAGTGTAAAGTTTGCAATGGACAAATTTAATTTTCTGAATGTAGGGAGCGATGCTTGGGTTTTAAAGTGTGTTTGAGTTGTGCGTGTGGCGAAAAGTAAATTAACTCGTACCCGATGATCAGAAGGGTTACGAAGTGAATTGTCGCCTCGTCATTGTGATGCGTTTAATGGGCATTGGATTAGATGGAATCAACTTATTTTGTGGTCTAATGGACTTAGGCTACGGATTACACAAGAATGTTTACTATCAAATCGTTGACGGCATTGCCATAGCAGTAAAAATCGTTATCGATTTAGTGACGAGCAAAGCTGTTAAAGAAGAAAAAAAAGTGCAAAACGAAAAAGGACTTCCCGAGGACGTTTCGACAGTTTCTGGTGATGGATCTTGAGAAAAAAGAGGCTTCTCTTCTCGAATTGGTATAGTTTCACTTATTCTTCGATTTACTGGAAAAATCGCTGACGTTGAAATACAACCAAGTCTCTGTAAAGGATGTGAAAAATGGAAAGGTAAAGAAAACACATTAGACTTTATCACCTGGTCTGAGAAGTATAAACCTCACTGGATAGCAAATCACTCAGGAAGTGCTGGAAAAATCGATGTAGATGGCATAGTAGAAATGTTTTTACGATCGGTAGAAAGATTTGCTGTGCTGTGTAGAATATGGATTCTACATCGGTGATGGCGACTCAAAGACTTTCAGAATGCTGCTTAATTGTTTTCCCTACGGTGAAGAGTTCGTTGTCAAAAAATTGGAGTGGTTTTACATGTGGCCAAACGCGTTTTCAAACGTGCAAATGAAGCAAGAAAATCTTTGATCCAGAAGAAAAAAGCTCCAAAGGAAGCAGAAGAGGAAAAAATAGCATCGAAAAACGTTACACCGAAAATAGCCGCATCGAAAAAAACCACACCGAATAAAAACTGTAGTTGAAAAGAAAAAAAAACGGCTACCGTAAAAAAAGTGTCAAAAACACAAACTTTGACGATCAAGTTGACATAACGGTTGTCTGAAAATTACGGCTTAGGTATTCGAAGGAATTTGAATTCTATTGAACGTATGCGCAAAGAAATATGGGCAGGGTATTACCACAAAATTTCGACCGATGGCAAGCCGCAACATCACAACTGCTCGATAGAATGGTACAAATACCTCAAAGCTAAGACACTTCAGCAACATTACAAACATCCTCTTGCTCTTTCTGAGGAAGTAAAGGAAGTTTTAAAACCTATTTACGACGATCTCACCAGAATAGAACTGCACGAAAGGTGTTTAGGTGGCCATACGCAAAACAATAATGAAAGTTTTAACAACTGCGTATGGAATATGGCACCTAAACACATATTCAACGGAAAAAAAATCGTAGACATTGCAAAGTTTCCGCGTGTGTCGTTAATGAAGGATTTCGTCCAGTGCTTAAAATAATGGAAATAATGGGCATCAAACTCGGCCCGATCGCCATCGGATTCGCCGACAATCGCGATGACGAGCGTGTTCGCTATGCAAACCGCCGCAGTTCTGAGTTCTCGAAAGAGACTACAACCAAACGAAAGCAAGCAAGACTTGAAGAAATCGACGATGATGAGCAATCAGAAGGGATTTTGTACGGTGCAGGAGTTGCCGATTGAGTTTAGCGGTAAGAGTTTTGCATAGTATAAACTTCAAACGCGTTTTTCTCGAAACAACGGTTTCAAAATCTAGCTCCATCGTATCTCTAAAACTAATAAACCGATTCTCTTGAAATTTAAGTCACATATTGTAAACATGATTCGCAACAAGATGACCGTCGATGGTTTTGAAATTTTGATTTTTACTCTTTTTTTGCGAAAAACTGCGAAAAAACGCGTTTTTAAAAACTTTTTTCGTTTTTCATCAGCCATTTTTTTATTTTTTGATGAAACTTCATATCCGAGGATCATTTTGTAGCTGGTGTCACACTGAATCTTATGGACTTTGATTTTTTTGTTTCACACAAGCCGTTGCCGAGTTGTGATAGAGTACCTAGCTCACCTATTTTTGAAGCGTTACGTTAAACTATAGTTTTTGTACTTAAAAATGAATAAAAATGAATTAAACATTAAAAAAATGTATTTCAAGACTTTATTAATGAAGCCCAACAACTTTTACATTCATATCATTTATAAAATCCTCAAAAAAAATCGCGAAAATAGCCTTTTTCGTGGCTCCAAAGTGGACTGGCCCCTTAAGGAGGAAAAATTCATTCTTCGGGTTTCTAAGATCAATCGGAATACCTTCGTCTCACTTCTGTGTCATTCAAGGAGATGCTTGTCAATCACAGATATGTATGGGGTCACCTTTCATTATTGGTATTGATTCAACGTCACAGCGATTATATGGAACCTTTGCAAAAATCTTATCAACGTATCCAAAGGCATATCTTATCGTCCACTCCACCCATCGACCTCTTATCAGAAATCTGTCAATGATAACAGTTCAATATCGAGTCGTAATATGGTTTAATAATTTAAGTTTCTTCGAAGAAACAGAACAGTAGCATCATCTGATATGTTGCTTTGTTATCTCTTAGATATCATCGAAGTTCACGGTAGAAACGAATTTTCATATGAATTGTTCCAAACATACCTTTAGGTCGATGAGGTGGAACTCTCATCAACTCCGCCACTGAGATCTTCTTGATCCGAGGTTCATGCACCATCTTTAAATATTTCCTTCTATTCGCGTTATTTTTGATCTATTAACCACAAAAAAAATTCCGATGTACTAACGATTTGTTGTTTTTCACCCTGATATAACGTATATCATCGAGAACTACGTATCGACTACGTCTAATCGAACGCTATGATATGCTTTTATGACTTTCCGAAAAGCAATCTCCCCCCTTTTCATTTGTCTTCGTGATAAAATGAAGATCGAGAACCGACGGTGGTACGATGTACGTATGTATACTCAGAACAATATAATCATAAAGTATTGGATGCTGTTGAGACTACGAATTGCAACAACAAACCCTCGCCTTCGTTTGCATAGAATTATTGACCTATCTGAATGTAACCGAAAATTAGAATCCCGGAATCTTTGCGGGGCCGAAAACAAGAACGATTGAAAATAGTAGTCGTACAGGGCCATAATTGTTCGTTGTGAGAAGCGTGCTCTTTTAACCTTCATTAACACAGACACACAGATGTCCAAATATTTGAGTTGGAATTCAATGAATCCTTTCGTTTTAACACTATAAGGCAGGTTATGTAAATCTTTTTTTTAAGTAATTGCCATTATTTTTCACATAATGACCAACCAGGAGGTCGGTTCTTATTGTGGCCTTTCCATCGCGTCAAAACAACGAGCGAAGTTAGCTCGTTTTTATAAATTGAGACTAGTAGATCAAGGCTTGTCATGCAGCGTATAATCAGAGGAGAAAAGGATAAACGTCAGTTCAGGTTTACAATTATTATTGTTTGATGATACCACTTCGATAATACAATGAAATGAGTACGATGGGATCGAAAAATGCTCATTAGCAGCCACAAGTATAGTGCGTTTAAAGGTTAGATTGGGATTCGAAGCGGATATTATCAAGAGATTAAAAATAAGTTCCGCCTAGGGAGATAAGTATTTGCTCTCTTTGGCTTAGCTGTATTGTGGCGCTAGTGTTCAACGTTGCGGCATGCCGCTCGTCGATTGCTACTGGAACTTAAGACGAAACCACTGCACTGATACGATAAACACAGGCAAATCAGGTGACTAAATTAGGGTTGTCTCAATCATGCAATCAGACTAAGACCTTATGCATTAAGAATTCGTTATTATTTCTGTCTATCCGACTTTCTATTTCCGATTCGGAAGCAACGAGTAAAGTAACAAGTGTAATGTAATGTCTGAGTTAAGTGAAGTGACGGCGTGAGTAAAGGAAGACAAGACAATGTAGTTATTTTTTGATATCAAGAAGAAAACGCAAATCGCAGCGAGAATCGTCCGTAGAAAAAAGTATCCGAAAATGACAGCGATATTATAGCTAAAAAGGTACCGATGCTGATGAGGACGCTACGAGTGTACGTTGATGACTGTCCCCTCCAATCCCTCTATTATAATGGCAAACGGCGATCATATTCGGTACAAGTGTCACATTCGGAGTTTCAAAATCCCGCGCGGAAATTGAACTAGGGCTTTGTCCGGGCCCATATAGAATTTCCCTAACTTGAATAGGGCCCTAATCGGGTAGCCTCACATGTGCCCGTAGTGGCCGGTCGCACTTTGCTACTGAGGGCCTTCAAGGATGCCTGATCGACGTCTCATGTAAGCCATGGTGTGCCCATAAGCTATCCCTGTCAATGGATATGCTCACGTGTGTGTAAATGTATGTGGTTCTGCGTATATCTGTCCGTTTATATAAGGTCACGATACACTGCCAAATTTTTTAAATTTATTTAAATAGGATCTATTTAAATGAGATAGGTTTTTTTCCTCGTCTCACGGCCTACTACGATCTTATTTGTTTCAAATATATTTTTTTATTCGTTTTAGCTATTCTTTTTAGGTATCAAATATATTCAAATCGAATAAATGAAGATTCGTTTCAAATAAATCTTTATTTGCTTACAATGTACACTGTAAATCTAAGTGTACTATGTGTATAAAATATTTCATAAATCCAAAATGAAATTAAGCACTTAATTGAGAGTTGACCACAACGATTTTGTATCGTCATTCGCCATGCCCTGGCCTTTCGGAATGATTTTTTTCGAAGAAAATATTTCACCTATATCGGTATTGAACCTAGTACCTACCTACTCATAGCTACGCACGCTGCCCCTATGCTACCGAGTGCTTGTAACATCTTCGTCGCAGATATGGCATAAGAGACCAAATTAACTCCTATAATTATTCGCTGCATCACATAAACAATATCAATTAGTTAATATCATTGTGATATTAACTATCACAACGCGAAATAATTTTTTATACGGAAAGTATTCGGCAAAAATAGTCACTATAAAAATGGGAAAAAAAACCGAATGGGTTTGTTGAAACATACGCGCGGGCATCACTCCATGAGTGAATAAGGCAATAAGAATAATATGTAATTTTTTGAAGGATTTGTAAATGTAATATATAATAATTTTTAATGCCCTCACGTTTTCATCCCATTTTTACCTATTATCGAATAATTGAGTGTAGTAATTAAAATACCACAAACGATTTAGTCCAAGCTATGTATACTGGTCCGTTTCCTATAATGCCCAAACCTGACCCTCTTGTGGCAATCCCTGTCGGAATTGCCATAATAGGACCTGCAAAGGCCCTTATTATGCCAACCCCTGTCGGGATTGCCATATAAGGGCCTTCACGGGCTTATTTGAGGCTTTCCCTATCAGGCCTCATCTAAGGCCTACCTTAGCCTCACCTATCAGCTTCAAATAAGCCCTTAAAGGCCCTTTTTTTTATGAGGGATGCCCTATCAATTTTCCGCACGGGATAATGTAATACATACAGGTGTAGTAGTAACATCTTACAATTTTTATACATTAAAGATGGTCATGATTATACTAATATCCGCTCTTAAGGCAGTATTCGAGCCTAGAAATATGAAGGAATTGATTTTTTTGCTATTTTCTGAACGTACAGACTTTCAAGAATAGATCCTGAGAAGGAAATTTCGAAATTCCCAATATTTATGGCAACAAACGAGACCAGAATAGGATCGACCGGTAGGAGCTACGAACTTCAGAAGCCTCTAAGGAAGCTAGAAGTGCTCGCAGAGAAGAATGAGCTCTAGAAAATCATAATTTCGAAGTCGAGGAAGGCACACTTTTACGAGGCAGGAATATGGCCCATTAATATAACGTAAGTATAACATGCCATTATTAAGAGACGCGGCAGCGTCTCGACGCCAGGTAATAAAAAAGCAACTCGAAAAATCTCGATGTCCCTCACGAACTCGCCGCGTACTCTTTATACACGAAGTTGGCGTTCTATCTCTAATTTTTGTATTTTAAATCGATGCCACGCAAAAACGCGTCAACGAATAAAAAATCTAATGATATTTGCCAAGAATAATGTGATTTTTTCCTATCGTTTGGTCTAGGTTACTTCCCGGCCCGTCTTCTCAATCCCCAGATCTCATAATTATCGGTAGAATTTCCGAGCAATTTGGACATCGAGAAAATTATTCCACACTTCGTATTTTAGTGGAAAAAAGGTAATCCGTCATATCCTAAACATAATACATACGTCCTTATGAGAATTGATTAACACATTATTAGCATGCAAAGAGCGACGCGCTTCAAACTCGCGAAGATCAACAGCTGACTGGGTCGATCTAGAATCGTCAAAAGTCAGGTTCTTCAAATGTATGGCTTCTGCCGGCTCTAACCTCCAAGTAGGGTTAGAGCGTGAAAGTGTAAAAGCAGCGAAAAGCCGATAACAAATCAACCATGTATTTGTTATCGGTTATCAACCAATATTTTTCATCTTCCGCAATTTCTAGCGGCCGGATTATTCGTTTTATACTCGTTGTTCGTTTGCAATTTTTATCGACAAAATTGAGGGGGAAAAAGTACGAATGTCTCGTGTCAGTTCACAAAACAACCTTAGAGTTCTTTTTAAAAAATCCTGATATTAAGTATAAACGTGTAATAATAATGTCTCTAATTACTATTGTGCCAAATTAAACACGGTTAATGGAACTGAATTGATCAGATTGATTAAAAATTCTAAAAGTTGAGCGCCTCAAGCTTTTATTTATAGTCACATATAGGTGATTGGTAAACAAATTATTGGGAGTACAAATAAGTCTCCGCCATTTGACAAAAAGATAGCCCCACAAAGAGGTTATGATTGCAGTTGTCAGATGCAAAACGTCATGTAGCGTAAGGTTGGACATCTGGCAAGACCATAACCTTGAAATATTCGCGACTTTGTATCAGCATCATATAATTTTTTTCGTGCGAAAATGTCTAGTTTCCAGCCGAATACGCGTCATTTTCGGGAACTCTTGCGTTTGGCACGAATCTCCCTCCAATAATGCTTCCAATTACGCGTCTTCGTACACTTCGTTCCCGCAAATGACGCTTTGCTGGAACGCCATTTTTGTCAAATGGAGGAGACTTATCTGTACTCCCAATACAAAATGTTGATTGTTTTTAGTTATTGTAAGAAAAAAACATATTTTTGCTTTTCGACTAAAAACAATAAAAGTTTACATCCTTAGGGTCTGCGAAGCAAAAAACATGAACTTATGCACAACGATCAGAGACATTAAAAAACTGATATTTCTCGGTATACAGGAGCTAATTCATTGACTTTTCTCGCATCAACTAAAGGCAATGAAAAATGTACATCCTTAGAGTTATACTTTTTTCATTGCCTTCGGTTGATATGAGGAACATGCATGAAAATGCTTCCCGATATCAAGAAATTTGAGGTTTTCGATTTTTCCAATCGCTGTGAAATTCTTTTTACTTATGTTTTTTATGCTAATCTGGGCTTACTTTTACATTCTTGTTATGGGCTCGACCCCGCTTCTTCCTCTGGTGGCGGTGCCGGTCCTCGTTCGCCTATAGATTCTTCCGTTTCCAATGCTATGGATGTGATTCCCCAGGTTCCAATGAATGCAAATATCTGAAAATACTTGTCCCTACTCAATACGAATTCAAAACTATATACGTATTGTTTCTCCAGACAAATTCAAAATTCACTTTTTGGACTGAAGCTCAACGAAAAAAGGATTTTTCCCTTTGAAAAAATATGAACTCCCTTTAAAAACTTTCAAAAAGTAAAAAACGAACGCCAAGTAATAAAAATCCTCTCAAAAACATTATTGCTTGTTTGCTCATATGAAAAAAAATTCTGATTTAACTCAAAATATTTTTGTTTGAATACAACCAATGGCTTTATTATATTGTTTCAATTCAAATGTATAAAACGTGAAGTAAATTTGTATAAAATAGCCAAGCAAGTTTACTAAGAATGTTGTACACAAAACTGTTAAGCCTTAGGAATAATATTTCCCAAATATTTCATTTTCAAATAAAAAAATCATTACTGATATAACATAAAACTGATATCACCATTATATAACTGTACAACGCATATACCACACAAATACATTGGAAATGCTGGGCAACGACTTGGCGTGCATGGATAAGAAAAAAAGCTCGGCGAAGGATTTCGTCTTCCCAACTACTTAACTCTCAGGTTGGGAAGACATAGACTGCCGCAATTTGTTATGCAAGTGCAAATCAAATTTTATGATCCCACAAAGTACGGATCAAACCCTTGATGTACCCCTAGACCACACGATACGTTAAATCTTATTTTGTTTGCATAATTTAATATGATAAGCAAAAATATAAAGTTTCTCCTCTATCACACAACTATTATACATCACATGAAATATATTTTGTCGTATAGACTTTGGTGTATTGGTTAGAGTGTCCGTCTCTAATCCGCAGTATCGGCAAGTTTAAGGGTCGCATTACGGTGCCGTCGTCTTGCTGGCGGAAAAAGAAATATCTCAGCATTACTCCTGACACTTATTGCGCTATATTCGATACTTGTCCGAGTACAGTCGAATATTTATCGATAGTGAATATAACGTAGCTCTGACGCGGTGACGTGAATTGTGTGAACGGATGTACACACCGATAACACTATATATCAATGTTATCTTGTCCACATCACACTAGCGCAAGAGGCCGGAGATCATATTGCTAATAACCTTGGCAGTTGATGCGGTGGTACAATAAAAAAAAACATATATATTGTGTATCTTCCCTGAGCTTTTTTTCTTAACCATGCACGCCAAGTCGTTGCACAGCATTTCCAGTGTACTTGTGTGGTACATGCCCCAGATAGACACATGTAGCTCATGTTGACATCATATGTAGATCTTTTATGAGGCATAGAAAATCACACAGCTATGTGTCCTTTATGAGTGCTCCCCTTCAAGTCATATTTGCATCACATGATGATTCACAATAACCAATCCAAAGGAAGCAAAGTTGTTCTCACGCGAGCATTCATGCAGTGAATCCATCAGCACTAGCAATATCGGCTCACAAATATCCAACAATAAGTGAGTGCATATTGGGCTCATATGGTTGTCACGGCGTGAAGAAATTGTAGTGTTCCTATGGAGTTTATATTGGCGGCATGGCCTAATGTTTGCTCATATGGAGCTGATATGGATGTCACGGCGTGAAAAATAAAAAAAATCCAAAAATCGTGAGTGATCGAAATTTATGTTCCTGCCTATATGATAATTACATTAAAACATATCCTGTCTCGTTAAAGTTTTTACCTACCCTCGGGATTTGGACCTACGTCTCCTAATTCGAGAGTTGAGTGCGCTACCTACTTAGCCATTCTAACACTTGTGTAAACTTTCTTTGTTTCTTTGCCTATTTGTATCAGTCTTGATTTTTATCAATATGCATATCGCCGTCATATTGCGCTCATCGAACGTATCACTGAGAGTATGCATATCGCCTACATATTGCGCTCATCGAATATATCACTGAGAACATGCATATAGCCGTCAAGGAATGTATCACTGAAAAACATGTATATTTCCGTCATATTGGGCTTGTGGGATATATCACTAACAAATATACATATCCCCATCATATTACGCTCATCGAATGTATCACTTAGAAACATGCATATCGCCGTCATAGGATGTATCACTAAGAACCACGCATATCGCTGTCATGTTGCGCCCATCGAATGTTTCACTGAGGAACATGCATATCGCCGTCATATTGCTTGTATGACATGTTTACTACCAGTGCTAACCCAGTGAATTCACCAAAAAAAGTCATCGGATGACTTCCTTATGACATCGATCTAAAAATATTCATTGTAAAATTGAACTTTGCCGTCTTATGAGTTCATTTTGTAGTCATCGGATGATGCATTTTAAAACGACAAACTTAAATCAGGATGTATCTCATATTCATGATACTGAATGAGCTCATGAAGTGGCTCTATTAACTTAAACGAAATTGCGTTCATGTTAAGTACAATTCATGGGAACAACAAATGCTATCACAGTGAATACACGCCACAATATCTCCACATGACTTCAATATGACGTAAAATTTCCGGACACTTGAGCACAGCGATATGAGCTCGACGTACTCTAAACGTACCATGCATTTGTAGACGACATATCGAGATCAAAATATTTTGTACATTTATGATACTAAATGTTCATGGCTAAAAGATCATGGCTTTGCATCACGACATGCAGTCAATATGCTGTAAAATTTGCTTCATCAATTGTATGCACGGCGTGAATAATCATGACTGTCTATCTGGGCGTTATAAAGTTATATAATGGTGATATCAAATTACTATAAAAAAATTATTGAAAATGCTCGTTTTTTCACGCCTCTGACTGCATCTCACCCCTCAATCATTAAGTGTATTTCACGCCTCTTCCTTGAGATCATAGATTCAGTTGTTTAGTTACGGCAGATATGTTTATGGTACGTCTTTTCTGTTTCAATTTCATTGCAAATTAATAACGATGTTAGGCTTAGCCATAAAAATACAGGTTCCATCTCGAAATGAACGGTATTGTCCTATACGAAATCTTAACAATTACCCTGTACTTCGTTTTTCAATACCGCTTCTGCAAATTTCAAGTTTTCTATAGAAACACATCGATCGCAAAAACGAGCAAATGTCTGAGTCTTTTGACCAACCGGCCGTCTTTCGGTTTTTACGTCAATATCAACTCCCTGACGTTTTTCTGCTGACGTTGCTACATGGCACGCATACGTTGTTACATACGCTGAAAACACGTTGGTATCGATGGCACTTTTAGACAAAACTAATTTTATCCAGCGACTCAGAGTCTGTGTTCCTACGACTTTATATGGTTTTTCAAAAGAAATAAACAGTTCAACCTCTGAACCTCGCAAAGCTTTCTTTTTTTCTAAATAAGCTAACAGCACTGAGGCCACGGAGATCGGTTTATCGTCAGTAAAAAACGGTAATTGTAGAACCGGCTGTTTTTTCCTCGAACCGGAAGTTTTAATTGAATCGGGAATTTTTATTTCCAAAACATTTTCAGTTGCTCGATAAATATTTCGTGTATCAATGTAAGACAGAGTCTGAATTCGATGTCCCGCAGATAGTGCCAACAAGGTCACTAGCTTCATGGTTAAGTTTTCCAAACTGATTTCATCGTTTGGATAAAAAGTGGATAAATATGTTAGGGTCCCGGGTTGAATTGTATCTGGGAGCCGCCGCTCTCAGCTTTGCTACGGCCTTAAAGATCCGTTGAATTTGATCGTTTTTTCCCAACTCGGGTCCTTCAATTAGCCAAATCGCAGATCTGTAACAGTTTAGCGAACTGTATGAAGCTCTTCTCTCAAATTCCTCTGAGAGAAACAATAAAACATCCTTTTCGTGGCAGCTAAACGGGTCGATTTTCTTCACAGCACAAAAGAGCCACTATTTTTTTAAACCGAAATCACACTGACGAAGCGACAATTCCGATAAAGATGCTATTAAAATATCCACTGATTCCATCGGGATTTCCTTCCTGATAAACGCCTCGCAGATAATTTGGCGGCCACCAGCGTAAGATGGCGCCACAAAGGGTGGGCCTCTCTGCAGGAAGATTGAATCAATTTAACATTTGCTTTGAAAATAATTGAATCGGCATCAATCAAAGATAAGAATAAGGGAAACCACGGTTGGGCTTCCCAGTACGACACGCACTATTATCCCGCAAGATTTCTCACTCTCGATCTTTTTGAGCGTTCCCAAAATAACAGAGAAGGGACGGAACGCGTAGAAAAACCAACGACTCCGCTCGATCGTGAATGCATCGATTGCTATGGATTCGGCGTCTCTACTTGACGAAACGTAATCCCTGCATTTTTTATTCGCTCGTGATGCAGATAAATCAATTTCTGGTTTGCCAAGATGCTACTATTATTTGAAATGCTGTATCGGAGAGCTGAAATACTGTCTCGGGCTGTAATCTTCGCGATTCCTGATCGGCCTCGACGTTCTCACAAGATCGGATATACGACGCTGAAATCCATATATCTCTTCTCTCACATAACTGCCAAATTTCTTTGATCAGGAAGCTGAGCCTCTCGTATTAACTGTCTTTCATTCCGTTTATATATGCAATCGCGGTCGTGTTATCTATGCATAATAAAACATTACTGTGTCGCATATCTCTTGGGAAGTATTTTAATCCAAAGAAGGCCGCTTTAAACTCTAATTCGTTATGCGTAGCGCTAAATCTTTTGTTTGCTCCAAAAACCGTGATCTTTACGGTTTTTACAAAAAAATGCCCCAGCCGGTACGTGACGCGTCAGAAAAAAATTCAAGCCCGAAAACCGGCTCACTCATCGGCGCCCTAGCGGAAACGATATTCTTTTTCCACCATTCAAAGTCGTCAACCAGACTTTTTTGCACATACATTTTTGCATCGAAATTATTGCTGTTGGCTTCGAGCGTTCCTAAGTATTTGCAGCGCTGTGTAGGTAGGCACTGTGAGACTTTTTTCTTCATTAATAATAAAACCGAGCTCTTGCAACAGGGCAATTGTTCTCTGAACATTATGAACGCAACTCTCAGAAGATCTACGGATGAGAAGAATGTCATCGGGATAGAAAACAGAAGCTAGGCCTCTCTTTCTTAAACATGCTGCTACTGGTTTCAATAGTTTAGTAAAAACATAAGGTGCAACGTTGAGACCGAACGGCAGACACGTGAACTCATACAACTCGCTCTTATAAGAAAATCTTTAAAATGTTCCGTTCTGTTTTTCTATGGAAACAAGATAATATGCATCTTTTAACTCTAATGTAGCCATAAAATCCTGCGATCTAATCAAGTTTTGACTGCTTTCCGGTCTTCAATTTTTAAATGTTCCGTGGCAATAAACTCATTAAGTTTCTTAAGATTCAGTATCAATCGATATTTTTTATCTGGCTTCGGAACTAAGACGATATTTGACAAAAATTGATCTTTAGACCATGAACATTTTTCAATGGCGCCTTTAGAAATTAGTTTTTTAATCTGACTGCTGATTAGCCAGAGCTCCTGATTTGTCCATGTGGGCTCTTCCGGAGGACGAACTTAGAATGGATACGAGGAAAATGGTATTTTGTAACCTCGCACTCATTCTAAAATTACCGGATCATTGGTCACTTTTGGCCACGCGCCAACGTATGTCAGTCGACCTGCTGTGTTGCCTACATTTTCTGTCTCGCTTATCGGCGTTTCCTGTACATGCGGGACGATCCTCGGCGATCCAATGTCTTTTTCGAATCCGAGTTGTTGTTCTGGTTGCTCCTGTTATTTTCCCTGTTGCGGTTGTTCTTGTACTGTTGACGCCCGCCCGACCAGTTTCGCTGGTGGTTTGAGCACGTTCAATGTTTTTTTTCTAGATTTTTAGCAATCTTCAATTTCTCGTCCACATCTATTCCGAATAACCATTCGTTGACCGATGTGTTTGACAACGTGTGCTTCAATGACGAGTTTAGGTTGGCTAAAAAAGCCCTTTCCTTGACAGAGACTCTTCACGGTGAATTGAGGCGAGAAGTCTACTTCCATCACTCCATTTTTCGAGTAATTCTATGTTCTCGATTTTAAGAGCAATTATGGTTGCTTTACCCAACGCTGCAAGACACGCCGCAAGCCGTTCTTGCTTTTCAACGATACGATTATCCCTCTTTAGCGCCGTTTCTTAAACTGCCGCGGTAATTTCCGCGTTCAACTTCGGAACTACGCTACAGTTACAATTCTCTGGGGCTGGATATTTATCCAGTAGGGTCTTAACTTCGTCTGCCGGAAGTCCTTTTGTCACGATCTCCGACCAACGGAGAGCTATATTTCTGTGAATCGCGGCCCCGGTTATCATCTCCGACTCGAGGCGCGATCCAATTACTTTTAAAACCTCTTGTTGCAGCTCAATTTCGTGTTCCGGAACCTCTGGCGATGGTTCGCCTGCCTGCATAGGTACGGTTGCATCCTCGCGTGTAAGAACATCTGCGGGAGTGACTGCGAATGACATCGTTTCGGTATTCACATCATCCTCTGTACGTTTGGCCTCGACCTCTGAAGTCGGCCCTTCAACATTTTTCGGCACGGGGTTTCTCGAATATCTCTGATGTGTCGAGCTACGGGCCAGCGCATCCCCTGAAAGGACCTCAGTTGAACGACTTCTAGACCGTGAGCGTCTCGATCTAGATCGAATTGTCGAACGTCGAGTTTGCGAGCGTCTTCGAGTCTGAGAACGACATGATCGAGAGCGTGCCCTTGAACGTCTCCGTGTTTGTGAGCGGCATGTCCAATGCCGAGTTAGTACAGGAGACAGCGATCTGTTAGACGAACTCCGTAACGTCGACGAACTCTGAGACGGCAAGCATTTACCTGTAGAATAATTGTTGTTGGTTGACATTCCAAGTCTACCCTCAAGCGGGAAATTTAGTCATGTCAGCGAACGACACGCGTTTTCCGAATCAAACTCAACCCTCGTCCGATTGTAAAACGAAAGGCGTACATTTTGGTAAGAGCCAGAAGCAGGACACACAACGATAAAATCGCTTGCGTGTAATCAACTGTAAGCTGGTTCGGTACACGGCCTCGTAAACTTTCCAAAAAGTTACGTGAGCCGATAGCGTCTTTTTTTCGTTAAACGAAAAATCTGACTAAACCTCTACGTACGCTGCTTCCTATTTTCCGATTCAATTCTTTCTCCAAACATCGAATCTTTCGTCTTATCCGTCTACTCTCCTCCTTTTCTTCCTCATAAGAGCTCCTTTTCTTTTCTTTCTTGCCCACACTCAGAAAAAAGATTTATTAAGGACGAAGAAGTTTGTCTCCCGGCAAATAAGTTTTCTTATTCGTATGTCGGCCTACTACGATTGTATTAACGGCTGAGAATTTTTTTCATTTAAGTTTATGTTTAAGATTTACTAAGAATTTTTCTTAACATCTAATAGGATTCTTCATAATCCCCCAACTGTTTATTTTTCGAGGAATTCTGTCATTTCGTCCGTCATTATTTTCTCACTCGAACGTTTTTTTTCTCACTTTATATTGTTACTTACACTTAAATCATTCCTCACTTTCGAGTTTCTCACTTCCGAAACGCAACACTGACACTTGTGCCAAAAGCAGGGGCATAGCAAGAAGCTACATGGTAAGCGTATGCGTAAGCTACATCTGACAAGCGGCCTGCTGTCGGGCCCGTCGCATTGAAGGGCAAAGTGCGCATGCGCGCATTAGTATCATAGTCGCGAAATAAGAGGTTTTCGTGTTCGGAAAGTAGTATTTATTTGATTTGAGGAAATATTTATTCAAATGTTCTATTTTAAATGTGGCTTTTAATTGATGTGAAAAATCGGCACGTAAAAAACATATTTAGTGATGCCGAATAAATGCTGTAGTTACAATCACATAAAAACTGTCTCCATACGAGTAAACATTTATTAATTTCCAATAAATTATGTTCTAATGTGCCAATTTATTAGAACATTAACAAACATTTTTTCTGAGTGCATAATCACAATTTCTGATGCGCTTGGACAATCTGAATGTGACGACACGTGCACAAAGCGAAAGAATGAAGACTCAAGATGGACGCGAGTCGGACATGTGCGAACGTAGCAACGGACGAGGGACCACGTCGTGTTTTTTTCTCTAACTTTAAAGTTTGTGGCGACAGTGTGGGAAGTGGGGGGGTACTACATCTATGATCTCGAGGCAGAGGCGTGAAATACAATTGAAAAAATACAATAAAGTCATTGTTTGAATTCAAATAAAAATATTTTGTGTTAAAGCAGATTTTTTTTATATGATCAAATAAGCAATAATGTTTTTGAGAGCATTTTTATTACTTTACACGACTTACAAGGAAACGTGTTGAGGTCTCCACCTCCGATTTCGATAAAATTTGGACTGTTTATAAAGTGGGTAAAAATAGTTGACACGTATTTTTTTCATATCCGCAGAACCTCATTTTTACAGGGTGAACCCTTGAAAATGAGGGTGTTTTCCGTTTTTGGCTATTACTAAAAAACGGAACGAAATACGAGGAAATTGCAAAACACAATGTTTCATTTTTTGAGCAAAATATATCGGCGATGGGAACGGTGCGGGTGACAACAAATTTCATATCGTTTATTGCAAAAATTCAGTGTTTTGAAGCGTTACATTGCAAGTTTTTATCTGATTAGGATGTACATTTGCACATGTGTAGAGGGCGGAAAAGTAGCGAATATTTACGTTTTTTTGTTGTTTTTCCGATATTTCGCAATCAAGGGGTTGAAACCGCCCATTCAATTTTTTGCCAATAATGACGTATCGTTCGCGAAACTTTTGCAATTCCCGGTTCAATTCGTGTCAATACGAGCTCAACGACTATTAAATATTCGTGTGAAATACACCCACACCACACCCCACCCCACACCCACCCTGTGACAAAGAAATCGCCCAAGGGTCTCACCATCGTGTGTTGAACATTTTTTCAGAAATCAAAGTGAGTCAAAACGAAAGTACAGTGAGTCTAAATATAATATACGATTTTTTTTGTTTGGTCCGAAAAACATTTTAAAGGGTTGAGCGCACCCTTAAAAATTTGTTTTTTTTTCCCTTCGTTCTTTAGCTATAACTTGTGAACGGGGCGATATTAAAATAAAGTTGAAACGAAAAAAATGGTATTCTTCGATTACTATACATTACAGATAATAACGACAAATATAATAATAAATAAGACCCTTATTTATTGCAATAATTCGTATTTTGCATACGTAGGTATGAATATTTTTGTCCCTTTGGAATGTCACTTTGTACATAGAATAAGGAATCCGTCCCTTTGGAAGTAACTTTGTAGATGGAGGGTGAAATATAGCCAACACGTTTCTCTTTATTATTTATTTAATCAACATCTTGAAAGCGACGGATGAAGGCCACTCTCCAATTTTTCGCTAATATAGACGCATCAATATCTTGAAGACATTTTTTTTAAATAGGCTTTTGCAATAGCCTTGCATCCAGCTGGGCACAGCAGGTATACAATCGTATTTTTACGAAAAAACATCCGCTACCCTCTTCGTATCAGAGATACTGCCTTTGCGGATTACAGCCTTTATCGCTTGCTGCTATAACTCGTGATAGGAGCGATGGGAAAAGGTTATCACTGTGTAAATATTTGCTTTTAGGTAAAATATACAATTGCCGTAAAAAAATTGAAGAAAAATAATTTTTAAATTTGTTTTATTGGAATAACACTTTGCTTTGAAGAGAAAAATGTTACCGGCAGTATTTGAAAAAAAAATCGTCTATCCCAATTGAAACAAATTTTAATCTAAAAATTGTGATCGAGACAAGAAATAACAAAGTGTCAAGCAGTCTTCGACGGAGAAGCCACCCATCCGTGTTGAATGTCCAATACGAATACGAATTGGCGTTAATCCCGTGAATATTATTCATCTTATATCCATTGTTGGGCTTACCATAATCATGAAGCTCTAAACCGAGTCAGAAGCGCCAGCGAGGGAAAAAAAAACAAATTTAACTACCAAAAATGGTTTATTAGTATTAAAAGTAGATTTACAAAACTGTTGTACTTAAGGGTTGAATTGAAGTTAGAGGCGCGAAAAAAGGAGCATTTTCAATAATTTTTTTCAATAGTAATTAAGCTTGTTTTACAAAAGTGGTTACACAGACTTTATATATTATATTTCAACTTGACTTGTACAAATTTTCAAAGAAAAATATTGATTATTTATAAAAATATCGCCATCTTTGTCGGACCCCCTTCAGCACGTAGTGCTTTGCGGTGATCATCATAACATTTTACTGGTTCATCTAAAATTAAAAAAAAAAAAAACAAAAAAAAATCATTAGTTTAATAATAAATCTAGTCCTTAATCGAAGTTTTTTATTTCAAAAATTAACAAAATGGCAGCTTCCGACAGAAAACTTTCAATTTTCGACCGAAAAATCGCTCGTTTATTCTTTAAAAAAATATATAAATTTTCAACAAAAATGAAAATCCATCGATTAAGGGCTAGTTTTTCATGTTATCAATAAGCACACCAAGTTTCATCAAAATCCATCGAGTGGTTTTTGAATTATAGTGATCACCGACTTGAAAAACATAGTTTCAAGAAAAACGCGTTTAAAGTTTTTCGATGTGGATACGGTATTATATGTTCGTAAAATTTTGAGCTCCATGGATGAAGCTAAACTTTTTAATGTATTTTGATCCGCTGAATCCGAATATCACAATTTTTTGCCGAAAAGTCGAGCATTCAATTGTTTAAAGCCAATTTTTAAAACAATTTTTCAAAAAATTAAAGTTTTTCGCGATGAATTATTTTTGCTTAAACATTTAGGGCACTTTAAAAACGGAAGTATTCTTTATAAAATTTTGCTTAAGTTCATAGGTTTTGAGTAATAAATTATTGAACATTTCTAAAAGAGTTTTCCAATATTACACTTGATTTATGTATAGAAATACTAGATTAAAAAGTACTTACATCGAATCATCAATTCCTGGCCCATGCAATAGGGCTTCTGCCGATGTGGAAGCTTCCAAAATATCAATTTGTTGTTGTCTTCGAAGCGTTCCCGGCTATTATCGTTTACGCGTTTGTCTGCCGCTACCTGCCATGGGGATCCGACGCCCCTCCACTAATTGTGGGATATCCCGCAAACTATTCATCGGATTGACTTGAGATTTTCAGGGAATATTTTCGAAACATCATACTTCAAGAAAATGTATAAAAAAATCGATTTTTTGAAAATTCTGACTGCATCTCACCCCTTAACAAAATCAAGAAACACGATATCATATAGAAAGTCTGTTGCAGCAGAAGATTAAATCATTCTATTTATCTATAGAATCAGTCGGACTCCTTGCAGGAGTGAACTTTTTTCAGGACTTTGTCGTTTTTTTATTTCTTCATAAAAATCGTTGCGTGTACCGCAAAAGTTTAATTTGCAGTACAGTAACGCTTGTACGGTAGACTCCAACATGTGGCCTCGATCATTCGACCAATTGTGGTTCATTATCGAGGAAACACGCTCCAAAGATACGGACGTTCCTGATAGACGCATAATGTAGTGGATCATTTTCGAATTACGATGCCGTCGTCTTACTGGTGGAAAGAGAAATATCTCGGTATTACTCCTGATACTCATCGCGCTATATTCGATGGTTTACGATGAACTACGTACACATGTACGTACCGATAACACTATATGTCAATGTTACCCTGTCCAAATCACACAATCGCAAGAAGCAGTAGATCCCATTCCTCGTAACTCTGGCAGTTCATGCGATGTTGCAATTAAAAATAACATGTATATATTGTCATAAAAGTTATTTATGTAGACAGTAGGAACGGACAATTCTGTATCTTCCTGTGCTTCTTTCCTCAACCATGCGCGTCAAGTCGTTGCACAGCATTTCCAGCGTTCTTGCATAGTGCATACATGGTACTGTAATATAATGGTGATATCAATGTTTTGTTATAGTAGTAATATGTTTTAAATAAATTTCCGAAAAAGACCCCCTCACGATCGGGCGGAAATTCTTAATCCTTTTCATATTTTAAGAGGTCCCCAAAAAGGATTTTTGGCGACGCGCCAGAGTTTTCGCGATATCGATGTTTCAAAGTAATTTTTTTGACTGCGTTCCCACTATATCTATATCTAACAGGCTCAGTTTCAGGTATACCTATATATGGTATCGCGCTCTCCGTTTGACACGTATGTGAAGGTGTTACGTTTCAAAGAGGAGACAAGACAGGCCGCAATGAAAACAGCCATCGATGAACGTGCAATTCTTAACAGGGATGCTAACCACGCAATCTTGTCAGCTACTCAGGACGAGACCGCGGCTAGAGAAGTTGAAGATCTTGAGGAATAGGACCATATCGACGCGAAAACCCACGAATTTTTTATTTTTATTTTATTTGCCCATTATCTCCCTATTTTTGCCACCATTATTCTGTCTCAGTGTTTACTCATTGAGGTCAACGATATGTAGGGCAGTTAATTTTTTTTCTCCGCACAGAATGCAAATGTAAAGAATTGTCCTCATTCTATGAAAATATCTTTGATGCTCCTTGAGAAATTGAATTTATTTATTTTGTGGGAAACATTATGTGGTTTTGAAGTAAAAGGATTGAGTATGTCCAAAATGTTACGGTATACTCAAGTACTAAGATTTCGTGTAAAACTTCTATACCCACCCGAACATATTGACAACAATCTATAACGACCCCCAAGAGTAATGGTGACGGTGGATGAGGTCATAACATAAAAGAGCGCAGTGTCTATGGAAAAGCGGAAGTAACATCACTAACATTTAGATGTATTCTGTTCTGTCATTATTCCCCGGCTCACTACGACCATGACCAACATGTGGTCACAAAACTTTTCTTTTTATATATTTACACGTGTTGTGAGGGTCATTCCTTTTGAATAAGCCGTTGCTCTAAGCGCAAGGGGCCAATAACTACGCGTTGTAACGCGGCTGGTCCAAATGCCAGACGCACTTTGCCTGCACCACTGATGAATTTTACAAGATCTTTTTTCACTGCCGAAGGCCGGTGTCGAGCACTGACCTTTCGTTGCGCACTAGGGACTAAAAATCAATATACCAATCGTAGAGATCAGACCGTAAACGAAAGAAAAAATTGTAATAACTCAGAAAGACTATAATTGTATTGCGGTCATTTATGTAATGTAGCATCAATAAATAAACTGGATACGGGCTTTTTAGGAGTTTTGTCCCGAAACTCCTTAAAAGAAAACCACCGTGATCGAAATGGGAAGTGTGACCACGAAGGGTTAAAACTTACAATTGAAAAAACGCTTTTTTAACATAAGGAGATGCCTCATTGTCGTGATGTAAAGGAAGACGAAACTGTCATAATATACTGAGTGATTTAATAGTTTTTCACTCAGTACATTATGTACTGAGTGAAATCTTAGTACTTATTTACTTTATCTTAGTACTTATACTTAAAGACGTACTTATGACAATTTCCTCATCAGTGTCATAATGTACTGATAAGGAAAGGTCGCGAGGTGCCCCCCTCCGATTTCGACTACATTTGGCATGCTTGTAGAATGGGTAAAAATAGACTACACGTATTTTTTATATCAACGGAACCCGATTTTTAACGGGTGAAACGCACCCTCGAAAATGGGGGTTTTCTTCCGTTTTTCGCCGATAATTTTTTAACGGAACAAGATACGAAAAAATTTCAAATTGCAACAAGTTTTTATTTCCCGAGTACTATAAATTGGAGATGCGAAGGGTGCAGATAACAAATTCCCATATTGTTTATTGCAAAAATGCAATTTTTTCATGCGTATCTTCGAGAATTTTGAATCGATTGGGATGTAAATTTGCATACGTGTAGAGAATGAAAAAGTAGCGGATACGTGTTTTTCCGATATCTCACAATTGAGAGGTTGAAACTGCACTTCGATTTTTTAGCCAAGAGCATCGTATCCTAATCTCGTTCTATAACGCGACTGCATGTTTGAGTAAATTACGCTCGCTCCACCCCAATCCGCCTCCCTCTCACAAGGAAAACGCTCAAGGTTCTTACCTTCCGATATGGACAAAAATTTGTAGAGTTGAAGTGAGTTACAATGAAAGTACAATGAGTCAAAATATTCTATACGAATTGAAAAACGTTTTCCTTTTTATAACTTGTCAACGGGCCGGGATAAAAATAAAGTTCAAAGAGAAAAAGATGTTGTATTCTTCGACTACTAGACGTTCATGATAATAACGATGAACGTAACAATAAATGGCGTATTGTTTATTGCGATACTTCGTGAATAACTAGTGAAAATGACTTCAATTTTCCGCTAATATGGGCACATAAATAGGTAAGGCTTTCGCAATCACGGACTAACTTCCTGCTTCGGAAAGCAACTGGATTTCAATTGTATATTTACGACGGAGTTCTCCTCCGCCATGTACTGCCTTTGAAGATTATAATATAATCGGAAGAATGTTCTCGCGCTTACTTACTATTATTATTTACTATGAACGTTTCGACTGTATATGTTTTATGGATCATACTTATTACAATAATGATGGTCATGATAATAGTGTTTGAAACAAAGACAATTCTTACACCGCGCCCAAGTGATAATAGCTGCTTCGCCGCATATATCGCATGTCGTCGACATTTTTTGGTATCTTATTCCGTTAAAAAGTTATCGCTGAAAAACGAAAACACTCCCATTTTCGAGGGTGCGTTTCACCCCCTAAAAAACGGGTTCCGCCGATATAGAAAAATACGTGTCGCCGATTTTTACCCATTCTAGAAACATGCCAAATTTAATCGAAATCGGAGGACACCTCGCGGACTTTCCTTATGAGTGATGTGACAGTTTTCCATAACATTTGAAACATTTTTTCACACGATTTCGTGCACAGAACTGCCATTCAGCGGAGATCGTAGGCATCTCCCTATATTAAAAAGTGTTGCTTCAATTTAAAGCAACACAGATTTAAAGCTTGGAGGGTGCATTCAGTATATGACAAAGAATGTACTGTATACATTTGACTAAATTTGATTCCTCAAGCATCTTGTCTTCATTGCACAAATCGCTAATGGGATGTATGTCTTTTTCATAAACATTCTTTTCTCCGTGTTCCCGACGAGTTTTTTAATTCAATGCGCCTAAATTTAGGCTCCACGAGGTTGCCCTGCAATTAATTACGCGTCATATCTTACAAGCCCTGGTATTGCTCCTCGTTATTCACGACTCGCCATTATTTACCATATTCAACTTCCGGACTTCGTCCTTCGAATTTTTACATTACAATGTTTACGAACGTGCTCTTTTGTGTCATATTCTTCACATGGCTGTTCTAAACGAAGGAAACATCACACTTCGCTCGTGCATCAAAATATTGCAATTTTTTTTCCATGGGGTTTATAATTTTCTCGTAATTAAGAACATTTGGAATACAAAGAATAGAAGGGATGGAGTAAATAGGTTACGATGGAGATCAAAATGTTTTTTTTATTTATTAAGAAAAAACGCATATCGAAAATCTAGTTTCGGATATCGGTCCGAAATACTTCAGTAACTGTGCAAAAAAGTAAAAGGCAGGTAAAAAAAATTGTATAAGTAGTGCTACTTTTTTATTAGTTGATTTATTTCGGAAAAAAAATAATATCCTTTTACAATGCTTAGACTTCGATCTGCATTTTTCTTCACAGAGATCATTAACGTTGTTTCGACGAATCAATCGTTTAGTATTTTCGATGCGCTTTTTTATATTGACAATCTGTCGAAGGTGGGCTCCTCTGAAAACGTAGCGCCGAGCAATGGTCATTATCGAAAGGTCATTATCAGACAAGAGGTCAATATCGAAAAAATCCAATAAACTTACAACTAGTGATCCACATGTAGATCAATTCAAGTCAAGTCTATATTAATTGGCTCGAATGAAAAATGAGTGATTTGGATTGGTTTCATAGAAATTTTATGAGCATCCTTATTTTCATCGTGACTTTATGGATGCTTTTGAAAAAAAAAAACATGTTTACTTAGCTTGGTTGTCAAGCAATAACATATAGTGTTCTGGACATTATCGTTATTTTAAACAAACAAAAAATATGCTGAAAAATAGAACAATGCTTATAAATCCAAAGAACGAAGAGAACAGGCGAAGAACAATGAAATGACGAATTGGTACATCGAACGATGTTTGGATTAATGTGTTTGTTTTCTTCCTAGTAATTGTGCCGGTACGATCACGATTTTCCGCAAAGAAATTTTTTTTAAGCTGTTTGGACATAACCGCATGCGAACCTCACTTAAGTCTGGAAAGCATATTCGAATTTTTGTCCTCAGTTTGTAGTAGTGCTGAACGAGGCGTGAAGAAGAAAGTTTCCCTCCAATATTACCCTCGCAAAAGGTACTTTTCCGACTTAGCATTACCGAAGAATCAAACGCTGAAAATCGATTATTCTCGTATTAAGTCTGCGTTCCAGAATTAATTAAACGTCGCTCATGTATACTAATTTATCATTATCGTCGTCATAAGGGTAATTCATTTATTAAATTGGCCTTACACACGAAAAAAGAGCTAATCGGGAAAAACAATCACATTGCCAACCTCCATTCCTCCATCTCCCCTTCCCCGTATTCTCAATACTTTTTTACTCTTCCAGATCGACGAAACTTTTACACGTTTAGCCGCTTAAGTCGCATAGGTTTTTTTCTCTCCTCGCTTCATTTTCGTTAGCGAAGGGCCATCACAAATTCTCATCATAATACACAATGCTCTCCTAATAAGTTGGCGCGTATTTAGCATTCATGCTCCGTACGTGTTTTTTTCTTTCACCGTTTTCATCATACTCTTGTTTCTCTATACCGTGATATCAATGAATAATAATAACAATGATAGTAATTATAATGAATAATCATAATAATATATAATTAATGTTACAATATATATTTAAATATTTATAATACATAATATGTATTATTTATACTTTTATATTATATTATATATTTATTATTTAACACATCGTTTTTTTGTTTGTACAAGTTAATTAAGAATAAGTACAACTTGGTAGCAAAGAGAGATAGAGTTATTATTTTATTAATATTTATCGTACTGAAGATTAATATATATATATATATATATATATATATATATATATATATATATATATATATATATATATATATATATCTGGGTGTGTGTGTGTGTGTGTGTGTGTGTGTGTGTGTGTGCACGTGTGTCTGTGTGTGCGTGTGATTATGGTTTTTTTTTAATTTTCGCGAAAAAATTCATTTTGTATCTGCGATGTTTTAGATCGTCATCGTATCGCCACAATCGACACGCAAGACGAAGCTTTTGCCAAAACTCACCTCAAGATCATACAGGTTTTTCTTAAATGACAGATTTTCCGCCACAATAAAGCGTAGGAATAAGTTTACGACTTTATAAACGACCAGCGCACGCGAACTTTGTGATGAGAAGATGGAATAATGTATTATGTAGCTAATACGAGGAATTACGCAACTTCCTGCAAGGTAAATATCTACTCGACTAATTTATTATACCAAAACGCTTTTGGCCTCGAGTATCTCATTTCCTTCGTTTTCCTTTAATCAAGCATTGAAAAGACGTTAAAGGTTTTCAAGATCATTAATGTATTTATAAGAATCATTTGATACTCGAAAGCTCTGAGTGATTTTTTTTTTCATGAAAGTTGTCGGATGTCTTTCTTTCCTCTTCGTTGGCAAAAGCTCCATACATCCGTCGTTAAAACGAGATGGCCAACAGCCTTGCGAACTAGACGCCCTTATTTTCGATAGCAAGAACACACATTGAAAAATCATAGGGTAGATAAACGAAATTACCATTATTTGTTCGCCTTTTTTTTGGATTATAATTTTTTCATTTTCTCCTTTTTTTAGTTTCACTTTCTTCTTCTCGAACACAATAAAATTGTCATCGAGATTAGTCGCTCTTCATCGGTAGCGCTTCACACAATGACTTTACAGCGGCTGCTCGTTCAACTCGTTCGTGGATATCTTGTTTGGCTGGCCCTCGACTCTTCTCTCTATTCTTGTTCATTAATTCGTTCGTCTCCAGCAATTTTTTACACTCATCGTTATTTGTATGCCCTTGCGTGCTCTGCTGCTATTACATTTACCAACGAAATGATTTGATGCAACCTTTTCAGGGACCGTACAAGCTCCATGTTCGTCTGTGTATATTTACTGTTTGGGCTTTAAACATACGGCGACAAGTATCGGAGATATTTTGAGTCTATTCATTTTACGATTATAAAGAACTCGATTTTCGTTTCCATTCAACATAGGGTCGTCGATTAGAAGTAATGTTCTCAGCGCCTTCCAAAAAAAAAAAAAAACAAAACAAAACAGTATCTTGACCTCAATTAACGACGTACACGGTTTATATTTGAAAAAATGCCTGTATAATATATATCTATCAGATTGTTTGATGAATACATTGTAAGATTCTGTATAGTCACCTCCTTCCCTCCGTTTATCAGCATTAAGCTAGTTCAACAAGTTTTTTGGTCTAATTACCCATACTGATTGTACAATGACGCGACAAAGTTCACGTATCATATAATGATGAGCATAAAAGAAAAGTACGTGCAAAAAAGAGCAGAGAGCGTGATAAAAACCGTGGGTTTATAAATACAGCAGCAAAAATTACATCCAATGGAGTGTGCACCAATTCGATTATAGAAAAAGTAAATAAAACAAAAACACTCGAGGACAAGAGGAAAAGTTAGTCACAGATTCGGTATATTCGTAATTGCGTTTAGAATGATTCGCAAGATTCTGTTTCATTGTTCACCACCCATCATCGAGAGTTCAATAAAACTATTAAATGGTGAATTTTTATTTCGGTCTGAAAAATCGCCGAAAATTGAGGACATTTCTTCAATTATAATTCATTTTTTACTTTTAATGCATCGTTTTCCGTGAGCTCGTATCCCCAAATTAGTAGTGAAAAAAGTGTCGAAGAATTTATTGAATCAACTATGACTTGACACGAGTAAATCAAGTAGGTCTGACCCAACTCGAAGCCACCGACATATCAGCTATTGTTATTAACATTAACGATGCATAAGTGTGGACTTTTTCGGTTTTAATTTTTCAGTAAACGTGAAACAACAAAGTTGATAGAGTGTCGTTGAATGTATCAATCTATCAATTTAAAGCTAGTACAAATCAAATTTTCGACAAAGCCGAATATAAAATGAACTCATAAGTAAAGAGCAGCATTCTATTCGTTTCTTTTCTCTCTATTGCACGTTTATTCAAAATATATGTACATGTATATACACATATAATGTTCCGTATACACGTATGTCTCGATATCTCATCCATGAACTTTGCAATTGCCTCTCCAATGATCGTGAGCGATCTCTTTCGCGTCAACTTCCTCTCTGGCCACTAACTAGCGCTTCATTGCTTTTTAAACATGACGAGGAAATGATTTATCAGCTGATGGGTGGTTACAAAATAAAACAGTAAGCTATAACATCTTTTTGCTCTTTCGCAAAATCACTTTTTGTATTCTCTTAGACTAAGAAAACAAGAAGACTTTCGTTTGCGGTGTAGCAAAAATAATACAGTGTTGATGTCGGGGCGCATGAAAGATTTGTCAGGAAAACCAAGTTTTCACTCGACATACTCCGTTGTACCTGAATTTTAATGAGACTCATATTTTTTTTAAATTATTATTTAATATAATGATAATAAGGCATTTTTTAGATGATAGGTAACTGAATTGTGGTTTTCGAGTTGCTGAGACTAGCAGAAAGATAAGAAGAGAGAGAGGAAGAGAGAGGAAGAGAGAGAAAGAGAGAGAGAGAGAGAGAGAGAGAGAGAGAGGGGAGAGAGAGAGAGAGAGGTAGAGAGAGGTAGAAAGAGTAAAAGTATGTTGCATCGACCGATGATTAAACCTTCTTTATACGTTGAACTTGCTTGAACTGCATTCTTTCCGTATTTCTTTCTTTTGTTTTCGCTTTGTTATTATTATTATTACGGCTTCTTCGGCTGCTGATATTGTTTAATATTTCTCTTTTATCCTCCATGCTACATCTTTGCTGTTTTTCCGGGGAGGGAGAACGGTCGTAACGCAGTGGGTGGCGACTGCCAGGGATCTACATCCCGTCCGTGTCACCTATAATAATTAAACTTCAATTGAGTCATAAACATCTCAGAACACGAGAAAAACAGATTAAGCTTCACACAAAAATATATTTACTTACAAGAAAATATTTCCAAGTATATGATGCCGTTTTCGGTGGCTTTAACATATATGTGGACCTCAAAAAACTTGAACATTGCAATTTTTTTCATGCAAAATAAAACATTTAGGGGATGAAAGCCACCCTCGAACTTGAAGGCTTGAGTCAATATGGTTTTCGGCATAGGAGGAATGCATCGACCGGCAAAAAACGGATTGCAAAATGTTGCCAAAAAAAGAAAATTATGCGTCAACGGATGGGTCACTTTCTAGTTCGGTTTGGCGAAAACAAAGGACCGGCCGAATTTTAGTCTATACGGTAATTAATTTGGGTTTTTCAAAATGAGATTTACGTTATAATTTATAGATCGCACTAAAGTGCGTGGATGAAGTCCTTTAAGGCGATTAGAGCGGTCCAGTTGGGTCAAAAGACGGTTTATGAACTTGTTTTTCGATAAATCTAAAAAAAATGCATCCGAGGTATAGATTTATTGTGTAGATGCTAATTATTTATAAAATATATAGTTGAAGGGCAAAATTATGCATTTTTATATATTTTATTACGTAAATGAGAAGACTTTTGTGTTACTGCCGACTTGAAAAAGAATAACATTATCGATGATTATTATGAAAAAATTGCGTCGGCGAATGTTTTATACAACTCAGAATGAAATTTTGAGTCATTTATAATTATGCCTATTAATATTTATGTCACGAGATTATTTATGATTACCATTAATTAAAATTAAGTGTTACCGAAATGCGGTAACCTTGCAGACATTGAGGTTGGCAGCAATGTTCTTCATTCGCTAGCCAAGATACGTAATTTTTCATCAAACCCTGATGGTTCGATATGGAATATATATGGTTTACGGTGGGCAAGATGGGTTTTTTTATGAATGTTTACGAAAATTTCATCTTGGTGCTAGATGGCTAAAAATATGAAATCACCCGTAGCGTGAACGTCTAGCCCACCTAACCTTTTTATCTCTGGTTTTTGGTAGTAAAAAAAATGTCATAAAATTCCTGAAGACGCGCAATATAGCCTAGACAATAATATATATTTTTTTACATTCAATCTTGAATTCTCGCTAACGCTCCAACCTCCTCAATAGAAAAAATACATTAAAAATTATTAAAATTATTTAAATGCAAGGAAAAAGAGAATTGAAATTTGAAGGATGGTGAGAGACATTTCGCAATTCGTTTCATGCCGGTCGGTGCGTTGTTTTTTTTACGGAACGCCGTATCGATCTCCCGAACTCTCCTAAACTTCTATCGAGGAAAGGTCGCGAGGTCGAATTCTCCGATTTCAACGAAGTTTTGCATGTTTGTAGAGTGGGTCAAAATAGGCGACACCTACTTTTTTATATCTGCGGAAACAGATTTTTGGGAGGTGAAACGCACTCTCGAATATAGGGGTGTTTTTCGTTTTTCGGCGATAACGATTTAACGGTACGAGACATGAAAAAAATTCAATTTGCAACAACGTTTATTTTTCCGTGTAATATACATTAGAGATAACAACGATGCAGATAACAACAAATTTCAAACGAAAAAACCCGCTGCTTTCGTTCCACAGATATAAAAAAATACGTGTTGCCTATTTTTACCCATTCTACAAACATGCCAAATTTCGTCGAAATCGGAGATTTCAACCTCGCGACCTTTTCTTGTAAGTACACCGCTTAAATGTTCGCCGTTGCACAAAATAAAGTTCTATATTTCTTAACTTTTCGAGGGCTACAACAATATTAAAGCCACCCAAATCCGCGACGGACATTTCCTTATGTTTCTTTGTGGGACTCTAGCTTTGATTATTTTTGAATTTATTTCAAAAGACTATACCTCGGTAAACAAATGACGATATACCTATGTGGCAAACAAAAAATTTAACGAAATAAGTTAATCCCATGAGGATACACAAATTATTGGCCAAATTATCATAGTTGGATCCTCTTAAAAATGATTTTTTCAATGTTATTTCAATCCCATGTTGACTGTGCTCACAAGGAACATCCCTTAAGTGGCCTTCGATTTTGTTGGAACTTATAGATGTGATAAAACATTGAAAACGATCAGTTATGTATTGTTTTTATATACCCCAACCATGTTTTCCTCGCTTTTTCGTGCGTGTAAACAGGACCTAAAAAGGGTCTTTTAGGGCCTAGGCCTTCAAAATTTGCGCGTTTGCATTTGTAACGCTCAGGGGCATTGAACGCCGCTGTGAAACGCTGTCAGTCAGTCAAATGTAACTTTCACCTGTCACCGCGAAAAACTTGTATCGGGATAAATAACATATATTTATTCATCACGAAATTATCTTTACAAATAGTGCATTCAAATATAAAGGTGCATTTAAAAAGCCCTCTGATATAACGCAATTATTCTTTCCTCGCTTTTCCATGCGTGTGAACGGTAAACGCTTTGTTATGAATTATTAATAAGATAGTATATTAAGATGTGCTGATACATTTCAAAATTACGTTCGGTGTCGATGGGCAGGCTACGCCCCCTCCATCCCGGGGCCGCGCGTAATTCAGCTTCCATGTGCGCCACAGTTTCTATATGCAATGCACCTTCTGCACGTGCCTGCAGCCATATGTACTTGACAACACCAAAGCTCGGAAAACATGGTTTTGTTATATAAGTAATCGTGTGCACCATGGAGATAGGGGCTTTTTACGCCTCGCACGAGGTTTTCAGTACTCGTCTTCGTCTCGCGCGCTCGTATACGACTCGTACTGAAATGAACATCGCGCTCGGCGTAAAAGTCTCACTTTGCCACCTTGGTACAGAATGTACTATTTCTTGTTTTCTGAAAATCCATTATTAGAAGTATTAAAAAATAGTTAAATTAAGGAGACACGCCTTTCTTTAAGGGGTAGTTTTGCCGCTTAAACCCGTTTTTCGCTGATAAAAAAAATACGTGCGTAATAGTTTTCAATGCTCTATTACATGTATAAGTTTCTACAAAATCGAAGGCGGACACTTAAGTGGTACCTCGGGTGCAATACTTGGAATATATTTTATGCCCTTTTTGTCATTTCATGATTTTAAGGAGATGTTAAATGTAGCAAGCAATCAAACAAATACATGTCTATATATAGATACACCCACAGATTACCTTGATCGGACCCGCACGTGACTCACGAGTGGGGCTGGGTCGTGCAGTGGTCCTGCTTGTCTCCAGTGTTAATTGGAGGCTTTATAACTGGTTTTTCTTCGTTAACGGCTGTCAGTGGTGTATCCTTCCGTGGTGGCATTCTCTCGTTTATCGCATCGAGGCCTTTTGCCTCGGCAAATGATGTAATTTTGTGATTCGGTGAGAAGCCTTGGAGCGCTGTAAAAAATTGCATGAATGACATGATCGATCACAAAACATTTTTTGGACATGCTTTATGTAATTACGTAAGCATATTAGTCTGACAAAATGATTTTGTTCCGATAGCGGAGAGTTTAATAATTTTTTTTATATCATTACCATTCTTCAGGGACGTCTTTCCACCCGACAGGGCACCCAAAGGCAGAGCACCAGTTGGTGTGAGACCCTTGAGCTGTAGCACACTCTCGCTCTCCTCTCTGAAAATTTAATGCAGCCAAATATTATTAAAAAATCAACTGAGATGCGGAAAAACTTTGGTTTTGTAAGCGCTCTTTGTTGATTTTTAAAAATAATTTCAGACTCGAAAGACATACTTTTCAATCTAATATTATTGTAAATTTTTTCATTTATGTGACAACATTCTTTCGAAATAAATGTTTATGATTTTGACCACTTCTAGTTTTCAGCTTCGCGGTCCGAGTAATATAACAATAACCATTCTAATTTCAGTTTTTGGTCGTTGATATGATATGTTCACTGATTCTATGATATTCTTGAAAAAAGTTATCATTTTGTTTTCTTTGTATCCCGGTTTTCGTGATTATTTTTTCAAAAGTTACATTTATCTCTGAGAGGTAAATAAGAGACTCATATCTCAGTTAAGAGTACAGCCGGCCGCTTGGTACAGTAAGACGATAATTATTCCTAATTTTGTGTTAAACAATATCGAGAATAACGCTTTAAACGTGCACGGTTAAGGAAAATTGAGTAAAAATTATGTTTGGTAGCATTATTTATGCCATAGTTTGTTAAATTCGAAAAAAAATGTAATTAAATTTTTCAATCTTATTTGTAAAACATTTCAGAAAACAATTCTCACTCATTTTTGACACGATTCGGCCTTTGGGCACCATAATTTCCCTCATTTGAATTGCATTAGTTAAAATTCGATCCCCCAAGCTGTATTCACTAGTCGATCTGAAAACTTGTATGCAATTAATTTTCCATATTTTTTGCAAAGGTTACTAGGGTTACAAAAAACTGTTTTTTTTTTCTTCAAAATTAGGCATGATCAAGAACTGAAAAAAAAAATTAAGTTTACAAAAAGTTCTTATTCATTTTTTTTAACCAAAACTTAGAAAAAATTTACCAAGAAAAAGATTAGCCTGGAAAAAATTGTTTTTTTTAACCCTAATAACCTTCGCAGAAAATATCGAGAATTAATCGCATACAAGTTCTTAGATCGACTAATGAATACAGCTTGGGGGTATCAACTTTCAATTAACGGAATTAAAGATGAGTAAAATAATGGTGCGCAAAGGCCGAATCGTGTAAAAAATGAGTTAGTATTTTGTCCTGGAACATTTTACAAATTACGAAGAAAACAAAATCGAAATTTATCGAATTTTTTTTTCTCAAATTTAACAAGCGGCTAGTGCAAAGTCGTGAAAAAAAGTCGAATTAAATTGGTCTCTTCATTTTGATGAAGATTACACAATGTTCAGGAACAATACACTTGTTCCTTGAATTGTGTTGTAAAACTTTGATCAACCAGTCCGGATAAACGGTTCGATGGAATGAAAATGGAATGGAATTTGAAAATTTACAGGGCTATTGGGGGTAAATTAAGCTGAAAAAAACCGGGCAACATTAGTCTTTCCATCAATATTTGTAAAGTAGTGGTAGATTTACTGAAAAACCATAAAAAGTCATTTTTTTGTACTTTTTTCAAATCAATGTTAAGGGTAAAGAAAAAATATGTCTCAAAAATCTACGAACGGGTCGTATCGGAAATTTATGCAAGTTCTCAAAACTGCCCTTTAATTCCCTGTACGATCATTAGTTGCTGAGATATCAACGATCAAAGACAAAAGGATCTTTTTTTCATTCAAAGTCTGATATCTCAGCAAAGAAATTACGTAGAGAGACCAAAAAAGCCCAAATTGAAGCTGAATAAACAAGGTAACTGATGTATATATTGGTTTAACTAAAAAAATTCCAAGCTCGTGGACCCTTGAAAAAAAAAATTGGAAAACATTTTCTCCCGTTATTTCTTATGATTGCGCACTAACCGTACCCCACAAAAAATGTTTGCCAAAAGATTACGAAACTAGAATCTTAAAGCTTCAAAATTCTTTTTTTTCATCTCGATACGACCATTTTTCACATAGATACAGCGCGTCAAAAAACACTACAAAAATTGAAGACATTTTCTGGTCCATTAATTTTTTGGAGTAATGTATTAAGGAAACATTAAAAAAATAAATAAAAAAGGCGCGATTCTTGTCTCAAATGGACTGAGGATGATTCCGCGATGCAATGAGAATCGATCTCTGACAAAAAAATAATGTATCAACTGTGTGGATATAATTTGGTTGAATAAACGCGAATTTTCCGCAACTCTGTGAAATTTCAATGTTAAAAGAAGTCGAAGCAGCTTTGAGTTGTAAACATAAACCCATACCTTCGAGGGTAAAATTTCGAATATTACATAATCAGCCTACTTTCAGTGAGATACCTTTAGGCGAGGAAAATATTTGCTGATTTTTATGATTTTTGGGTGAAGTTCCGAAAATGGCTGACATTTTGCACAGACCTTCTTTTTCTTCAGAGATATCTTAAGAAATCCCCTAAACGGACTTTTGCAACAGGCCATATTTTTCGAGATATCGATTTTTGAAAGTATTTTTTTACTGGGCTCTTACATACCTATACCTGACGGGCTCGGCTCTGGCTATACCAATACAGGGTGTTCCTCTTATCTCTGCCACCCGAAATAACTCGGTAATTATCGACATCACAAAAAAATGTTCCAGACAAAAGTTGTACGGTGTGAAGTCATCAAATGCGACCAATTTTTTTCATTTCGGTGGCGACACTGACGCACAGTGAAGGTCACCTCCACGTTTTTAAATGGAATAGTACATTTTTTTCGACCATCTTGTGGAGCACCTCAAGCCGCATAAAAAACATCAAGGGGTCAAAGTCACTCAAGGTCATTCAAGTTCACCTATTAAAATGGAACACAAATGTGAATATCTCGGATCACTACCAAATATTTGGTAGTGATTGGTAGTGATCCAAATACTTGGTAGTGATTCGAGTGATCCGAAGAACATCAGGAGGTCAATGTTATTCAAAGTCATTCAAGGTTACCTACTAAAATGAAACACAAATTTAAATATCTCGGATCACTATCAAGTATTTGGTAGTGATCCGAGATATTTAGATTTGTGTTTCATTTTAATAGGTGACCTTGAATGACCTTGAATTACTCTGACGCCCTAATGTTTTTCATGCGGCTTGAGGTGCTCCACAAGATGGTTGAAAAAAATGTACTTTTCCATTTGAAAAAGTGGAGGTTATCTTCACTGTGCGTCGGCGTCTCCACCGAAATAAAAAAAAAATTGATCGCATTTGATGGCCCTCTTCACACCGTACAACTTTTGTCTGGAACATTTGTTTGTGACGTCAATAATTACCGAGTTATTTCGGGTGGCAGAGATAAGAGGGACACCCTGTATATGTTATCGCACTTTTCGTTTTGTGCTGATCTTCGTCGAGCTTGAGCGATAGAAACCTTCCCATCATCGCTACCCCGGCCGGTTACGAAGCATCATAGCCCAATCGGAATGTATCGGAATTCGACCGACTTCTACTCTTGGAGGCCAGCACGATGCCAATTTTTTTGTAGGTTCTTTGGGTTATCAGGAATGTACCCTCAAGTCCCCCCCCCCCCCCCAATGGTGTTTTGGGACCACCAGAGATTGTTAAAAATGAAAAAAATGGATTTTGTAATATCTTTTTTGGAATTGGTTTGATCTAAAATGGCTTCTTACAAAAAATGTGCGAAATTATGTCACCTAAAAAATAAGTCATATACAAAAATCACGTAGTGATGTTAATTTAACGGCAAATCACCCGTGAACGGTTTTTTTTGCATGTACTTCGTTTATTAATGAAGTTAGTGTTCTGAAACTCAATCAGCATCTAAAAGAATCTATCCCCGAAAAATATCTTTAAATTATATTCAGCTAGGTCATATAGTTAACGAGCAATTACCAATTGCAGTAAATCCGGCACATCCTTATAGCAAGTGATCCAGAAGGGCCACATGGGAAAAAAATGTACGTGATGGTAATTCAGGTGTACATTCAAGATCCAATGCAAAAAAGTGATTTTTTAATTAAAAAATATTTTGTTTCGAACATTCAATATGTTTGCTTAGAAACAAATTCAATTATGTACTTAAATTTTGAGAAAACGTGAAATATTCTTTCAGATTCTTGTAGGTCTCTGTGAGACGTGCAATTTCAGAAAAAAATCAACTCGTTATCTTCATTACAAGAGGAGATGTAATCAGTTTTACGTTTCTTTAATTTATTATTGTTGTTATCAACATTTTCGCGTTTTTCAAGTTCGTAAGCATTCCTAATAGCTTTAAGAACATGCAATGCGATAAAAAAAACCGTTGGAGGGTTCATCGCAATGCACATAAAGATTGAAGCCGATTGGGCGCGCGCGAAATCGGGAACGGCGTCGTCGGTGCGACCGGGCGGCGTGATGGGGATATCGCCTCTTCCGCCGCAGCAGCCCTCGCCGGGCTTCGTTAACAATTTCCATATCTCCCTTAAAAATGGTCGTAGGAAAATGTGTTTTTTAAAATTCTGCGTATTTTTTCTTGCGCATTCGAAGATGCCCTTAAAAATATGGATTTCTTAGTATTTAAGCCAATAATCGTTGTTAACCTGTAATTTCCACGGGAACGAGCTATAAATGGTGAAACATAGCACAGGTGAGCGTATAATGTGTTAACTTTATTTAATATACAGTATTTCTCATTATAATAAATACATACTTGTTAATTTTACAAAAAAATTACAATAGTATGTCAAATAAAGTTAAGGCGCTCATCTTTCTAATATAGGATCATTCCCGTGGAAATTTCCGCGGAAATTGCAGGTAAACAACGATTATTCAGTTAAATACTGATAAATTCTGGTTTCTTAGGGCATTTTCGAAGGAGCGAGAAAGAAATACGCAAAATAAAAAAAAAACATCTTCGTACGACCATTTTTAAGGGAGATGTCGAAATAGTTATCTGAGCCGGGCGAGGGGTGCCGTGGCGGGAGCGGAGGTACCCACGCCGCCCGGTTGCACCGACGACGCCGTTCCCTATTTCACGGGCGCGACCGGCTTCAATCTTTATGTGCACTGCGGTGAACACTCCAACGGGTTTTTATCATAGTGCATGTTATGCTTAAAGGTATTAGGAATGCTCACGAACTTGAAAAACGCGAAAATGTTGATAACAATAATAATAAATTGAAGAAACGTAAAAATAACTATATCTCCCCTTGTAATGGAGATATCGAGTTCCTTTTTTTGGAAAGTATGCATCTTACAGAAACCTATCAGAATCCGAAAGAAAATTTTAAGTTGCCTCAAAATTTATGTACATAATTGAATTTGTTTTTAAGCAAACATTTTTCAATCTTCGAAAAACAATCTATTTTATAATAAAAAATCATTTTTTCCGCATTGGATCTTTAATGTACACGCTAATGACCATCACGTAATTTTTCTTCCACGTGGCCCTTCTGTATCACTTGCTATAAAAAGGTGCCGGATTTACATAAATCGGTAATTATTCGTCAACTATATGACCTAGCTCAATAAAATTTCATGATATCTTTTGGGGATAGATTATTCTAGATGCTTATTGAGTTTCAGAACACTAAGTGCATTAAGGGATATCGCCACTCTAGGATGGTGTTATCCCTTATGGTACAGTTTAAAGGTAAACAAAAATTTCTCTCGTATGGTGCAGGCATCGCAGATTAAAGGTGAACGAAAATTTCAAGGATTTAAGTGTTCGTACAACTTCAAACGCGTTTTTCTCGAAACCACTTTTTTCAAAGTAGGAGGACGGATTACTCGAACACCTTTGCATGGATCGATTTGAATTTTTGATAGTAGCTTCACAATTACATTCTCTATGGCAGTACCTAGCCGTTTTGTGATTAATTGTAAACTTTTTTTTATAAACAATTTACTGCTCATATTAAGGCAAAAAATGGTTTTATTTCGTTCAAAGAGCGCCATTTTTTCAAAATTTGATTTAAAAAAATCCCTACGTAGTCCCATAACTAATAATATATAGATTATAATTTTTTTTTGTTTTTTGTTCCAGGTCTTATAGTTTACGAAAAACCGTCCTCCCGTGAAGCTATTTGTAAAAGACACGTTTTTCAAGATGGGCTCTGGCGCCGCTATTTTGTATGAAAATTATAATACATTTTTTTAAATACTTTAATATGTGTTAAATAAACCCTCTCAAAAGAAGTCCTATTCCTTTTTTCACACTCCCAAAATAAATTGTCAAAGTTAGGCCTTATTTTCTGCCGCTAGAGTGATGTTATCCCTTAATAAACGAAGAACATGCAAAAGAAAAAAAACCGTACACCGGTGATTTGCCGTTATACTAACAATTCCAAAAAATATATTAAAAAACTGAGTTTTTTATTTTTAATAATCTCTGGTGATCGCAAAACACCATGTTTTTGGGAAACTTGAGGGTGCATTCCCGGTAACCCAAAGAACCTACAAAAAATGGCGACGTGCTGGCCTATCAGAGTAGGCCTCATGTACATTCCGACTGGACTATTATAAGGACGTTCTGCTCGGAATAGCGCTCATACATCCGCGGTGGTGTGGCGCGCCCACCGCATTGTTCAACGCACCTCACTATTCCACACGCACATCCGAGGTGCCCTGCGCCCACCCCAGTGTTCCTCGCACCCCAAAATTCTACTCACACATTTGAGGGGACACGCAATACCACGAGCACACTCTCTATACACCACAAAATTTTCTATCTAACGTCAAAATAAAAAGTCAGCGTTGCACAGAAAACGATGGCGATGAAAAGGAGAGGGGGGGGCACGCGTTGACTAGGCGAAGATCAGCACATAACGGGGACCACGATAACATGTATAGATAGCCAGAGCCGGGCCCATCAGCTATAGATATGGTAGGAGCGCATAAAAAAAATTCCAAAATCGATATCTCGCAAACTATGGCACGTCGCCAAAAATATTTTCAGGAGATCACTTAAGATGTTAAAAAGAAGGTATGTGCAAAATTTCAGCCCGATCGGAGGTAGAACCTTTTCGGAACTTTATCCAATCTTTCTAGCCTTGTTGTCCGAACCATAATCCTAAATGTTGGTGAAAGTAAAAAAAAGGGTATTTTTTATTGCAAAATGTAGCCATTTATTTCCGGAAAATTCAATCTTTGTTTTGAAGCGTACCATTTCATAGTTTTTCAACATTTCTCACTTTTTCTAGGTTCATATTCTGCGCACGAGTGTCAGTGGAAGAAAAAAACCGTGTTAATTTTTTTCAGATTGATTCCCCCGACCCTCCGTGTCACGCCGTCTGACAACATCCGCCGCAACCCGTTTAGACAACCATGCCATTCCTGGGCCATTTTTAAACATTAATAACAAACAATACCCTGATGCAGCCAAAAGTAGTAATAAAACATACCCTAAGTCTGAAAAATGGTGAAGAAACCTTTCCCTTAAAAAAAAATCAGCAATTTTTTATCTCCCCCCTTAACTGACTAATAAAGTCATTTACATCTTGTAGATGAGATGAAAGTCGTCACCGAAAGCGCGACTCTCACTGCCGCAATCGAGAATTCTATGCGCACAGTAAACGTTCGCAATTCCAAATGAAGTAATTATTTTCTTCGATGCCTATAATATTTTTTTTGTCATAATGTGCACTTTGAATGAAAATTAATGTTACATCTATCACATTACAGTAATCACGAAACATTAAAAAAAAAGTTCTTTTCATGGATAAGCATTTTTTTTAATTCTCACCTGAGCACGGAGAATACGCGGGCCATTTTCCCAATCGCCCTAATCTTGTTTCTGATGACTTCTTTCCGAAGATTGGCTGCTGCACCTGCACCGATGAATAGAGACTTAATGATTTTGTTACTTTTCATTTTGCGATTTCTTAAGGGATGTGGTCGAGTCGAGAGAAAAAGGGAGGGAAGATTCATCAATTCTCTGCATGGATATTATATAACGTTACGAAATTTATCGGGATAATAAAATATGAGAAGGTAATATTTAAGTCATTTTCTGAGATATTATACGAATATTATACTTCTGAACTGTCAAATGATATCGATCGACCTTATTCTTGCAAAAAAATATATTGCTTAAAGGGAACTGTCACGGTACACTTTATCAAAGATGTAGTTAAACGTACAGTGGTTTATTTTCAGATGTTGAAAGTTTTACATGGCAACCAGCTAATTATTAGAAGGATCTTTGAAACTGTCTAGCGTCAAGAATATTCTGCATAAAATACTTTTTGTTTTCAAATTCATACATTCGCCTAAATAAAAATCTGGAACTTCCAGCAAAAGTTACTATCACATGATGTTCTGAAAGCACACAAAGCTGTCGCAATTATGAAACTCTTGAGCGGAGAGATACCTTCAGGCGAGGAGAAAATTGGCTGTTTTTCATATTTGTTTAAAAAGAAAGATTACTTCACTATTTCCGAGACTTAGGCTATGTTTCATTACTACTTTTGCCTGTTACGTGATATTTTTCGTCCAATCTTTAAAACGGCGGAGTATGGCACGGTCTTCGAAACTCCATTGTCAAAACTAGCGTGACGTATAGCTAAAAAAAAACTAATCGACTGATTCCGATGAAATTTGGTATATATCTTGCTAACCTTATTGTCTAAAACGCGAGCTTAAATGTTTTTGAAAATAAAAATAAAGTGTTTTTTTTTTAATTTTGTATTTCCGTTTTTTAGGGAAATTCAATCTGTTGGTTCTAAAGCGTACCATTTCATCGATTTTCAACATTTCTTACATTTTCTCGGTTCATATTCTGTGTATGAGTGTTAATAAAAGTTCTTCGTTGCTTCTTTTCAGATTAAACCCGCCGACGCTACATGTCACGCCGTCTGACAACATTGGCCGCAACCCGTTTAGGACACCGTACCATAGCTCCGCCATTTTTGGAGATTAATAAGAATTTAAAAAATACCATGTAACGGCTAAAAGTAGAAATAAAATATACCCTAAGTCTCAAAAATGTTGAAGAAATCGTTCCTTAAAACAAAAGCATAGAAATCAGCAATTTTTTCCTCGCCTAAAGCTATGGCCCTCCTCGCGTGGGGAACTTTTGTGTATATTGATACGTACGACCAAAAATTCTATAGCTTCTTTAAGTTGAATTAAATTTGGCCTTCCATAGCAATAAAACCTGTACAAATAATTTAGGCGTTCCATAGATCAGATTTTTGTAATGTTGTTAAAATACAAACCGGGTCTTCTCTGCTTTATGAAATCGAGAACTGTGCGAATGTATATTTGACCAAAATTCTGTGTTTGCAGACTTCGTATAATAATAGCGATTTTTTCTGGACTATTATATGTAAATATAGACAGTTTCAATTTCGCAGTATAAAAAATTACAGCGTGATATCGTGAAATATGCTAAGGCATTTACCGCTTACACAATATATTGGCAACAAACACTCATGATATAAAGATTACAAGAACAACGCGAAAACTTCGAATGCAGCATGCACATGCGGAAGGAAGGGATGTCTCGAGTCTTTCGCACGACTTTTCGTATTCTCTGCACGTTTTTGCTTGCCAACTTCACGTACTTTCCTGGCTAATTGGACAAAACAATAAATTCTTTCTCATCTCTTTTCGCCCGCCTTTTAATTAATCCATTTGACGAAACTACAGAGTGGGCCGACCAATTATAGGAGTGCTCCGAGTACATCGCTCAGTTATATCCCCTCCAAAGTATTAAGGGCGGCGTCCTTTAATCGGGTAATGTATGTTTTGCCATTTTTATAAACGCGTCTCCGTGCGTGGCTTCGACATTGTCGTCGGCGCCACCCCGTCCCGCCTATGATCTATTCTATCACTTGCATCTCGTCAATTCATGAAAGTAACTCATCTTACACTAACAATGAGCACGAATGGAATTGCTGACAAAAGGAACTGCTGAGTAAGTTTCTCGAAAGGACTAATTGATTTTGTTTATGGGTGCATCTTTTCATCAGCAATGCATTACTTATGAAATAAAGATATGAATATCAAGTAATGAGGTATATAATCGAGTCATGATCTCCCATTTTAGTAATGTTCATACATAACTTGTATGGAAAGTCATCAAAAATACTTTTGGATGTCAATATTCATGAGTCATCGTGTCCAAATGAAGCGATTTTTTTTGATTGATTAGTAACAAAGGGTAAAAATAAAATTTCCGCCAAAGTTCGAAAACCAAAGATTTCGAGCTTTGAAATGATTTTTAAATTTTCTGCTACTATAATATTTAGCTGCGATAGAGAAATTTGAAAATAACCTCAAAATTTTGGTAATATCTTGTTCCCTCAATTTTTGTAAGTCGTGTGTACACGCACACACACGCGCGCGCCCACACATACATATACACATCCTCACCGACACACACATATATATGAGGCATTCCACGCCATTTCGCTCGGCCGTGACACTGACCTTTTTTTTTATAAAATAGTATGCTATGCAAGGAGTATTTTCACAAATTTTGATCGCATGTATTTTACGAAAAATCTGGATTTCACAAAGTTCGGAAACGTTCTAACGCCGATATCTCCTAAATTAATTGATGTATCGAAAAATGTCTATAGATCGATTTTTTTCATATTAGTTCACACTTTCATAAAAAAAGGAAAAAAAATTAAATCATCGTTGTCAACATTTTTTAGCGTGTAAAGTGAAAACAATTTTTCTAAATGAATGCCATTCTTTTTTCAAAAAATTCTCTAAAGAAATATGATGAATTATATAAATTTCAACGCTAGTCCTATTGTGGGCCCATTTTTCCTTGTATTTTTTTTTAAATAAATTCAATTTTTTTTCACGAAAATTTCGAGTGGTTTTTTTTAATCATATTTATCGTATTCGCAATATTTTTTTTGTTTTTGTACCATTTCTAAGAAAAATCACGCCTACACTTGGCAAGCATACATCCCAAGGTTGAAACGTTACATTGTTTGAAATGTAAACATGGGAGTGTTGTTGTTTCCTTCTGTCGAGGAGCGAGGCTCGTCAAACCAAAGTTCTTTCGAACAGTTTGTAAAAGCAGCCATAAGCAACAGTGTCTCTTCACCTGCTGAAAAGTGCGAAAGTAAAAGAATTATCTGCTCCAATTTATCGTTTTTTGTCATTGCCATGGCATTGAATGTGCATTTTAATCGGTGTCGCAATCCTTTTGACGAAAAAAATCATGCGAAAAAAAGAAATGTAAAAAAAAAGAAAAAAACGAATTTGTTAAAAAAAATACAAGGAAAAATTGCCCCACAATGGGACTAGCGTTAAAAATCATATAATTTATCACATTATTTTAGAGCATTAAAAAAAATGGCAATCATCTTTTGCAAAAATAGTTTTCACTTTACACGCTGAAAAAATGTTGACAACGATGATTTTAATTTTTTTTTCCTTTTTTTATGAAAGTGTGAACTGATATGAAAAAAATCTATCTATAGACATTTTTCGATATATCAATTAATTTAAGAGATATCGGTGGGAGAACGTTTCCGAACTTTCTTAAATCCAGATTTTTCGAAAAATTGTAAGTTCTGAAATACATGCGATAAAAATTTAAAAATGTGTCAAAATACTCCTTGCATACCATACTATTTTATAAAAAAAATCGAAAAAATAAAAAATGGTCAGGGTCACGGCCGAGCGAAATGGCGTGGAATGCCTCATGTATATATATATATATATATACACACACGAAGGGAAGATTTATTTTTCATCAGGCTTGAATATTGCCTCAAAAACATACTTTCTTTCAAGCTGTACAATATACTTTATCACCAATTATTAACATGAACTATGTATGTATGTATGCATGCATGTGCACGAATAATCATTGTCGGTCCACTTAACTAACAACTAACGGTTGCAACGAGCACTTCGAATTTATTCTATCGAAACGGTGATCCGAAAACAGAGCATATAAACCAATGAGTTTGGAGGAAATAACAACTCGATGGCAAAATGAAACAATGTCGCCTTACAAAGCGTTCCACCGATTTTCATGAAATTTGGCGTGTTTGTAGAGTGGGTAAAAATAGTCCAAACGTATTGTTTTTTATCGGCAGAACCTCATTTTTTAGGAATCCAATGCATCCTTGAAAATGGGGGTCTTTTTTATCATACAGTGATAAGGTTTAACGGAACGAGATACGAAGAAATTTCCATCGCCAATGTGTAGTGATTGAAAAATGGAACATTGCAATTTTAAATTTATTCGTTTGCCGTTCCGGTAAAAAGTTACCACTAAAAAACGAAAAATGCCACAATTTTAAAGGGTGCATTGTACCCCTTAAAAATGGGGTTCCTCCGATATAAGAAAATAGGTGTCGACTGTTTCCATCCATTCTATAGACATGCCAAATTTCATCAAAATCGGCGAGGGACACCGCGTGACTTTTCTTGTTAGTATCGTGCGTTAATTAAACGCGTAAACAGCGATTTAAAAAACCCACTGGATCACCGAATTCGCTTTGATGATGCCCGTGCCGCTTCGATATCGTAATGCAGTTTTTTTTCGTCACGTGTACTAAAATATCTACATTCTTTGTACGAAAAAAAAAAATAATTCATAATTTGAACAAAACTCACCGTACGCGGTCGATACATGGGTGAAATTCGGGCCGCACCGTCGTTTTTTGGACGTCATGCGAAACGATGCCAATTAATCGTTTACCAATCGTGTTCGTATTTTCCAAAGGCGACGATAGCGGTCGCAAGTGAAAGAACAGAAGTACCAGTAATGTGAGAGCAGCATCAATTAGGCCATGTTCAATTGTTTTTTGTATTTCGAATTGTTTTTTGTATTTCGAATTTGTTTGTTTTTTTAATCATTTGTTCGGTATCACATTACGGGATGATGGTATTTGGTGTTCGTGGTAGATACGGTTTCGGCAGTAGTAGTAGAGTAGCAGAAGTGTAGTGGATAGAAAATAGCACATAGAACAGACAAAAAAACATGTGCACAGTATCAGTGGCATTCTCAAGCATGTGCTGTAAAATTGTTAATTCATTAATCACTCAATTAGGTATTATACCGGATATCATAATTACGGTAGATTTAGAGAAAAAACTATTCCTCTTTCGGCAACTTGTTCGATGCAGTGTCGTTCATTCCAATTTTTATTTTATCTTCGCGACAATTAATCTACGATGTTTGTGACATTTTTCGATTATTTCTTTTTGAGTCGTTTTTTGTAACCTCCGGGTGCTTTCGTTGAGCGCCAACGGAAATAAGGATTTTTTGACCTGATAACAACTGCATACTTTACGTGTATACATACATGTTCATTTTAAATGCATGATACAATGAATGGATTAATAAAAAAGATGCACTGCCTGCGGTTATTTTAAGTTCTTTGTCCAACTCTGAATAAAAGACGACACTAATTATGATGAACGTATTTATAATAAGAATAATCGCAACTAATAAGATGGCAGCAAAGGAGAGTTGAAAATCCGTGAATTATTTAATACAGTTCGCAATTCCAATGAAGGATAGGAAAGGGAACTCGCAACCGAAAAAAAAAACAAATCACAAAGCGTTCCAGCTGCGGACGGTGCAGCAATGATTCTAGACGTTGCCAAAGGAGGAGCCTTTCTTACATCATCTTCAGGACATAACATTTATATTCTTTTTCCTCCCACACAAAAAAAAACAATTAATCGCTACTTTATTGAAATGTGGAATTAAAAACTGAATTTTGTGCAAAAATTGGTGGCCCTAAGGAAAAAATCATTACTTATTCTGAACATAATAATTGCTTGTACAAAATCATAGGCGTATAAGACACGTAGAATATTTTTATTTACATGGTCATAACTTATGGTAAAAGTGCAACCCCAATATGAAGTTTTTAGCACCGAGGCAGCTTGAGAGCTGATAACAAATTGGATAGTCATATATGTGTGTGCACACACGCAGCACGCACACACACATATTTTCGTGCGCAATGCATAATATTGCTTCATTGTAACTTCCTAAAAAAAAGAGGGGAATGAGAGAATTCGAGGGGAGAATATATTAATTGATAAATGGCTTGAAACGTGGATGAGATACTTTTTCTTGCGAACATTATGGAGGAAAAATATTTTCTGCAAAAAAATCGATTAACTGGCTGTCGCGAAAAGTTTGCGAGATCGATCTCTCCGATTTCGATGAAATTTGGTATGCTTGTAGAACGGGTAAAAATAGGCGACATGTATTTTTTTACATCTGCGGTACCCGTTTTTTAAAGGGTGAAACGCACTCGAACATATGGGTGTTTTTCGTTTTTCGTCGATAACGTTATCGTTCTCATCTCCAATGTATAGTACACGAAAAAATAAACATTGGTACAATTTGAAATTTTTTCATATCTCGTACCGTTAAAACGTTATCGACGGAAAACGAAAAACACCCTAATTTTCGAGGGTGTATTTCAACCCCTGAAAATCGGGTTCCGCAGATATAAAAAAATACGTGTCGCCTATTTTTACCCATTCTACAAGCATGCCAAATTTCATCGAAACCGGAGAGATCGACCTCGCAACCTTTCCTTGTCAGTTTATTGCCGTATAAATTGCAAATGAGAGAGAGAGAGCGAGAGAGAGAGAGAGAGAGAGAGGGAGAGAAAGATGTATACATCCATGTATTTAAAGAGGAAGATATCTTCAGCGCGACGAAAAAAATTGCTAATTTTCATGACTTTTCCTCAAAAGGGAAGATTTCTTCACCATTTTTGAGACTTAAGGTTTGTTTTATTACTACTTTTGGCTGTTGCATGGTATTTTCTTTATCGATCTCTGAAAATGGCGGAGATATGACAGGGTCTTCGAAACTGCATTTTTATAACCGGCGTCGCGTATAGCTACAATACTAATAACGACCGATTCTGATGGAAATTGATATAAATCTTGCCAACCTGATTGTCTAAAACACGATCCTAAAGGTTTTTAGAAATAAAAAAAGTTTTTTTAGGCACAATGTGGTCATTCTTTTTCCGAGAATTCAATCTTTTTGTTTTGACGTACCATTGAAACAATTTTCAACATTTCTCACTTTTTCTTGGCTCATATTCTGCGTAGGAGTGTTAAGGAAACAAAAATTTTTGTTGGTTTTTTTTCGAATTAATCCCGCCGACGCTACGTGACACGGCGTCTGACAACATCCGCCGCAACTCGTTTAGAAGACCGTGCCATACTTCCGCCATTCTTTAAGATGAATTAAAAAAAATACTATGTAACTGTTAAAAGTAGTAGTAAAACATACCTTAAATCTCAAATATAGGGAAGAGATCTTTCCTTGAAAAAAAATCATGAAAATCAGCAATTTTTTCCGCGCTCAAAGGTACCCCCCCCCCCCCTCCCCCTGATAATTTTATTTATGTCAAATTACATAAATTAAACTCTTTTTTATCTCTGGTGTCTGGTGGTGATAAATGTAAAAAAATCGCAAAGACTCAGTATAGTCTAGACAATAACATATATTTTTATTTTCTTTTAAATCTTGGATTGTTACTAACGCTCCAACCTCTTTGATATAAGCAAACGTGTAATTTTTAAAGAAATACGTTTTTCTCACTTCTATTGAATATTTTGAAATTCTAAGCAACAGCTATGCTCAAATAGTGCATTCATAATATTTCTGAAAAAATTAAAGCAATAGTTACCCCGAGTTAACATTTCAAACTTGGCTATAAACTTTTTACGAGCGCATATAACTCACTGGAATTTCTTCTTCTGCGCACAAAGAGGTGTCAATCATATAACTGAAGGTTCTGAGAAATCATGCATTTGCGGTGCAGGAAAAAAAATATCACTACAAAACATAAAACAAGTCTCATTTATCGTGGTTTAATACTTTCCGAAAAATGGCCGATTGTATTTGAAACGTTGAGGTTCGGAAGTCAATCGAGATGCTATGAAATGTATTTCATATTCTCTGCTTCATTGAGGAATAATATTTCACGTATTAATATTCGTTCGACTAAATCTTATGCTTACTTCTTTATTCAATTATTTCGAAATCTTTTTTATTTGTTGATTCCATCACATAAGTCGAAAAACCTATGCAAACATAAGCGTGACTAAAATTCCATCCAATTGATAACTCAAACCCCCTCGAAGATTCGACGTTTTCCCGATCTATGGAGATTTCGCATATAAAATGCTGAAAGAAATGGATGAGAGAGTTCCACCTGTTACCTGTGCGCTACTGATCTTGAAAGAAAAGTGAAAATCTGAAGACCGCCCCCGGCTCGAATGAGTACTACGTACTTGTAGAGCAAACTTGTTATTAAGAGTAATCTGTACCATGCCTCATGTTTTTGATCCTCACATGCCCTAATTCATTAGATTATTTTACGATATTATAATTCAAATGTATATGGACAAATGTAGCGATATGCTTATCCAGGTGCTATTTGTAGATGCGAACAAAACAAAATTATGTGAGACGGAGAATGAGAGGTTTGCCATTTTCATCTGAATTTGGGTTCGATCTGGAATTCATCCATTTGCAAGTGAAATCATCAAATGGTATTTATAAAAGAAATAATTAGAAGATTGTATAATTGGTGGGATTTTGAGAACAGAAATAGAAGTGGCGAGCTAAATACGAAAGGATGTCACGGCCCTGCTCAATTTCACTGGAATGCTTTGTGTACAGTTGTGGAGAAAGCATTTTCGATGTTTAGCCCAGGCTGACAGGCTTTAAACAGTTAAGAGGACGAGAAGGATGTATATAGGCCAGTGAAGGACAAAAAGAAAGGAAGAGAGAGAGAGAGAAAGAGAGAGAGAGGGAGAGATCCCTCTCTACAAGGATAAGAAAGCTCTTTCACAATATCTCTCGGTATCTCTCACTGCTCCCCCTTTGGTTGACATACCTCCGATGGGTTATTCTACACCCTTATTTCGCCAAGCGCCTCAACACTCTCTTGTTCTACCTAATCAATTATGCTTAATCGATTGCACCAACCGCAACGCACAGCACTCAGCAGCGTCTCTTACCCTTTTGTCCTTGCTCGTTCTCCCATCCCCTTTGCCCCACTTTTTCTCTCCTTTCTTTCCCTTCTGTTTCGCTATGTTCCGTACTCGATAAGTCAGAGTGAATAGTGACCAGGACTGCGATGCTATCGTGATAGCCTTAAAATTTGTGAAGTTTTTTTCAAGACCATAATGACTCGCGACCCGTACCCGTACATACACATCAACGCACACATACAGTTAAATAGACCAAATTATTGAATTGTATTTAAAACATTTTAACCATTAACATCAGTCATAGCAATGGCGATGTTGGGCAACATCATATATTGTTGCCCAAGACAGCTGTTCTTACGAGCTTCTGCGGCACAGACGTACAACCTTTGAAGTTGAGCGTCACTGAACCAACACGGGACGCAGGGTGCATCGAATTTAGTCAAAAGGACGCTGAGAGAAGCACTCACAAGTCCCGTTAAGAACGGTGCAGATTTAGGCTCTTAATGCAGACGGAAAATCGATGCCATGTCGAGCACGGTTGGATCCAGGATCACAGTCAAACAATATAACGGTAGACCTTGCAAGAAAGCTTGGTCTACGGGGCAAAAGGGCAGATCCTTTTGGGTGGTGTATTTCTATCGCGATCGGACGTTGAGCAATGGACGTAAGTACAAATTCATTCGATTGAATGGACTCAAGTGCCAATACAATCGAAAAGCTACCTACAAAGAGAATCAATCCGTAGACTTCGAGGATACCGACTAAAATCAACCACGCTGACCCGAACTATTATATTCCCAGTTTAATCGACCTACTGATTAGTGGCGGCGCTGCAAAAAAAAAACCTCACTGGTATGGATGATCGGAGAAGATCCGATCGAGCCCCACCTATTGGGTCTATGCATAAGTCCGTAGCGAAATTCCGATAGATATCGTTCGCAGTTGTTTCTCCGTTTGCACAGTGCCAGATTTATACTTTTCTTAAGTATAAGCCACTTGACATTGTGCCGCCCTCTTATCTTGATCACTTGTATGTACCTATTTGGGGTCGACAACTGGAGTGGAGTTAGGGTGAGAGAAAGTTGAAAAGCCTGGTGGATGAAGACGCTTAAAGGAAACATTATCAAGGAACTAGAAGAATAATCAATAGCTTTCAGGAGACTCGACGCAACATGCTGACTACTACGAGAATCTGTTTATACCTCTTCGCTAAACGAATAGCAATACGCAGGCAAAGGGCGAGAGGGTACTCTTTAAAAAAGCGGGAGGTGAGATAGTCCTTAAGTAAGTGTAAACATATAGATAGGCAATGTAACGAATATGGTAAGTGGGTAATGTCAAAGCAACGGCAAGCCATTTGGAATAAATATATTCTATTCTACCTAGGCCGTTTGAGGTGCCTCCAAAAGCCGCCGCCCCTAGGCAGCTGCTTATACGGCCTATTGGCAAATCCAGGAAAAGGAAAAAACGCGTTGCAAACTCACAAAAATGCATGCACCGTGTACGGAGAGAATGCCGTTGGCGAAAGTGTGTGTCGGAAGTGGTTTCATCGCCAAGATGCTCCTCGCTTCGTAACTGTACCTTTCCAACTGTTTCGAGACATTTACGGAAGCTTGGGAGCGTAAACAAGTTTAATGTTTGGGCGCCGCACGAACTGGGCGAAAAGAATTTAATGGATCGAATTTCGGCTTGCGATTCGCTGCTCAAATGCCATCGAAACGAACTCGAACGAAGTTGAAAAAGGTAATGGTCAAAGCGCGGGGAAGCCGCTCAGACGGTGGCAAAGGCTGGATTACACCCGAAGAGGGTCATACTCTGTATCTCGTGGGATTGGAAAGGAATCGTCTGTTATGCACTACTGCCGCCTAACGAAACGATTGATTCAACCAAGTACTGCTCACAACTGCCCAAATTAAAGCGAGCAATCGATCAGAAGCGGCCCGTATAGGCGAATAGGAAGGGCGTTGTGTTCCACCAGGGCAACGCTAGGCCACACATTCCTCTGATTACCCGGAAAAGTTATTGCAGCTTGAGTGGGATGTTTCGGTGCATCCACCGTATAGTCCGAACAATGCACCTTCAGACTATCACTTGTTCCGAGCGCTACATAACAATTTGAATAATAAAACCTCAAGTTTCCTGGACGTCCTCAAAAACCACTTGAACGACTTATTTTCCCAAAGATCTCAGGACTTCTATGAAAGAGGCATAATGAAGCTCGTGAAGAGATGGCATAAAGTCATTGAACAGGATAGAACATATTTACTTGATTAAAATCGATTGCTTTGATAAATATTTTTCGTTTAAAATTTACTCGATTTTCGCTACGGAATTATGCATAAGCCCAATATTAGCATCCAAGGAGTTCCGTAGTTAGCACACAAGCTCTCGATGATCAACTAGAGAGGTTTCGGAAAATCGACGAGTAACAGCCAAAGAATATACCCTTCGACGGAAGACTCGTTTGAAGAATTCTTCAAGAAGACTATAAGAGGGCAATAAGATGGTAGCGTCATCGTATGACAGCCCCAAAAATGTGGCACAAAAGTTAGTAAATTTTAAACACCTGCGAGGACTCTATGCGTTTGAGCAACGACTGAATCGCACCGCAGACCTTAAACAAGGATATGTTCAGTTTCTGAAAAACTATCGCCTTACAGGACAAATTGTCAGGGTATCGAAAAAATGAATCGAGGAAACAGACGAGCATTTTTACCTTCTTTATCAACTAGTGATAGGAGCTGATGGCTTCACCACCAAGATTCAGGTTATTTTTTATGGTACAGCTCGACCGGCGCACAGTGTTTCAAAGTCTTGAGAATTGTGAAAAAATATCAAAGAGATGTCAGATTCGACGCAAATCGGTATATAGGGATTTTCGAAGCTGCTGATGACAAATCCGAAATGCAAATTCAGATACTCAAAATGGCGAATACAATATGGCCGACATTTTTGCAAAAAACTTGTCGGATTTGAATAAAAATCCGTATATAGGGGTTTTCGACAATACCAATTACGAATTCAGAATCCAAATTTTTTAACTCGAAATTGCCAACTCAAAATGGCCGACAAAAAAAACTTCTCAGTTTCGTCCGAAAATCCATTTGTGAGGGTTTCCAAGGTTGCTGATGACGAATCCGAAATGCAAATGCAAAAACTCAAAATGGTGGATACAAAATGGACGATATTTGTGCAACAAAATTGTCAGATTTAATTGAAAATCCGTGTATAGAAGTTTTCGACGATACCAATGACGAATCCAAAATCCATATTTTGGAACTCGAAGTGGCCGATCCAAAATGGCCGACATTTTACAAAAAAAAAACTTCTCAGTTTCGTCCGAGAATCCATTTATGAGGGTTTCCAAGGTTGCTGATAACGAATCCGAAAACCAAATTTTGAAATTAAAACATTCCACATTTTGGGAAACAATACTGACTCATTCTTTACACGATTCGGCCTTTGCGCATCATAATTTCACTCATCTTTAAGTGCATTCATTCAAAGTTGATGTCCTCAAGCTGTATTCACTAATCGATCTAAAAACATTTATGCGACTAATTCGCGTTATTTTCTGCGAAGTTTACTGGGGTTACATAAAACCGCTGTTTTCAAAACTTGGCAAGATAAAAAATTGAAATAGTTAAAGTTTACAAAAATTGTTAATTAGTTTTTTTCTTCCGAAAAAGATCAGTTGTGAAAAAAAAACTGTTTTTTTGTAACCCTAATAACCTTCGCCGAAAAAATCGTATATATGTTCTCAGATCGAGTAGTGAATACAACTTAGGGGTATGAACTTTTAAATGATACAATTAAAGATGATTGAAATTACGTTACACAAAAGCCGAATTGTGTAAAAAAATGAGCCAGTGTTGTTTTCCGAAATGTTTCACAAACTTTCTACAAAAAAAATCGAAATTTTCGTTTTTAATTTTTCGAATTTTTTATTCTCAAATTGAGCAAGTAACTAGAGCAAAGTTGTGAAAAAGTCGAAAAGATGGCCCCTTCATTTTGATGATCATGACATGATGTTTAGGAAGATCACTTGTTCCTTTAATTGTTTTGTAAAACTTTGATCAATCGGTCCGGAAAAAAGGTTCGTTGAATCAATGTGAAAATTTTCAGGGCTCTTGGGGGTACATTAAGTTGAAAAATAACCTGGCAACAATAGTTTTTCTATCAATATTTGTCGAGTAGTGGTAGATTTACCGAAAAACCATAAAAAGTCATTATTATGTACTTTTTTCAAATTAATGTTGAGGGTGAAACATTTTTTTTTTTAAATCAACCAAATGCTCTTGTAGGAAATTTATTCAAGTATTCAAAGCTGCCCTTCTATTCCCTGTGCGATTATTGTTTGCTGAAATATCGATGATCAAAAACAAAAGGATCTTTTTGCATTCAGTCGGATACCTCAGCAAAAAATTGACGTAAAGGAACAAAAAAAACAAATTGTAGCTGAACAAACAAGCTAACTGATCTATGCATTGATTTAACTTAAAAAAAATCCGGAGCCCGTGGACCCTTGAAAAAAAACTAAAAGATGTGGAAACATATTTCTCGCGCTATTTATTATGATTGCGCGATAACCGTACCTCACAAAAATGTTTTGCCAAAAGTCTTGAAACTAGAAACTTTAAGCTACAAAATGCTTTTTTTCATCTTGGTACGACAATTTTTCACAAAGATACAACCCTTCAAAAACGGTAAAAAAATGAAGAAATGTTCTATTCCTTTAATGTTTTGGAATAGTCTAAAACAAAATGATACTATAATCAGATAAAATTAAAGTCAGGCTATAAGTACTGATTTCCGAAGTACAATCCCTGAACAGCGGGCATATAAGTCCGGATGTAAAAAGGTACAATACAAAACAGAAAACTATTTTCTTCCTTAATTCGAAATGCAGATAAGCACGGAGTAAAAGTCGGGTTTCAACTGCCCCGCTGCACGCTTACGTGTTCTCGAGCGCATCGCCCGAAATAAAGTTGGTTATAAAAACGATAAGCATTGCAAAGCAGCTGTTTCTTGGAATATTCGGTGAAAAACAGTCTAAACTATGTATTACATTTTGAACCGAGGTGGTAAAAATGGGTAAAAAAGGTGGCTCGATATTGCGACCCGCTCGATTGGAAATTAAATTTTTTGAACAGTTGCTATTTCACGTTATTTTTAATAAGAATTTAACAAAAATCAATAAAATAATAACTTATATTCGAGTTCTACATACTTCAAGGAATACTCTCCATCAGGCCATATTAAAATCGAACACAGCAAGCATTAACTATTCACTTCTAAATAATTACAAATATTCCGGAGCGACTGCGTCTGACGGGCATCGTTCCGAAAGCGTTAACTGGGGCTGATGCTCGAGAGCAGATATAGAGATGTAACGTTCTGGCCTTTCGGCATAGTATGCGGAAAAAGTCATCCCTACAACATTGTAGGGTCATTTTCCTGAAAAAAAAATCGAAATTTTCGATTTTTACACATTTTTCGAGACTTTGAAACACTGTGCGGCGTCAGGGGCATCCTCAAATAAGAAACCCCTGGGCGCAATTAACATAAAGATCTATTGGAGATAGTACTCGACTTTCGATGTCATCAGTGCGTACTGACTGCGGATGTGGCAATGATGTTTGGGAAAATTTGAGCAAACAAACAAGATCCCAAATATATATTGCGGCGAGATGATCCATATAAGGACGTGGTGGCATACACGCTCAGCACCGTAACATACAAAACGTCATGTGCACCATTTCCTACAATCCGATGCTTGAAACAATTAGCTAAAGAAAAAAAACAAAATGGTACCCCGATGCAGCTGAAGTGTTAAGGAGTGATTTTTATATGGACGACGTCCTTACAGGTTTCTTTTCAACCGTCCCTACGGTTGAAAAAGCGATCGCATTCGGTTGCAACTGGAAGACCTGCTCGAAAAGGCACGATTTCGTCTTCGCAATTGGACGATAAATAACGAAGCAATTCTCAAACACTCAACAGATGACGAAGCGGCTAACCTGCCAATGTGAGACAATGAAGAATCCTATATGAATTTAGGGCTTCTCTGGAACTCGGCAATCGGATACCTTACAATACTCGGTAGATATCGCAGAATGCGGCCAGCTCACGTAACGAAATACCTTTTCACAAGTAGCCGAAATATACGACCCTGTGAGAGTCATCGGACCGCTGCTAATTAATGGGCTTGAAGTTTGCATCGTTGGAATGCAACGGTTTTTTCTACTCCCTTTTTTTTTATTAGTGTCGAAGATCATATTTTGTAAATTTGGGTTCTAGATCGTTAAATAAGAAGCCTAAAAAAGATCGCGTGATTTCGATAGCTTTAATCTGTTAAAATGTTTTTGGAAAATTCAGTAAAACATATTTCGTTGCATTCCAACGATGCAAACCTCAAAATTATGCTAATCAGTGCGAAAAAAACGATGCAAGATCTATGGATATTGAAGCTCAATTGGGACGAATCGATGCCGCAAATAGTATGAACTAATTGGCCAAATTATTATAACTCTTCGTCAAAATTCAACGTACAGGGAAAAACGGAAACCTGAGCAACAATTCGAAATATATTTCGATATACACGGGTTCGGTGATCTATCCGAAAAGGCCTACGGAGCTTGCGCATACTGCTCATATGAGACAAGCAACGGCGAAATCAAATCGTATCTGCTTGGTTGAAAAACAACGGTAGCACCACTAAAAATGATATCCCTACCAAAACTCGAACAGTGTGCGGCGCTGTTGCAGCTGAAGTTGATAAACACAACAACCAGGACGTTAAAAGGAAAGGTAAGCGATACCTTCTTGTGGGGCGACTCCGTGATTGTCTTTTATCGGATAAAAAAAAACCTCCACGAATTGAGGAGATTTTTTTCAAATAGAGTAGTCGAAGTACAAGCTCTCACTTCAAGCGCGACGTGGAATCACGTACCATCCAAAGACAATCCAGCGGATATATTATCGCGAGAAGTCTCCGTTCAGGTTTTCCTGGACCATCGCCTATGAAGGCATGGCTCCAATTTGGATACTGTCAAGCGAGGAGTGATCGCCTCTGTACTTTTAGAGCGAAGATCTTGCTCGGCAATCAAACATGACACTTACAGCGATTGAAATAAAGTTTCCAGTTTTGCAAAAATTCTCAAGCATCGCGAAATTACATCGAATATTCGGTTACTGCGTGAGATCTATCGCAACGCTAAAGTCACGCACAAAGTACGTAATGAACTACAATTATTCTTCGCACGACACAAGATCTTTCGTTGGAGTTAATCGACTTACGAGCAGATAAATCGGTAGACAATTTTCACCGAGAACGGAAATAACTGGTTAAGGGGTTACCCCTCACTTGCGATTTTGAAAAAATCGATTTTTTTTATTGCATTTTTTTGAAGTATAAGAGTAGTAAAGGTAGTTTATAGGGAGACGACTGTGACGTCATCCTGGGTGAGGTGTATACGTGATGTCTGGCGGGCCAGACCGTCTCGGTGCGGCCGTATGGGGAATTGGTGGTGGGGCTCAGTTTTGGGGGATCGGTGGTGGGGGTAGCGGCGGCTAGAGGCGGTATGTGCGGGGGTGTGCGGGGGTAGCGGAGGGGTAGGTATGTGAGGTTACTACTATACCGACGGTGATCGCAGTGATGATTGTCAGGTGATTCGCTTTCGCAGATATGGTGGGTAAAATAGATTTCGGTGCGCTGCGCATGGTAGGGATGGTCTCATACCGTGGATGGGTTAGGGGGATGGTTGAACAAAAAAGAAATTATTTTCGACAAGACATCAATGTTTTTATTCAACAGCATACGGCCTGGTACATGCGTTGGTGAGTTGCGTAGAAAATGATTACGTGGAATACATTTCAAAAAGGTTTATTATCGTGAGGGAAGTACATTTCTCTTGCCAGGTTTATAGAGGTGAAGCGCTAAGCAGCTTGCACGAATTAAAACTGGGGAGACACATGATAACCGCCCGTTGTATGAGGCAACTGCTTATGATGGTGGGGATGATAAGACTGCAGTGGTGGGAGGTCAGTGTACCCGCAGCCAACAGGTTTTTTCCCCGTTGCGTAGATGAGCCTAGGACCGGATTGAGAGAGGGAAAGGGTTACATGAAAAATGACTCATTGTTTGTACAGGTGTGTAAGATGGAGCTCGTTGTGGTGTAGAGTAGGGAAGACGACGGTTCAACAACCCAGGGCCTAGGACTTGTGAAGAGTGGTGGCCATTGCCTGTATTACGTGAAATATGTTTACGATTTCAATAGTTTAACACGACGCTTTTAAAACTGGAGTATTGCAGAGCGGACGAAAGAGACGAGCGACCGATTCAATACGAGAACTTGTACATTTTCGGGCGCTTACGGCATGGTTAGGAAGTATTTACAACCTACTCCCTCGTCGGCCCTATGGCCATTGGGTGAGCGCCTCTAATAACATCATCAATAATTTACAATTCTTAGAGGGAACATCCTGTTGTCACAAAAGATATTGTAAACTGTAGACAATTATTCGAAAATATATGCAATACCACACCCGAAGTTGCATATATTAAACATATTTTGAGACAATACGGTAATAACCAATACCGCGACACGATTGTTTGGAAAACGAAAAACCCCTATTTTCGAGGGTTCGTTTCACCCCTTAAAACCGTTTTTCCGCCGATAAAGAAAAATACGTATCGCAAACCACATCAGACCAGAAAATTGGAGTATATCAAATCGACCAAACACACCGCACCAGTCACACCAGCTTACGGATTCGTGACAACGAGAGAATCGGGATGTATCTCACTACCAATCTTAAAACACCTACATCAACAAACGATAGTTGGTTTGCTTTTCCCCGTCAAAATCAACAAGATGGACGAGCGGGGTGTTTTGTCCGCACCGGTATACATACCCGTGTGACTTAACTTTGAACATCACAGATACCATCGGACGTGTGTCAGTTGTTAAATTACGTTGTCGCGGGAATCAATCCTGAAGAAAGTGGTGGTGAATATAAAGTCAAGGGATAACCCATGTTTCGCGTGGTCAGTGGTCGCTGTTCTTTACCCGGTGAAAAAGAATGTGGACAGAGTAACTTCGTATCCACACTACTCAATCGTACTGCAGCTTCAAGGCATTGTTTTTCCTATCACTCTCGATCGAATAAAGCCATTTCAATAGCAAAACAACGTTTCTATTAATGTATTTACAACGGAAAAGAAAAGCATCATTCCGATTCGAATATGCGACCAATAGCTGGTCCAACACATCAATTTATTGTACGTGGAGGATTCGTCGGACTGCGGTGTGGGACAGTTTGTATAGATAAAAAATTTATCACGACTCGTGAGCGCGCAGCCGAGCAAAACAGCCGGCAAAAAACACATCAGCGATCGGTGAGTAAAAAGGAGCCTACTCGGGAATATACATATGAATAATTATGTACTTCGATAATATAATTTCTACCATTATTATGTTATAGGTGTTTGCACTACTTTTACACGAAGGCTGCATTGGGATCGCACGAGATGGATTGTGGAAAATCAAACGATTGTGCCATTCAACTACCTGATGAAACGGACAAATGACTAACATTCGAACACTTTCAACGAAAAGAGCGACTTCCATTTGTGATTTATGCTAATCTTGAGTGCGTTTGGGCAAAGGTTGTCATAAAAAATATACAGCAACAGCACGAAGTGTTTAACATCGCGTACTAATTACATTGTTCGTATGACCATTCGTTATCGGGATACTACTCCCATTGCGATGCCGATTGCATCCCATGATTTGTTGAGAACCTTAAAGATGTAGCTTTGCGCATCAACGATATTTTACGGGATAATGTTCCCATGGTACTTCTAACTCCGGTTGAGTGGGCAAAATTTCGAAGCGCTACTCACTGGCATATATGTGAGAAACCATTTGCCGAAGACGACATACGTGTTCGTGATCATTGCCATCTGACCAGACGTCATAGAGGTCCCACACACTTTAATTACAATTCGAAGTAAAAGCAGTTTTTTCATACCCGTAGTTTTTCATAATTTGTCCGGCTATGGTGCGCAGTTCATCATTAAGGAACTAACCACAGCATTTGAAGGGAAAACCACCGTCGTGCCCATAAACAAGGAGGAATACATTTCTTTCACAAAAACAGTTCGAACGGCAGATAAATCACATAAGATTCAATTACGCTCCATCGATGCATACACATTTCTCAATGCAAGTCTGGATAACTGGCCTCATTTTTGACAGTGGACACATTCAAAATGTCACGGTCGCAATTTCATGTCATGCCTGTCGACAATTTCATCCTATTAACTTGAAAGGGTGTCTTCCTCAATGAGTATAGCGATAGTTGAAACAGACTGGGAAACTATCACATACCGCTACGAGACACATTTTACAGTACTTTGACTGGTGACATTGTCAGTGAGAACGAATACGCGAGAATGTATGTGAGCGGTTTTCTATTCAAACCTTAAGGGAATATAGTGACTTGTACATGAAGACCGATATTTTTGTTACTGGCCGATGTTTTGGAAAACTTTCGCAATAGCTGTATCAAGAGTTACAGGCTCGACCCCGCTTATTACTGTACTCTCCCCGGTTTCACATGGGATGCAATGTTGAAACATATATCCGCTAACTTCGAATTATTCACCGACGTTGACATGGTATTATTTGTTAAACGGGGTATACGCGGCGGTCCGAGTCAGTGCTCAAATAGGTATGCGTGAGTCAATAACAAATACATGGCATTGTTCGATCCATCATGGTCCTCATCGTACTTGATGTATTTCGATGTAAATAATTCGTATGGATAGGAAATCCGTCAACCATCGACCTATGGTGATTGTCGATGGGTCAATGACTTGTCGACATTCAATTTATCATTGATCGCGCTAGATTCACTGGCCGGTTACATGCTTGAGGTTGACTTAGAGTATCCGGAATGTCTACGCGATGCACATACGGACTTCCCATTTTGTTCAACACATGGTAAAACACCTGGTCGGCAACACAAAAAACTGCTTGCAACCGTGCACAACAAGGGACGGTATGTTATTCATTATCGCAATCTACAGCAGTGTGTACGCCACGCTCTCAAAATCATTAAAAATCATAGAATAGTCCAATTCTCCCAAGAAAGCATGGCTTTGAAAAAAGCTCTATAAATTGATGAATAATGCGTTGTTTGGGAAAACTATGGAAAATGTCCGCAACCATGTAGGCGTTAAGCTTTTAACATGGTGAGTGGGCAGGTACGGTGCAGAGGCAATCATTTTCAAATCAAATTTTCATAGCCGGAGTATTTTTTCAGAAAACCATATTGCTGTCGAATTACGCAAGCTCGAGGTGCAATTCAATAATCCAATGTATGTGGGTATGTCCATTCTCGACATATCGAAGGCATGATAATATGACTTTGATTATGAGTACATGATGTCTCTGTATAAAGACAAATGTACAGCTTTATACACCGATACGGATAGTTTCATGTACAGCAGTGAGTGTGAGGATGTGTATGACTACATGAAGTGTAATATCCATCGTTTCGATATGAGCGAGTATCCGGGGAGCAATGGGTATGATATACCGCTTGCCAACGAAAAAGTTCCCGGACTTATGAAAGACGAAAATAATGGTCGGATAATGACGGAATTCGTAGGGCTCAGAGCAAAAATGTATGCAGTCCGAGTCAGTGGTAAAGACGTTACGAAGAAAGTGAAGCGCGTTAAAAGTAACATCGAGGCAAGAACGATCACCTTCGAGGACTATACGAAATGATTATATGATCAGATCGAAATGACTGGCCTGCAATCATGTATACGATCGAAGTTGCATGAATGGGTACACCATCAACAAGACAAAAATTGCTCTAAGACCGCACGATGACAAACGGCATATCGTACCCGGAACCGCGAAAACGCTACCACGAGTGTCTTATAGAATACAATCGTGGTATGTATTCTTATAAACGGTAAATAATCTTGTAAAATAATTGTAGAAAGTTCTGTAAATAAGCAGTCCTGTAAATATCGGGGTTTGTAATTAACCGTGTCGGTCTGTTATGTGTAATATATTGGTTTATAGATTTTTCAACTGAGAAACTGAAGAAGAGCTCATTGTAGTTTGGTAAATAACCTAATTTTTCCTACACCTTTCTGACACTCTTCTGTGTGAGAGGTAGAGAGAGAGAGAGAAAGAAAGAAAGAGAGCGAGAGAGAGAGAGAGAGAGAGAGAGAGAGAGGTTTCAAAGGATGAGAAGCAAAAGAGAAAGCTACCTGAGCTGGAAAACACTTGCTGCGGTGAAGAGAACGGTGGACGCTTTGTGAGAGAAAGACCAACTATTGTCATCTGGTAGGAGCAGAGAAAAAGAGAGCGAGAGAAGAGTCATCAAATTTAAAACATTTACATTGTTCGCTACAAATCAGATTTGCTTATCCAGCTATTGTGAGTGTTATCGAAACCCAGACGCATTACTAACATTCGATTACCACGCTGCTGCAATACTTTTCCAATGAGATAAATATCGGGATATTGAACTTTAAGTAGCTCCGGATCGTACAAATCACCTGCAATGGCTTCATCGTTATAGCCCGTCAGGTGAAATGCTACACACTTCGTGATTTTCTCTCGATATATGGTAAATATTTCAGCTGTCTATTTCTGTGTGTAATCCTTTCAGAAAACACTCCTAAATTTACTGATTCTCAACTCACTTTATCGCAAAACTTTACTTTCATGATGATGCTTTTTTTAATGGACTCTTGTCAAAAGCACGTTGTAGCAGCTACTTCTCATTTTCAACGTTGACGCTCCTCGATTTCACCTGAGTTATGGTATAGTGTACATAATCATTATACCCGCCTACTATGTTCTAAAGAATATCGATCCATGTATAATCAGTACGTAGCCTAAATTGCATTCACACCTTATTTCTCAATTCACGATTGAGATGCTCGCAAATTAATGCTTTTAAATTGGTATACGTTGAATATATGTGAATATTGTACTTTTTCATTAGGACTTTGAAGTGACCATTATAAAACTATTTTCCCTAATCAACCTGCCGTTCTGCGGTATGCACCCCTTCACAAGTGTCGACTTCATTGCGGTTGCTGCATCTTTACCATTCTTACCTCGCAGGGGTACGGTGCGTGCAAGTTTTGAGACAGTATCGATGAAGGTGAGGTGAAATTTATGTTTGGAGTTTATATATGCGTACGACGGCATAACGACAAGATCAGCTTGATTTTGTTCGTCCAAGCCACGGATGGTCACAAGTAAAAGTCTAGTATCGTCGAGTTCATCGACGCTTCGTACAACGATTGAGATTTTTATTTTATTTTACGTACTTAGAGTAACGCCACCGACTATGTCCTGTCGATGTTGCCGAATCTGTGCTGCCCCAAGTTATGGTGACCATCTGCGGTAGTTCTAAACCCAATCCCCGGTCTGTCTGGAGGACCTTGCTTACTGAAAGAAGTGTACTCTTATTCAATTTGCATCCAAACACAAAGATGCTCATGCTCAGAGCGTGTAGAATTTCAGACGATCAGCAAAAAAATAATTTTTGTTTCACGCAATTCCTCAATTATTGATATAACTTAATTCGAATGTCCAGAACTTCCGACTGCTTGTGATACTCGAGCAATCGTTTGTACTCGTTCGTACCAACAAGTATATCGTTTATTCCACCGATCAATCGCTTTTGCCCGTTCCGATCAGCGAGTATATCATTTGTACTGGCAATTAATCGGTTATACCAGTGCGTACGAATGTGTACATCATTTGTACCACCGAGCAAACGCTTGAACCCGTTCGTACTAGCGAGTAAACCGTTTGTGCCACCGAGCAATGTTTTCTACCCATTCGTGTCGACGAGTATATCGTTTGTTCCACCGAGAAAACGTTTGCACCCGTTCGTATCGACAAGTACATCGTTTGTACCACCGAGCAATCTTTTGTACCCGTACGAATCGACGAGTATATCGTTTGTACCATCGAGCAATCGTATGTAACCGTTCGTATCGACGATTTGGTCCACCTAGCAATCGTTTGTAGCCATTCGTATCGAGGAGTATATCGTTTATGCCGCTCGTATAGATGAGTACATCGTTTGTACCACCGAGCAATCTTTTTTACTCGTTCGTATCGACGAGTATATCGTTTGTACCACCGTGTCATCGCTTCTACCACCGTGTAATGGTTTGTGCCCGTGCGTACGGATGAAAAAATATCGTTTGTACCACCGAGCAATCGTTTGTGTCGCTCGTATCGACGAGTATAATGTCTGTGCCACCGAGCAATTTTTTGTACCCGTTCGCATCGACGAGTATATCGTTTGTTCCACCGAGAAATCGTTTGTACCCGTTCGTATCGACGAGTAAATCGTTTGTACCACCGAGCAATCTTTTGTACCCGTTCGCATCGACGAGTATATCGTTTGTATCACCGTGTCATCGTTTGCACCCGTGCGTACGGGCGAGAATATCGTTTGTACCCCCAAGCAATCGTTTGTAACCGTTCGTATCGACGAGTATATCGTTTATTCCACCGACCAATCGGTTGCACCCACTCGTATCGATGAGTATATCGTTTGTGCCGCTCGTATAGACGAGTATATCGTTTGTACCGCCTAGCAATCTTTTTACCCGATCGTATCGATGAGTATATCGTTTGTACCGCCGTGTAATCGTTTGTACTCGTGTGTACGGACGAGAATATCGTTTGTACCACCAAGCAATCGTTTGTAACTGTTCGTATTGACGAGTATATCGTTTGTTTCACCGTGTGATCGTTTGCAGCCGTACGTACGGACGAGAATATCGTTCGTACCACCGAACAATCGTTTGTAACCATTCTCATCGACGGGTATATCGTGTGTTCCACCGGGCAATCGTGGATTCGAAAACCTTCAGGAGACTTTCGAAGACGTTCGTGAGACGTCCAAGAGGTGTTTAAGAGACTTTCGAAGATCCTCGCGGGACGATAGAAGGTTTTCATGACGTTTGAGTTTGTTTGGGTTTGTTTGAGTGGGTCGTTTGGGAACGTCTGAGTTTTGTTTGGGTTTGTTTGGGTTTGTTTGAGTGGGTCGTTTGGGAACGTCTGAGTTTTGTTTCAATTGTTCGGGTTTGTTTTGATCGATTTGGTTTGTTTGAGATACTTAATCCCAAACAAACCAAAACAATCGAAACAAACCCAAACAAACCAAATCGATCAAAACAAACCCGAACAATTGAAACAAAACTCAGACGTTCCCAAACCACCCACTCAAACAAACCCAAACAATCTCAAACGTCATGAAAACCTTCTATCGTCCCGCGAGGATCTTCGAAAGTCTCTTAAACACCTCTTGGACGTCTCACGAACGTCTTCGAAAGTCTCCTGAAGGTTTTCGAATCCACGATTGCCCGGTGGAACACACGATATACCCGTCGATGAGAATGGTTACAAACGATTGTTCGGTGGTACGAACGATATTCTCGTCCGTACGTACGGCTGCAAACGATCACACGGTGAAACAAACGATATACTCGTCAATACGAACAGTTACAAACGATTGCTTGGTGGTACAAACGATATTCTCGTCCGTACACACGAGTACAAACGATTACACGGCGGTACAAACGATACGATCGGGTAAAAAGATTGCTAGGCGGTACAAACGATTTACTCGTCTATACGAGCGGCACAAACGATATACTCATCGATACGAGTGGGTGCAACCCATTGGTCGGTGGAATAAACGATATACTCGTCGATACGAACGGTTACAAACGATTGCTTGGGGGTACAAACGATATTCTCGCCCGTACGCACGGGTGCAAACGATGACACGGTGATACAAACGATATACTCGTCGATGCGAACGGGTACAAAAGATTGCTCGGTGGTACAAACGATTTACTCGTCGATACGAACGGGTACAAACGATTTCTCGGTGGAACAAACGATATACTCGTCGATGCGAACGGGTACAAAAAATTGCTCGGTGGCACAAACATTATACTCGTCGATACGAGCGACACAAACGACTGCTCGGTGGTACAAACGATATTTTTTCATCCGTACGCACGGGCACAAACCATTACACGGTGGTAGAAGCCATGACACGGTGGTACAAACGATATACTCGTCGATACGAACGAGTAAAAAAGATTGCTCGGTGGTACAAACGATGTACTCATCTATACGAGCGGCATAAACGATATACTCCTCGATACGAATGGCTACAAACGATTGCTAGGTGGACCAAATCGTCGATACGAACGGTTACATACGATTGCTCGATGGTACAAACGATATTTTCGTCTGTACGCACAGGTGCAAACAATGACACGGCTGTACAAACGATATACTCGTCGATTCGTACGGGTACAAAAGATTGCTCGGTGGTACAAACGATGTACTTGTCGATACGAACGGGTGCAAACGTTTTCTCGGTGGAACAAACGATATACTCGTCGACACGAATGGGTAGAAAACATTGCTCGGTGGCACAAACGGTTTACTCGCTAGTACGAACGGGTTCAAGCGTTTGCTCGGTGGTACAAATGATGTACACATTCGTACGCACTGGTATAACCGATTAATTGCCAGTACAAATGATATACTCGCTGATAGGAACGGGCAAAAGCGATTGATCGGTGGAATAAACGATATACTTGTTGGTACGAACGAGTACAAACGATTGCTCGAGTATCACAAGCAGTCGGAAGTTCTGGACATTCGAATTAAGTTATATCAATAATTGAGGAATTGCGTGAAACAAAAATTATTTTTTTGCTGATCGTCTGAAATTCTACACGCTCCGAGCATGAGCATCTTTGTGTTTGGATGCAAATTGAATAAGAGTACACTTCTTTCAGTAAGCAAGGTCCTCCAGACAGACCGGGGATTGGGTTTAGAACTACCGCAGATGGTCACCATAACTTGGGGCAGCACAGATTCGGCAACATCGACAGGACATAGTCGGTGGCGTTACTCTAAGTACGTAAAATAAAATAAAAATCTCAATCGTTGTACGAAGCGTCGATGAACTCGACGATACTAGACTTTTACTTGTGACCATCCGTGGCTTGGACGAACAAAATCAAGCTGATCTTGTGGTTATGCCGTCGTACGCATATATAAACTCCAAACATAAATTTCACCTCACCTTCATCGATACTGTCTCAAAACTTGCACGCACCGTACCCCTGCGAGGTAAGAATGGTAAAGATGCAGCAACCGCAATGAAGTCGACACTTGTGAAGGGGTGCATACCGCAGAACGGCAGGTTGATTAGGGAAAATAGTTTTATAATGGTCACTTCAAAGTCCTGATGAAAAAGTACAATATTCACATATATTCAACGTATACCAATTTAAAAGCATTAATTTGCGAGCATCTCAATCGTGAATTGAGAAATAAGGTGTGAATGCAATTTAGGCTACGTACTGATTATACATGGATCGATATTCTTTAGAACATAGTAGGCAGCTATAATGATTATGTACACTATACCATAACTCAGGTGAAATCGAGGAGCGTCAACGTTGAAAATGAGAAGTAGCTGCTACAACGTGCTTTTGACAAGAGTCCATTAAAAAAAGCATCATCATGAAAGTAAAGTTTTGCGATAAAGTGAGTTGAGAATCAGTAAATTCAGGAGTGTTTTCTGAAAGGATTACACACAGAAATAGACAGCTGAAATATTTACCATATATCGAGAGAAAAACACGAAGTGTGTAGCATTTCACCTGACGGGCTATAACGATGAAGCCATTGCAGGTGATTTGTACGATCCGGAGCTACTTAAAGTTCAATATCCCGATATTTATCTCATTGGAAAAGTATTGCAGCAGCGTGGTAATCGAATGTTAGTAATGCGTCTGGGTTTCGATAACACTAACAATGGCTGGATAAGCAAATCTGATTTGTAGCGAACAATGTAAATGTTTTAAATTTGATGACTCTTCTCTCGCTCTCTTTTTCTCTGCTCCTACCAGATGACAATAGTTGGTCTTTCTCTCACAAAGCGTCCACCGTTCTCTTCACCGCAGCAAGTGTTTTCCAGCTCAGGTAGCTTTCTCTTTTGCTTCTCATCCTTTGAAACCTCTCTCTCTCTCTCTCGCTCTCTTTCTTTCTTTCTCTCTCTCTCTCTCTCTCTACCTCTCACACAGAAGAGTGTCAGAAAGGTGTCGGAAAAATTAGGTTATTTACCAAACTACAATGAGCTCTTCTTCAGTTTCTCAGTTGAAAAATCTATAAACCAATATATTACACATAACAGACCGACACGGTTAATTACAAACCCCGATATTTACAGGACTGCTTATTTACAGAACTTTCTACAATTATTTTACAAGATTATTTACCGTTTATAAGAATACATACCACGATTGTATTCTATAAGACACTCATGGTAGCGTTTTCGCGGTTCCGGGTACGATATGCCGTTTGTCATCGTGCGGTCTTAGAGCAATTTTTGTCTTGTTGATGGTGTACCCATTCATGCAACTTCGATCGTATACATGATTGCAGGCCAGTCATTTCGATCTGATCATATAAGCATTTCGTATAGTCCTCGAAGGTGATCGTTCTTGCCTCGATGTTACTTTTAACGCGCTTCACTTTCTTCGTAACGTCTTTACCACTGACTCGGACTGCATACATTTTTGCTCTGAGCCCTACGAATTCCGTCATTATCCGACCATTATTTTCGTCTTTCATAAGTCCGGGAACTTTTTCGTTGGCAAGCGGTATATCATGCCCGTTGCTCCCCGGATACTCGCTCATATCGAAACGATGGATATTACACTTCATGTAGTCATACACATCCTCACACTCACTGGTGTACATGAAACTATCCGTATCGGTGTATAAAGCTGTACATTTGTCTTTATACAGAGACATCATGTACTCATAATCAAAGTCATATTATCATGCCTTCGATGTGTCGAGAATGGACATACCCACATACATTGGATTATTGAATTGCACCTCGAGCTTGCGTAATTCGACAGCAATATGGTTTTCTGAAAAAGTACTCCGGCTATGAAAATTTGATTTGGAAATGATTGCCTCTGCACCGTACCTGCCCACCCACCATGTTAAAAGCTTAACGCCTACATGGTTGCGGACATTTTCCATAGTTTTCCCAAACAACGCATTATTCATCAATTTATAGAGCTTTTTTCAAAGCCATGCTTTCTTGGGAGAATTGGAGTATTCTATGATTTTTAATGATTTTGAGAGCGTGGCGTACACACTGCTGTAGATTGCGATAATGAATAACATACCGTCCCTTGTTGTGCACGGTTGCAAGCAGTTTTTTGTGTTGCCGACCAGGTGTTTTACCATGTGTTGAACAAAATGGGAAGTCCGTATGTGCATCGCGTAGACATTCCGGATACTCTAAGTCAACCTCAAGCATGTAACCGGCCAGTGAATCTAGCGCGATCAATGATAAATTGAATGTCGACAAGTCATTGACCCATCGACAATCACCATAGGTCGATGGTTGACGGATTTCCTATCCATACGAATTATTTACATCGAAATACATCAAGTACGATGAGGACCATGATGGATCGAACAATGCCATGTATTTGTTATTGACTCACGCATACCTATTTGAGCACTGACTCGGACCGCCGCGTATACCCCGTTTAACAAATCGGTCAACGTCGGTGAATAATTCGAAGTTAGCGGATATATGTTTCAACATTGCATCCCCTGTGAAACCGGGGAGAGTACAGTAATAAGCGGGGTCGAGCCTGTAACTCTTGATACAGCTATTGCGAAAGTTTTCCAAAACATCGGCCAGTAACAAAAATATCGGCCTTCATGTACAAGTCACTATATTCCCTTAAGGTTTGAATAGAAAACCGCTCCCATACATTCTCGCGTATTCGTTCTCACTGACAATGTCACCAGTCAAAGTACTGTAAAATGTGTCTCGTAGCGGTATGTGATAGTTTCCCAGTCTGTTTCAACTATCGCTATACTCATTGAGGAAGACACCCTTTCAAGTTAATAGGATGAAATTGTCGACAGGCATGACATGAAATTGCGACCGTGACATTTTGAATGTGTCCACTGTCAAAAATGAGGCCAGTTATCCAGACTTGCATTGAGAAATGTGTATGCATCGATGGAGCGTAATTGAATCTTATGTGATTTATCTGCCGTTCGAACTGTTTTTGTGAAAGAAATGTATTCCTCCTTGTTTATGGGCACCACGGTGGTTTTCCCTTCAAATGCTGTGGTTAGTTCCTTAATGATGAACTGCGCACCATACCCGGACAAATTATGAAAAACTACGGGTATGAAAAAACTGCTTTTACTTCGAATTGTAATTAAAGTGTGTGGGACCTCTATGACGTCTGGTCAGATGGCAATGATCACGAACACGTATGTCGTCTTCGGCAAATGGTTTCTCACATATATGCCAGTGAGTAGCGCTTCGAAATTTTGCCCACTCAACCGGAGTTAGAAGTACCATGGGAACATTATCCCGTAAAATATCGTTGATGCGCAAAGCTACATCTTTAAGGTTCTCAACAAATCATGGGATGCAATCGGCATCGCAATGGGAGTAGTATCCCGATAACGAATGGTCATACGAACAATGTAATTAGTACGCGATGTTAAACACTTCGTGCTGTTGCTGTATATTTTTTATGACAACCTTTGCCCAAACGCACTCAAGATTAGCATAAATCACAAATGGAAGTCGCTCTTTTCGTTGAAAGTGTTCGAATGTTAGTCATTTGTCCGTTTCATCAGGTAGTTGAATGGCACAATCGTTTGATTTTCCACAATCCATCTCGTGCGATCCCAATGCAGCCTTCGTGTAAAAGTAGTGCAAACACCTATAACATAATAATGGAAGAAATTATATTATCGAAGTACATAATTATTCATATGTATATTCCCGAGTAGGCTCCTTTTTACTCACCGATCGCTGATGTGTTTTTTGCCGGCTGTTTTGCTCGGCTGCGCGCTCACGAGTCGTGATAAATTTTTTATCTATACAAACTGTCCCACACTGCAGTCCGAGGAATCCTCCACGTACAATAAATTGATGTGTTGGACCAGCTATTGGTCGCATATTCGAATCGGAATGATGCTTTTCTTTTCCGTTGTAAATACATTAATAGAAACGTTGTTTTGCTATTGAAATGGCTTTATTCGATCGAGAGTGATAGGAAAAACAATGCCTTGAAGCTGCAGTACGATTGAGTAGTGTGGATACGAAGTTACTCTGTCCACATTCTTTTTCACCGGGTAAAGAACAGCGACCACTGACCACGCGAAACATGGGTTATCCCTTGACTTTATATTCACCACCACTTTCTTCAGGATTGATTCCCGCGACAACGTAATTTAACAACTGACACACGTCGGATGGTATCTGTGATGTTCAAAGTTAAGTCACACGGGTATGTATACCGGTGCGGACAAAACACCCCGCTCGTCCATCTTGTTGATTTTGACGGGGAAAACCAAACCAACTATCGTTTGTTGATGTAGGTGTTTTAAGATTGGTAGTGAGATGCGTCCCGATTCTCTCGTTGTCACGAATCCGTAAGCTGGTGTGACTGGTGCGGTGTGTTTGGTCGATTTGATATACTCCAATTTTCTGGTCTGATGTGGTTTGCGATACGTATTTTTCTTTATCGGCGGAAAAACGGTTTTAAGGGGTGAAACGAACCCTCGAAAATAGGGGTTTTTCGTTTTCCAAACAATCGTGTCGCGGTATTGGTTATTACCGTATTGTCTCAAAATATGTTTAATATATGCAACTTCGGGTGTGGTATTGCATATATTTTCGAATAATTGTCTACAGTTTACAATATCTTTTGTGACAACAGGATGTTCCCTCTAAGAATTGTAAATTATTGATGATGTTATTAGAGGCCCACCCAATGGCCATAGGGCCGACGAGGAAGTAGGTTATAAATACTTCCTAACCATGCCGTAAGCGCCCGAAAATGTACACGTTCTCGTATTGAATCGGTCGCTCGTCTCTTTCGTCCGCTCTGCAATACTCCAGTTTTAAAAGCGTCGTGTTAAACTATTGAAATCGTAAACATATTTCACGTAATACAGGCAATGGCCACCACTCTTCACACGTCCTAGGCCCTGGGTTGTTGAACCATCGTCTTCCCTACTCTACACCACAACGAGCTCCATCTTACACACCTGTACAAACAATGAGTCATTTTTCATGTAACCCTTTCCCTCTCTCAATCCGGTCCTAGGCTCATCTACGCAACGGGGAAAAACCTGTTGGCTGCGGGTACACTGACCTCCCACCACTGCAGTCTTATCATCCCCACCATCATAAGCAGTTGCCTCATACAACGGGCGGTTATCATGTGTCTCCCCAGTTTTAATTCGTGCAAGCTGCTTAGCGCTTCACCTCTATAAACCTGGCAAGAGAAATGTACTTCCCTCACGATAATAAACCTTTTTGAAATGTATTCCACGTAATCATTTTCTACGCAACTCACCAACGCATGTACCAGGCCGTATGCTGTTGAATAAAAACATTGATGTCGTGTCGAAAATAATTTCTTTTTTGTTCAACCATCCCCCTAACCCATCCACGGTATGAGACCATCCCTACCATGCGCAGCGCACCGAAATCTATTTTACCCACCATATCTGCGAAAGCGAATCACCTGACAATCATCACTGCGATCACCGTCGGTATAGTAGTAACCTCACATACCTACCCCTCCGCTACCCCCGCACACCCCCGCACATACCGCCTCTAGCCGCCGCTACCCCCACCACCGATCCCCCAAAACTGAGCCCCACCACCAATTCCCCATACGGCCGCACCGAGACGGTCTGGCCCGCCAGACATCACGTATACACCTCACCCAGGATGACGTCACAGTCGTCTCCCTATAAACTACCTTTACTACTTATAAGTATCTGAGAATATGTCCTGAAAATTTCAAGTCGATCCGAACAAAATTGACTGAGATATGAGCGTTGAAAGAGAAGAATTCGCGTTGAAAGAGCGTTGAAAGAGAAACTTTAAACGCGTTCTTCTCAAAATGGCATTTCTGAAGTCGGTGACCAAGATTACTCGAACACTAATGAACCGATCTTCTTGAAATTTTGCAGGCTTATTTAATACATAAAAATGTAGTCTTTAATCGTTCGATTTTTTTTTTTCGAAAAAAAAATGGCCGTTTTATAGCCAAAAACGGCCGTTTTTTTCTTTAAAATCGAACCATTAACTTTGACTGTCCGCCATTTTGTGAAAAATGAATATTTTTAAAAATCCTTCGATTAAAGACTAGTTTATACTTATATTTGACTAAATCCATCCGCATTTTTTTTCAGATGATCCACTTCGCCGCAATGTTGGTCACCGCAAACCGTGTATATAAAAACATTATTTCATTGACGGCCATTTGCCACTAAACAATGTAATATTTTTCAATAAAAAAATTACTGAAAGTTCTTCAAGATGTGTTCTTTAAGATGGTATATTGATCGATTAAAAAAGTTTTGTAGTTTTCTTCAAAAGAATTCATGAAAAAGGCCTTTTTTGCGCTACAAGTGGGGGTAACGCGTTAACGAGATTTATCAAAGTAATCAGGGGGTGACATTTCAATGGCCTACTGTAGCTTCAACACGGCTTCTGACATTTATAAGGGAGTAGTAGAAAAATGTGTGCATTCTCACTCGATGGGGGAAGCACATTGGAAGTATAAAAAAAAAAAAAATTAGCGTGGTACCAAACTCTTTTCTTACTCATCTGTTCCTTATTTACTTTATTTCAGTTACTTATTCAGCATCATATTGCCAGACTACGATTTAAAAAAAAGAGTAAAAAGCAAACACTCTGAATCGAGAGGGTGCTTCTTCGTGGCGGGCGCGCCGTTTGGACCCAAGAGAATGGCTGCGAGATTAATAATATATTTCTTATTTATTGTTTGCGAGATTAATGATATATTTCTTATGCATTTACTGCGAAATTGATAATATATGTCTTAATCATTTGCCACGACATGGAAAAATACAAGCGCTTAGGCCGTGTCCAGATCAGGCGATGTATATGCGATTCGAAACGCGCGTTTTTTTTAATGCGTCCAGAGAAGACGTTTTCGCGTGCTCACCTGTAGAGGTAGTATTCTAAACTCAAGAGATATCTTTGCCTATTACTTCGTTAACGGGTGACAACTTTCTTGGCGAAACAAAATGTTCTAATTTGTTATGTATCAATAATGTACCCGCAAGTGTAACAATGCATTATATTCACTTTCCTAAGCTTTTGTTCTTTTCTTCGGAATCTCCTGAATTACAGAACATCTCCACAAGTCCTTTCCCAGCTCTCCACTTTATACTTCTATTCGAATCCTGCTCCATTATTGCAACAAATCAAATTTGTCCTCTCACAATCGTGCGATTCGAAACGCGCTACTTGAATCGCGCGTAAATCGCTTCATCTGGACGGGGCTTCTCTGACGCCCCTTAGAAAACGTCCAATGTGTACCAGGCCTTACAGCCTCATAGCCTCGGCTAGTTGCAAGTGAGCAAATTCATAACCAGGTCACTGGAATTTAGCTTTACTGCTAAATTGTCGAAATTATGGGGTTGCATTTAAAAAGTTGAAGGTGGGAGAATAAAGGTAGAGAGACGAAGGGCGGTTTTTCAAATCCCAACAAAATCTTTATCAAGGTTTTTTAGTATTTTACTTTTTGCAAAATGCATAATCAGTAAGAACAGGCGAAAAAACTTCACACCGTTAGTCGGTAATACACGTTGAAAATTCTAAATAAATCAACGCGATTGGTGAACGTCCGATGGGCGGAGGATGGGGGAGTTATGCGGTAATGGTACAGCAATGATATATATATACACTCCATATACTCACACACACACACGCACACGCGCACACACGCACACACACACACACACACACACACACACACACACACACACACACACACACACACACACACACACACACACACACACACACACACACACACACACACACACACACACACACACACACACACACACACACACACACACACACACACACATATATATATATATATGATATAGGCTCGTATGATGTTCTCTTCCACTTCAGCAGCAATTGCTTCAGAGAGTATTCACACATTCGGAACAAAAATGGGAGAAAGTGATGCTACAGGCGGTGACAAAGTATCGGCAGAATAACAATGTCCATTATAATGAATGGTAACAATAAAAATAATATAAACAATGTTGTTGATAATGATGATGGTGATGATAAAAATAAGAATACAACAAAAACGAATTGGGAACAAAATATAATTTCGTTTGACTGTAGTTTATAACGTATATTATAGTAATAACTTCGTAATGCACCCTTTCAACACAATTTTCTATAAACCTGGCAAAAAACAATGTAGACAAAAATGTGAACGGAAAGATGGTCAGATTCACGCGGAAAATCTGTCACGAATTTGAGTTAGTGGCACCATTCCTGTATCTTTTTTGCCACAATAATGTGGTGTATATACAGGGTGGATCATTTAACGTGACCACCCCGAATATCTCCGTTGCCGTGAGAGCAACGAAAAAATGTCAGGAAGTAATTTGATTGATTTCGAAAGGCTGATACAGTGGTGACAAATTCACTTTTGTCAAGGTCATATTTTTTGCTTCCTCAAGGTCATCAATGGTTTTTCAAATATGAACATATTTTTTTTATTAAGACGTTGTAGCTGATATTCAGACGAATCCAACGACCTATGATGTCATGACCTTGAAATGATTTTTCACCAAAATACCCGTGTAAAAACGGGAAATGGTGATGGTATTGACAATAAGTATATCCGAATAATGTAATTGAATTTTTTGTGCGAAAAATGTATTGTAACAAATGTTCGAAGTGATGGCCATTAACCTCGACACATTTTTTAAGACGTCGGATGAATGGTTCTCTCTTAACCTTCGAATAGTTTCTGATGTGATAGCGGCGCAGGATATTCAGCGGATAACGGTTCAATGGTTTTTCAAATGGGAACATGTTTCTTTTTTATTTATTAAGACGTTGTAGCTGATATTCAGAGGAATCCAACGACCTATGATATCATGACCTTCAAATGATTTTCGACCTGTGATATCAAGACCTTGAAATGATTTACGACCTATGATGTCATGACATCATAGGTCGTTGGATTCGTCTTAATAAATAAAATAAAAAACATGTTCCCATTTGAAAAACCACTGATGACTTCGAGAACGCAGAAACTATGACCTTGACAAAAGTGAATTTTTTACCACTGTATCAGCCCTTCAAAATCAATCAAATTACCTTACGACATTTTTTTTCGTCACTCTAAAGGCAACGGAGATCTTTGGGGTGGTCACTTTAAATGGTTCACCCTGTGTATATAGGTATGTATCTTTTTGATTTTTCGATAATTTATTTCACGAATCTAGGTAATACCAAAATGTCATCAATGCCATTATCGATCACATCTCTAATTGGAAAACTGATCCCGAAGTTACTTTCTAAAAATTAGTCATCAGAATTTTATACTTTTTAATTAGCAGTTTTTTCATTTCGTAGTTTAAAACATAAATGGCGATGTTATAAAAGATTATTCGTTTTTCGCAAGCTACCGTTTTGTAAAAGAAAAATATTGTATCATTTTATAACGTACTTGAACTTTTTAAAATAATAATAATATCAAAATTGGGAAAAAATTCGATTGATACATGATAGGTGTGCTTTACCCGAAATGACATTTTTTCAGGGAATGTTCTTGGCTAGTCTATATTTTAATATTTACAAGTAAAAAAGTGCCTCAAAACGCTTACTTTTTACAACCGATTGCGAAGGGGAGAATGGTTCTTTATAATGGGATCAGAAGTTAATTGTAATATGAAATGGTTACAGAATACCTTTTTTGCCATGAGTCGAATAGTCATTATCTTGAGAACGATATTCCGTGTTCATAAAAAAAAAATCATATCGATCACGTGTCGATACATGGATGCACATAAATTCAAAAACAATGTAACGCAGAGCTAACAGATGATATATGTGTGTGTGGGTGCGTGCTTGCGTGTGTGTATGTGTGTGTGTGTGTGTGTGTGCGTGTGTGTATGTATAAACAACAAAATGAGATGAAGCACAGTATAAGAAAGCGTGTTAATATTAAAGAATGAACAAAAATGCATGGGGAAAATGAAACATATCGAAACCGATGAATTCACGAAAACTACGGATGTTTGGTAAAACATACAAATATTTTTATGGTGACGGTGTAAGCTTGATATTTAGCAGAACAACGAACGTAGACACGTATCGTTACCGCGCAAAACACTCATTTATCTCGGGTTTAGAAATAAAACGTGTTATAATTCTTTCAACAAAAAAGAAAATGGAAAAAAGTTAACGTGTAATTAATTATCTGAGTCCTACATCACGACTGTTCCATTATTGGGGTTAATTTGCGTTTCGTGTAAGTCTTCAGGCGGACTTACCATTTTTTTTTTTGACAACGACTTTGGCTGCGACTTAACGGGGTTGATTTTTTCCGGTATCAATTGGAGTATTGAGTGGTAGTAGTAGTAGAAGTAGTAGTAGTAGCATAGTGTCGTGCCGATATAGGAGGAGCCCAAGACCAGTGTGAATGACACAAATATAATAGAGAAGGAGTACGATAAAAGACAATCGGTGCAGTTTTTATGTATGTGATGTTAAGGTTCAGTTTCATTCTACTTTGTTCTTTCTTTCATACGCTCACTCTTTTCGCCCATTCTCCGCTCTTCTATAATGCCTTTTCGATTATTTCATTTTTTTATTCATTCTCCATTTCTTATTCCAAACTTTTAGTTTTAATCTCTTTTACTTTTATACTTTTGACGATAAGATGAAGGACTGATATATATATTATCAAAAACATCTGTACAGATAATCCGTGATATTAAGAAGCTCAATCAAATTCCGCATGGCCTCAATGTCATGATGTTTAAAATTTTTACCATCCTTTTCTTGTTATTCAGCGGAATTTCATCGAAATTTTCAGCGTGCCAAATATATGTATGCATGAGAGAAAAAACCATTTACGATACTGCATGGGTGGTGCGGAAATTCATAAGAGCATATGTAAAAAACTATGATTGAATCTTATAAAGGAATGGAAAAAAAAAACCTCTTTCTACAATGGCAATTGGCTTTATCCGGAAACTACTGAACCAGGATGTGATTTCCATGCATGTGTATATCACGTATGCACGCGCGCGCGCGCGCACACACACACACACGCTCGCTTGCACGTACACACATACACAGAAGGAATACAGAAGGAAAACGTGAGATAAAAATGAAAAATCAAATTTGATGACTGAAATTCAAGTGTGTGTGTGTGTGTGTGTTTGTGTGTCGGTCATTCAAATTAATGAATTGAATAATTCAATTGTATATGTACATATGTAGAGAGGTTTTTTACTAAGCGCACGGATAAATGTATACATATGTACAGATGTATATAGGTAGATATTTATATGGGTTTCATTGATATTTTTCGAAGAAGCCGAAAAGAGAAGAGATTCTTCGATTTGTAAGAAATATACTATCACTCTCTTGCAACACGCGGACTGAGGGGTGTATACGGGCCATTGATTTTTCAAATAAAACACGAGAAATGTCCTGAAAATCGGGCATTTTGAGATTACGAGCTGAGGTTTCTCATGGTATTTTATCATTGTGATTGCACATAAAAGGTAGAAAACTCGACGTACCCAGAAAAAAGTTCAATGTAGGTAGAAAATAATATGCAAGAATAAAAATATGAATAATACTTAAAATATCAATCAGAATCATAAACAAAATGAGAATAATGATAATGCGGTATGACAATAAACCGGTATCCTGGCCTAGTGTTTCACATGCTTGCCTCTAAGCCAGGACATCTGGACTCCGGGGGTTCGATTCGCGGGCTCGCAGCTTCATCGGCAAATGAAAATATAAGTGTGACATGGCTCAAGATGCATGTGTGGATCGCACGCACGAATGGTTCGTGCTTGCGTCACGTGAGTGCACCCATAGCCCATGTCTACATTCTCGATCAAATGCGACTCTTTTGCGAGGGCACGAAGTGAACCTGGGTCCGGCTGCATTGGTATACGAGTAGGTAATCCGCAATTTCGTATTTCCATGACAGAAATGTCATGGCGAATACGATAAGGCGGTACTTTGCTGCGGCCGTGGTATGGCCGGTCACCTGGGGACGAAATTAATAGGGAGCAAAGGGTCGTGAAAGCCAAATTGACGCACACTGGAAAAACAAGTAAACAAAATAACACTAAGAACAGTAATAATGATAATAAACGTGGATATGTTCAAATACATAATAGTGTAGAAATAGGAAAAATATATGAAGAATGGAAAGCACTCGTTATAATGTAGCGATTTGTACGAATTTTCCAGTGAAGCTTTCTTACCATCTGTCCGTGCGGCATGTAATGGAAAATAGAGAGATCAATATTTTCATAGGTAAATCCATATTTTTGGTTCTCCAAAAGTGATTTTCTTTTTATTTTAACGGGATACATCTACCTAGGTGGGTCAACAAATTGCATTTTCCAAAAATATTTTTATTCGGTGGTATCACTTGTTAGCTATATTCCTTGAAAGTTTCATTGAAGTTTTCCTAAAATTGAATGAGCTACAGCTTCTAACAGTGGGCCGGGCGAGCGGTAACAGCACTATACTCCAAACTTTAAACGCGTTCTTCTCGAAACACCGTTTTAAAAGTCGATGGACATGATTCCTCGAGAACCACTTGATGGATTGTTTTCAAATTTACAGGAGATACGATGAAAACATTTAAAGGGCGTTGACGGTCGCACTCTTTTTTAAATCGATCTTTATTTTTTAATAGGATCGTAAAAATGGCGACTTTTTTCATAGATTTGCTCGAGTTTCAATTTGCGCCACGTTGTTATAAAAAGTGATTTTGAAAATCGTCGATCGTCAACGACTCGTATTTATTGTTAACTTGAATAATCCGTTTGGTTTTTAGATTTCAGATGGATCGCTTAAACTGGAGGGAAAGTGTCCACCGCCAAACGACGCGAAAATATGCCAGCGGCTTTGTTTTTGTTGTTTTCCTGTATTTTTTGGTGATTTTTTTTAAACCTCTCAATATATTAACCTTAGTGTTAAAAAACGACGTTTCTTCTGCACCATCCGACACCCAGAAAAAAAATTGGAATTTAGCCATTTTTTTCTGGCCTCTAGGTAGATGTAGTCCCTTAATAATTCCGATTTGATTATTTTTTATTATTTTTTACCGACTAATTTTGTACGCACATGATATAGTTCATTGAATGGAGGTTTGTGTATAGAAAATGTTGATTTTTCTCTGTCACTTTAGTGCACCATTTAAAAAGATCGGTTACAACGAATTTTGGAGACATTTATGTAACTTCTATGGCAAATGTCGGTACTGGAGAAAATTCTAATAGCAGTCGTGGCGAATTTCAAATAGTAGGTAATTTTTTTAAATCATTTCGATTCGTTCTTTCTTTGAGAGTTGCATCATTTCATTCTAATTCTTTGGCCTAATGTACGTACAATTAGCATTAAAAATCATACGATACAAATGACTTCTAATCGGATCGTTGCCACGACTTTCTAATTTAATTTTCTTATGTTAACTGTACACACAGTCGACCAAACAGAGGATAGTTAATGCGATTTGGTCCTGGGAAGATGTGATAATATTTTCTCAAACGCTTACGACTTTTTGACGAGAATTTAGATAATTAATAACAATTCAGAATTTTAACGTTTACGTCTATATACAGCGTGTATGTGTGTGTTCGTGCGCGCACGCCCTTATACACACACACACACACACACACACACACACACATGTATATATATATACTTTATGTGTATACATGAGATGGCGGCATCGAAAAAACAAGAAATTTATAGTGCAATATAATAATTCGCGTGGCAAAGAAATGATAACGGCATTACCTTCCTCGAGGGCGTCGTCGCCATCGCTCATGAGCTCGTCATCCGAACAAATGTTCAGTACGTTAACCAGCATCTCTGTAACTATAAAGAAGCGGTAAGCACAAAATAATCATAATTTTTTGACATTTTAAAGCCCAGAGTTTTGTTTAAAGACGTTTCGCATTATTGTACGTTAAATCATGTTTAAAAAAACTTCATTGCGAAAATGTACTCCTTCAATAATATGGATTCGTCGGTTTTACTTTGGGACCACGAATGTACAGATAAATTATGAATTCGTAGACTATGCATTTCTTGCTACTGGATGAAAATAGTACTAAATTTATTTTTCACGACTTATCGAAGAGAATAAATTCGATTTCCGATCTAGAAATAATATGGACATTTAAAAAAAAATTGACGGTGTAGTTTTTGTTAAAAGATTTTTTTTTATCACACTGTGTGGTATTAACGTTCAGAGAAAATAATTTGTAATCCGAACAAAACGACAATTTCATCACTAATTAATGTTATATCGAATTCGTTTACATGAGAACCTAGTTTTTTTCGTCTGATGAAGAGAGTGCACGAATAATACTGTTGTATGTGCAATGATTCGGTGACGTGTGAAAAAAGGTTCTTTGTTTTTCAGAAGTGATATTTGTTTGCATCGTCTTTCTGCATATCCATATTACCAACCGAATTAAATCGAAATTGAAAATAAAATATACTCACCCTTTTCGCCTACGAAGGGCAGAGACCACGTGAAAACGTCCATGAAATTCGGCAACCAGTAAGGGTGTGGCGAACAATTAAATTGCCTTATGTTCATCACGTTGTTTTCATACTTGAGCACGGCTGCCTGTTGTAGTCGTGGAAAAATCGTTTTAGAAATGCACGGTCAAAAAACTGTGTCCTTATTTGCCGCAAACTTTAACCATAACATTGATTTTTTTTCTGAATAATGATTTTCTATTTAATGAGAGACAGAAGTGCGGTTTGCTTTCAGTTAACACAAATTAGTTTTCTGTATGTATCGACCTTATTGTTGTAGACGTCGAGATAATTGGGAGCGCTAAAGATTGTGATAAGCGATGGGAAGCCCGTCGTCTGTGATTTTCGGTACATCCGATAGCCGGCGTCCTGCGCCTCGTGTGCCCTAATAATACTCAGGAGGCTGTTGTTCTGAAGAAAATCACAGCATGCCGCGTAGCTGTAATTGAGAACACAAAAAACGCTCGTATTTGTTATTTTTATTAATAGCAACATGGGCATCAACTCAAATGTAATATCAATGTATTGTAAACTGGTGTGCTGGTCTAGTGGTTAGCGGGCTTGCCTATGAACCGACCATCGGGAGGTCGCGGGTTCGAGTCCCAGTCTCGGAATCTCGGAGAAAAATAAATATGGGCGTGACGTAGCTCCAGTTCTACACGGATGTCACGCACTCAGCGTGTGTATGACTGTAGCCTGTGATTTATTTTTCGACGACAGGCGACTAGCTCCGAAACTGGGACAGTGAACCTGGGACCGGCTGTATTGGTTTCCCGTAGTTTCCCTATACCCATGGCAGAAATTTCATGGTGAATGCTATACAGAGACGCCTTGCAAAGTTGGCGGCTGCCGCAAGGTGGGGATGTGAAGTGGAATATGGTGGAGAATGTAATTGGGGGAAAGACCCCGTACAATGAAAGCTACAATAAAATATGAATGTGCGTATTATTAACTATATACTAACTAATAATTAACTATAATATTAACTAATTATCATTATGGAAAACCATTTAATTAGTTGGTTTTTTTCAACTTCAATAATATTGATTATTATTGACTTCGCATTTAATTATATTATACGTATAACATAAGTACACATTCTCATACGAATGGAATGTCTCAATGGTTCGTACTTATGATTATCGATTAATTACCATGGGAAATGATAGTGAGTAAATTCCAGTACTTAGGGTACTGGTTTTCAATTGAGGTAGAACAAGCGCGCGCTCTTTATTTCTATAGAGTTTGTTCAAATTTTAACCAGACATTGTTCATATCATAGTGCATGTTTGAGTGAAATTTCAGAACAGTCGACTATTTAGATTGGGAGATAATGGGTTTCAAAGTTGCAACTTTTAACACTGTAGGGTCTCCATTGAAATTTAGACAAAAGAATTTTCCGTAAAAATCATTTGCCCCCTATGATAAGAAGACATATGGCAACATCGCATCGTTCCACGTATCCAATAACGTAAGTTTGCGCGGCATATTTAAAATAATATTGCAACACAAATGTTTATTTGGAAGTAATTTTTAATCGAACAAAGTTTTTAATGAGTTGTGAATTAACCGAAACTTTTATTTGTTAATGAAGATATCATAAGCAATATCAAATCTTAATGTTTATACCGCCAATCTTTTTTTTATGATAAAAGTTTTTAACTTTAGGAACACGATAATTTTTTTTCTCGATATTGAACTGTTCTGTTTTGCGGTGTTGCTAAATGCGTTCTTATTAGAGGGGACAAATATTTTTTACGGAGAATTATTCGGTCTTTACTAAACGTTTTTAGCAAACCTGAATAGTAAAGAGAATCCAAACTTTTTTCACTCTTTCCCTAACGAGTTTGCTATCGAAACATAATTTTTTTTTCAAAATTTATAACGACAATAGACTTGTGCGACGAATTATGTGACCTGACTTTCGGTCAATGCAGACCCTGCAGTGTTAAAAGTTGCAGTTTTAAAACCCATTGTCTCCCAATCTAAATAGTCGACTGTTCTGAAATTTCACTTCAACATGCATAATGATATGAACAATGCCTGCTTAAAATTTGATCGAAATCTATAGAAATCAAGAGCGCGCGCGCTCGCTCTACCTTAAAAACGCAGTAAAAGCGCATGGGATAAAAATGGCGGGAAGAGCCCAAAAAGCCTCAAATGCAGTGTGGGGAGTATGGAAAAAAGCAAGGAGAAATGTGATGGAAGAAAGGTTGTATCTATTAGAATCGATTGTTAAGTCGGGAGCTTTTTACGGGGTAGAAATATGGGGTTTCGATACCATAGAACAGTTCAAGGAAATAAAAAATACGTAATTGCAACACAAAGTATTGCAAAATGGCGTTAGGAATCGACGGAAGAACTCCCAGATACGTGTGGAGAACAGAGTAAGGAATACCAACATTCGAGTACGAAATTAGGGAAAGAGCGCTGCTGTGATAAGAATGGAAAGTAATAGATGCCCGAATATTCGTTTGAGAGAGCGAATAAACGGAATCTTGAGCAGGAAGCCTTCGAAAAAGAGAAAAATACTTTATGAAAGTATCAAGGGAATTAGAAAATGAGGAAATAATGGATATAATAAAAGAAAGGAAAAAAATTAAAATAAAAATAATAGAGAATTTGATAGGCAAGGGATCGAAAAACTTAAAAGGAAAGACCATAGAGAGAGAACAAGCACATATTCAAAAATCGACGTATAATAGTTTATACAATGCGATAATAGAAAATGACGAAGCAACGTGAAAGTGATGGACGGCAGAAGATTTTACAGGAAAGGAAAAGGAAACATGGGCGAGGATAGGGTGTGGAAATATAGGGAGGGATGAAAAATAGGAGAAAGTGGAATGGTCTTGTAGGATATGTAAAAGAGAAAGAGAAACAATGTTGCACCTCATTACGTGTGAAAATGGAAGAGGGGTAATATCTGAGGAAGCGAAAACATATATAGAGAAGTAAATAAAGGGGAAAGGGACAAGAGGGGAGTAGAAGATAAATTAATAGGGTTGCTGAGAGGGGAGATGGATGTAAATATGTGTAATTTTTTTAGGAAAATTGAACGAGAGTTAAGAAAGGAGAAACCGTGTTAATGGAGAGCGAGAATGCAGAGTGTAGCGAAAATTGAAAATAACAAAAGTGGAAAGATAAAAGTTAGAGTATAAGAGAGCGATGTTTAACGGTGTAACAGCTTTGTAAAAAGCCGAAAAGGCGATGTAAATAAAACTTCTTACTACTACCATGAAAAATCAATAGATTACTATTCATTGGCGTTTTATAAATTCATCAATGTATTCACATTTCGCTGTTGTCTATTTTGTGTATATTGTATTTACTTTTATTACCAGTTCAATATGGAAAAAGGAAAATGGAAACGGGACAAGCTGTTGAAAATGGTACAACACAAAATTATAACTAGCCGGTGTTTAGTTTTTTTTTCTAAAAGCATAAAGTGACGATAATTTAAAACGGTCCTAGATCTACTTACGTTTGACTGACACGAGTCAAACTTATACCAAGTGTTTAAAAAATAGCATATTGAAACGAAGTTGCAAATCGTTTCAGATGTATTGATATATGAAGTATTTTGAGCGCATATGGCATTATACGTTATCGTTGCATCCATCTATTTCGCAAGTGACTTGAATTCAATTGACGTTTTGCCTTGGACCAGAAACCAGAGTGTTCATTGACAAACATAGAGAGAGAGAGAGAGCTGGATACATTTAGCATGATCAAAAGCGGAAGAACGTGTTATGGTAACATAGCATTCGAGAATTTTTCTGAAATATGTACGACATCTGCTCGCAATATATCCGGTCGTAGCAGGAGAAAGAATTGATTCTGGTTAATGGCGATAGCGACTCCTTCGTATCAAATTATTTACGCCAATTTGCAATTCAAGTTATACCTCTTTATTTAGCCCAATGCAATACCGAACCCCTCGGCATTTTAGAATTTTCAAAAGTTACGCAATAATCATCCAAAAGTATTTTCTCACCTGTAGAAATAAGAACAACCTCTGACGCTATTATGAGAAAAGTGTTCGGCGTTCTTCTCGTTTCCGAAATCCTCGAGAGGATCCGACCACAGAAGATCGCACATCGGCCCGAAAGCCGGCGGTTCTTTGAACCTATCCAACTGCAAACCGACAAGACATACCGCCGTGAGTCATCGTATATTATAATGGTTAGTGATCACACCATCAGAAAATAGTTTTTGTATGCCTTAATTATGGAGTTTGGTAAACATCGGGAGAAACGGTTTCGTTCCTTAAAATATTTGACACGGATTATTTAGACCGCTAGACAAAAACATAGTTACACACGAAAATAAATATATTTATACGTGTATAAACCCGGTATGATCATGTTTGAGCTGTTACGTGTCAGTTCGATACATATTTTTATTTTCATGGCGTTGATTTATCATTTTCCCGGACATTTATCAATTTCAACATGTTGAAGTTTGCATCGAGCTGTAAACGAAAATCCTAACAATAAGATTGAAAAAATGTTATGAAATCCAATAGTCTTCTAGCGAATATAAACACTGAAGACGAATGGGTCAACATTCCTTCCGCTGCGGCTACATTTTTCTAACCAATTAAGTAAAAAAAAGAGGCAGAGAAACTAGTTTAAAAAATTGTTCCGTGAAATAAAGTTCAAAAGATGATGTTGCGAAAATCTAAGGGCTCATTCGAACGGTGCGGTCAAACTCTCGGGCTTGACCGTGCTAGCGGTAGGACCCGGCCACGCGCGTCGCGCCAGACGAGAGTCCCCTTTGGACACCGGACCTGTTGCAAATTTCAGTGAGATTTCCAAAATGTTTCAGAAGATCTTCCATTACCGATTAGTAACCTGCGACGAAATAACATTCAGGACGAAAGACGATTTGACTACAGAAGAGAGTTTCGTACTCAGACTGTGCTACTCCGATTTTGCCACGATCACGGAGGCTGTCGATGAAAAAGAAATCACGATCCTAGTTCTATTCGACTTCAGCAAAGCTTTCGACACAGTGGTTTACACGTAGTCTTAATATCCAAACTTCGCCGCAATGGAGTATCCGATAGCGTTTTGGATTGGATGAACTCCAATTTATCCGGCGGATCTCAAGCGGTCCTAGATAATCATGGCCATTGTTCTACCTGGCTAACTACCTTTCCTGGTATACCTCAAGGTTCCGTACTGAGAACAGGATATTATTTACTTATTTTTAACTTATTCCCATAGTAAACAACTAAGGCACCATAAAATATCACAACCAATCAAAAATTAAAAAAAAAAATTCGTTGCCCACTTCAGACCTATCCTCTATCTACCTTCAGCCCTTCCTAAATCGAATTTCCCAAGTTGAATAAGAAACTTTATTTTCGCGCGCCGCTTTTCTTTGACATCCAACATAAATCGGGCGGAGCTCAGGAACACTGTTCGCATCGAACAAAGTTCACTGTTGTACTAAACGTCGTACTAAACAATCGTACCTGCGTAAATTATATGCGCCGATATCGATACAGAATTTCGCCCTTTGGCCTTGTGTAAATACGACACAAAGTGCGTTAGGAGCGAGTCGATGGAGCAACTCATTGAAGGGCCTCTCAGGCACTGGGAAAAGTAACGGGACAAGTGTGGGACACTTGACACTTCGCTTTTTCAGAAATGAAAAAAAGGATGGAATAGTAAAAGCTCGAAAAGCCGGTTCGAAGGAACAGGATCCGACAAACCCATTTCGCAAAATTCCGTGTCATCACAAATTACAAAACCACGGAAATATTTAGTTTGATGAATCATAGTTTCTTCTATGAAAAAGAGGAAAAATGGTCTCACGTTACGTTTTTGTGTCATTTTAATCGCCAATAACGTGTCTAGCAACAAGTATATATTTTTCTCCACGTTAAAGTAAATCCAAGTGATTCGATGGAGCTTACTCACCTTGCGAATATCATCTAAATGATGGATCTCTGGCGAAAGTCCACCGTGGACACACAGAAACTGCTGGTTCATGAGTGCCGCCAGTGGTAAGCAGTCAAAAGCATCCATACAAGCGTCGTAAACTTTCTCCGAGTATTTTATTTTGCCTGAAAAGAAATACGACCGTCGTTTAGCTAAAGTGTAAAGCAGTTAAAGTAGAGAAAAACTGTGTACGATTTGGATGAAGCAGTCCTATGTCAATAACGTAGTATGAAATGGATTCAAGAAGAAAAGTCGCCAAAACAGTAAATATCAGAAACAAAAGATCAATCCTTTGTACTGTACTTTCTTCGGATCTTTTTAAATTCTATAAAAAGCAGTTTCGAATTAATCGGTATCACTATACGTATGTATTTTAACTTAGTATTGTGAGGAGACGGAGAATACACGTTTGCTATTTCTATAAAACTACAAAAACTGGCATAGGATCTGTCTAAAAAAAAAAAATATTCTAGCCAAGGCCCGTGATGCCAATAAAAAAACGATGGTTTTGTCCATACCTTTTTTCTATAATTTTTCATGTTTCACCTTTCGACAAGGGAGGGTTCCGCGGAATTCAAATAGGTGACATATTTCGGAGGCTTCTTTAGGGTCAGACTACGCAAAACGCCAATATAAAAGATGACAACCTCCATTACGCAAACTGCTAGTTTGAACAAGGCAATCGTCATACCGCCGCCGAATCGATTGGTATTCCTAATTTTACCCTTTGAGAATTTGGGGGATTTCGGGGTCTCCTTTCGGGTAGTAGTATATAAAACGCCGATAAAAAAAATGATTATGTGTAATTCGCGGGAGATAGGATTTTTTCAACCTCCCCACCCATAAGGGCGGGTTTGTTTACATGTTCACAATGTGAATAGTTTTCGTGATTACATATTGCAGTCATTGCATTAGTAGTATTGTGAGCATTTATTTTTTCTTCGGATGATGAATAACAAATTTTCATAATAACGGCCAGTTTTAGGAAAAAATCAACAGGCAAAACTTACATTCTTGCTTAAACGTGAAATACTCCGTAAGATGTCGGCATTCGTGGTTACCTCTGAGAAGGAAGAGAGTGGTCGGATGGCACAGCTTCAGTGCCCACAGGTACAAGACGCACTGAAACATGAAATTCAAATATTCGCTGTATTATTCAATTCGTCGTCAAACTTCGCCAACATATTAGTTTTCCTTTTTAGTGGAGAGGTAAAGTGGCGAAGATCACATTAATGTATTTTGTTGGCTTCCAATTTTCGCGATGTGGAGGGCGGTTCCCGTGATGACCAATAGGCTCAATTGAGACTGAAAATGTATACAGCCGAACCTCGATATAACGAAATCCTCGATATACCGAAGATTTTTCCATTCCCTTCCGATAAACACCCGAAACTTTGATACAACGGCATAATCATATACATTATGCTCTAATTGCTAATTGCTTGTGAAAAATGCTTTAATTTAAACATTGCGTTCTTTAAAAAATATTCCCATATTTATTGTACTAATATACTTTTTTTAAAGAACATTTTAAGGAACATGACTTCGGTATAACAAAACCTCAATATAACGAACACTCAATATAACGAACCTCCCTTGAGATTCGTTACATTGAGGTTTGACTGTATCATTGTAGCACACTCGATTTCACTATTCAAAGTATCATTATTGAGGGGGGGGGGGGGGGAGGAATACCGTTAGGCGAGGAAAAAGTTTGCTGATTTTCAGGATTTTTTTGTCAGGAAATATTTCACGGTTTTTTAGACTTAGGGTATATTTTATTACTACTTTTGGCTGCTACGTGGTATATTTTATTATCAATCTTCCAAAATGGCGGAGGTCCGAAACGGTCTTCTAAATTGCATTTTCAAAACTGGCGTGAAGTATAGCTCAAAAACGAATCGGGCGATTCTGATGAAATTTGGTATAAATCTTTTTAACCTTATTGTCTAAAACATGACCCTAAATGTTTATGACAAATTTTTTAAAAAAGTATTTTATTGCAGAATGAAGCTATTTTTTCGGAAAATTCTATCTTTTTATTTTAAAGCCTACTATTTCATCGATTTCTCACTTTTCCTTGGTTCATATTCTGCGTATAAGTGTTAATGAAAGAAAAATCTTCATTGGTTTTGTTTTAGATGAATTCCGCCGACGCTACATGTCACGTCGTCTGACAACATCCGCCGCAACCCGTTTAGAAGACCGTGCCATACCTCGGCCATGTTCGAAGATTAATAAAAATAAAAATCATGCGACAGCCAAAAGTAGTAATAAAACATACCCTAGGTATCAAAAACGGTAAAGAAATATTTCCCTTTTAAAAAAATCATGAAAATGAAATGAAAACCTGCAATTTTTTCTCGTCTGAAGGTATCTCCTCCTTTAAGGCTACCCAGCTAACCATGTACCGCAAATGTACCGCTCATGTGGAGTGCGCCGTACCGGTTCTGTTGTCACCTCGTACGTGCGTACGATATAGTACGTTACCGGTACGCTGTACCGCCAATGTACTAGTATGGTACCGGTACAGTATCGCCACCGTGGAGCCACCGTGCACTGCAGTACCGTGTACCGTGCGGTAGTGCAGAACTCGCAGTTTTTAGCTACGAGCCGCCGCTCACTACCGCCCGATGGCGCGGCGCACGTTTTCTATACAACCTCGATACCAGGCGCTGCGCCGAATGGTCGAGGCAAGGAGACTAGAGAAAAGGAGTCGACACTCCCTACTCAAACAGTTCTTTTAATCGGTCGCAGAGGTGTGGTGCTCAGTTCCGCCGCAGGCGTCGCTAGTGTTCTTGGGAACCGATAATATATAGTAATACAAAACTGCATAAGGTGAAACTGACCGTGTTATCGCGGCAAAATTGTTTGCTCCTGTCAAACACAAATATATCTGTCGTGTACACCAGCACAGCAGCTATCGAACTATGTGTAGAATAATTGAGATGACTCCTCGCGAGTCAATAAGATGAAGGGAAAAAGTAAACACTCTAGGTGGGAATTATAAAACAAATTGCAACTATTGATGGCGGTAAATTGAAAAATATATTCTTCCATGTTATTTTTGTTCGAGTTCTTTTGGGATTGGACGAGTTCTTTGATTGATTGAAACTGCTTCGATTCGTACAACCAGAGACCTATACAAATGCGAAAGAACAAACATAAAATTACCGAGGCCCGAACTCAGGACCTTCAATAAGGTAATCTAGCGTTGTACCAACTTCGCCATACAATCATTTGGCAATAAACATAATTTTCTCATATTTAAGTGATTGCCGCGCTTGAAGTTCAATAAGGCTTGACGGCTTGTTCGGTTGGTTCATCGCTTAATTTAATTCATATTTAGCTTCATTTTTAAACGTAACTAGCAAATCATGAGTTTTCATGGGTATACATATAATAAGCACGTGTTGAAAAGACAACCCCAGCATGTAGAGCCAACATTCCCGCATTCGCCCGGTTTCTTGCATGTACATGTTATTATTATTTATTATTATTATTATTATTATTATTGTACAGAAAAACAGAGTAACGCGCATCCGAATAATAAATACATTACGAGATACATTATGGTTGGTTTATCGCTTTATTCGCGCTTCATTATAATTAGCTATATTTTTAAACATAACAGGCAAATCATAAGTTTCCATAATAAAATAACTCGTGTATTATATAATTTATTATATAATCGTACTTATTATATAATTCTTATATCTGATGTGCTTATTATATAATATAATAACAAGAATAAAACAAGACAAGTTGTTTCTTTAATATGTGCTTTATTAATATTATTTATATTTTATTTATTATATATATGTACACAATATTATTATATATTATAATAGAAGGAATCTCCACTTGGGTGTATTATCGTTCGGGTGTGCGAGAGAGAACGCACCATGACTTTTCCAAGTGAGTACGAGAGAGAAACACGATCACCCCAGGTTTGTGATTGGTCGTTGAGGCGGAGCTCGGACCTTATGCAGTTTTGTATTACTATATATTATCGTTTCCCAAAAACACTAGCGACGCCTGCGGCGGATCTGAGCACTACACCTCTGCGACTGCTTGAAAGAACTTCGTACATTCAGGCTAGGATAGGAAATTTGGACTCCTTTACCCTAGTCTCCTTGGGTCGAGGCCACGGTCTTACACACAAGTCTTGCAACGAAGCTAAATTTTCGAGGTGGGGTACGCACGCTAATAGCCCCTACTTATTGATTCCCTAGGCGCCGCTACGCGTCGCCGTTGGCAAAGGGAAGTGCTTCCCCCCTTAGCTCTTGCCGCTGTATTCGTCGTAAGTGTTACGTCTGTTTTTGTAGCTTGATTATCAATATAACCTTTTCTTGCAACCATATCCCACGAGGTCTTACGCGATTTCCCGTGACCATTTTTTTATCGTTTTTTTTATAGCAATAGAGGCGATTTTTTCAGCATGGTCTCCTCTACGAAAATTGTTTATACTTATCACGGTTGCTTGAATTTCGTATTTATTCGTTCAGGATTAATAATAAACTCTTCGACTACGAAATCACTGGTGATAAAAATAAAAAAGGAAATAAGAAACAAGCTGAGTGAAACACTGAAATACTAAACATGAATATCATTCATATTCATTGCGGCCGTTTAGGTATTAAAATTAACTTGTGGTATATATAAACAAAAACCTCAATTACGATTCTTATAATGGTAATCATCTTTCTTTTGAGCCAACACATTACTTTCTATTGCTTTCGTAATTATGGAGCTTACACGACAATAGGTAAATAACGTTAGGGCGAACGTCGCATGCGTTTCTGTCAGGAGAGAAAGAGACAGAAGAGCTGTTTCTCTCGTCGTCGCATACCACTTCCCTTTGTCGTCGCGCACCAAGCGGGAGAAATCGGAATAAAAGTGGAGACGCTAAGCGTGCCGAGCCCGTCGTTGTCAGACCTGTATGTAAGACCGTGGTCGAAGCCCGATAGGGAACGATTGCTGCGCGTGTGTGTATTCGTTACGCCGGTCCCGTGCAGAAAGAAGTGACCTTTTCGCACGCGGTTCTGGCGTAACAAAAACATTGCATGTAGGCGCGTGTTATCGATCGACAGATACTAGGGGTGTGCGGGTACCCGACGGGTTACGTTTTTGCATTACCTGCCATATCGGGTACCCGAATTTGGTAATCGGGTACTCCTAAACGTCGAGTACTCTTAATCTTCGAATATCGAAGTATCGAAGTATCGAAGTCGAAACGACTCAGATATCCGTATCTACTATTTATATTTATTTTGATTTTTTATTTAGGTGTATCGACCAATTAATGGGAGAAAACAAAAACTCGAAGGCGATAAAACGAATAAATGATAATACTGTAAAAAATCTTTTTTCGTTTCACTTTTCTATCCTGTGTGTGTGTGTGTGTGTGTGTGTGTGTGTGTGTGTGTGTGTGTGTGTGTGTGTGTGTGTGTTCGTGTGTGTGTGTGTTCGTGTGTGTGTGTGTGTGTGTGTGTGTGTGTGTGTGTGTGTGTGTGTGTGTGTGTGTGTGTGTGTGTGTGTGTCTGTTAGGGTGGAGTGAAAAACGGTCACTTTTGGCGGATCGTATCCTAATAGCGCGAGAAAGTTGCGTTTTGGCATCACTAAAAAGTGTGCGAAAGGAAAAAATGTACAATAAATATCTTCTGTTCCAGCGAACGCCTTAAAGTTTTGAAATTTTTAAGGTGGGTTTTGAATGGAGAAAAACCCAAAAAGACCAAGACTCAACGTCTTGCGTTTATTCGAAGCGAGAAGAATGTAGCTTCCATTTGACATTTTAGAATTGAAAATATCTTGATTAGTTTCAGAGATATAAGCGTTTGAAGAACAAGTTTTACCTGGAAAATAAATTAAAAAATGACGAAAAATTAAATTAAGAAGAATGAATCGCCAAAATTACCAGTTAGCACTAGACAGAATTAATGAAAAATCGACGAAGAATCTTGCTCTTGTTCAGTTTTTCGACATTCAAATATCTCGATATTTCTTGAAATGTGAGTGTCTTAAAAGAAGTTTGCCGGGAAAAAATTGTAAATATATACATAACAAAAATACTAAAGTTATTAAATAAATTATTTGTATTTCTTATGAAATCCAACCTATCGGCGAAGGGTAGAGAACATAAAGCTGGAGTCTATTTCGTCCGCTTTGGTTCGTTTCCGTGGCGCTATCTATACCCCGCGTAGAAATTTCTTAGGGTTAGCCTGACCAGGATCAGGCCTCGATCGGGCCAGAAGTATTTAGGCCCTAAATCAGGCAATACTAAAATGGCCCTACTAAGGCCGTCCCTGATAAGATCCTACCTGATAAGATCCTCCTCCTAGGCTTTTCCCGATAGGTCCCTACCAAGGCTTGCCTTGATAGGCCCTACTAAGGCTTTCCATGATAGGGCCTTACTAAGGCTTTCCCTAATGTGGCCCTACTAAGGCTTCCCCTGATAAGGCCCTACGCAGGCTTTCCCAGGTGAGGCCCTACCATAGCTTTCCCTGATGAGGCCATAAATAGGCTTGCCCTATAACTGCCTCAGCAGTCGATAGATGCACATAAACTCTTATTTTCCACATGGAAGCTTCGATTTGACAGCATCGTAGCTTCGGAGTTTCGACGATTCCTGAATTCTATTTAAAGAAAAAGGTGTTATGGACTGTCACGACAAAAAATGTTATGCAACTCGGATGCGTGTTAGAAGATTTCGGCAGCTTTGTTAGGCGAAAGGAGAGGAATTCTATATATATATATATATATATATATATATATATATATATATATATATATATATATATATATATATATATATATGGTTAAGTTTGAAAAATCTATAGGATGTTATTCGATAAACCTCTTTAATTATCACAATGATATTAACTAATTCATATACTTTATGTGATACAACAAATAATTATAGGAATTCATTTGGTCTCTTATGCCATATCTGCGACCAAGATGTTACAAGAACTCGGTAGCATAGGGGCAGCGTGCCTAGCTTTAGGTAGGTAGGTACTAGGTTCGATTCCCATATAGGCGAAATATTTTCCTTGAACAAAAACATTTCAGCAGGCCAGGGAATGACGAATTACAATACAAAATTATTTTAGTCGAACTCTAAATTAAGTGGTTCAATCCATTTTGGATTTTTGAAATATTATATGCATATAGGATACTTGGATTTACAGTGTATGTCATAAGCAAATAAAGATTTATTCGGATTGAATCTTTATTTATTCAATTGAAATATATTTAATATTCAAGAAGAATAGCTGATACAAATAAGATCAGTGTAGGCCGTGAGACATGAAAAAACATATTGGATTTAAAAAGGTTCTATTTAAATTAAATATTTCTTTCTGATCAGGCAACCTGATAGGGGCCTAATCAGGCAACCAGGTCACGCCCATATGTAACACAACGTTACATTTCCTAGTAGGGCCCTTTCAGGCTGCCTTATTAGTGCCCTACCAGGACTGTCAGACACCTGATCGGGCCCTGGTTTGGGCCCCATCAAAATTTCTACGAGGGACTATGAAACGAAATTTTGTTCCGGCAACACGACTTATCGAGTACCCGATGTGAGACGAGTACTCGAAAAACTCGGGTACTCGATAAAGTTCGAGTATACCCCTCCGATCACGGGTACCCGATCGGATCATAGTCTAATTACCCGACCCGGCCAATTCTGCTGCCCGCACACCCCGTAATAGATATACACACCTAGCTTTCGGCGACCGTGGTACGCTTCTCTGCTTGAGACCAAGCATGAGGCGTGAATTTGCTTTGCGGGTAGAGTCCGCAGAAATGGTTGCCCGATCATTGCTCTCGCGAAAAAGCGATGCAATTAATTAATAATTATGTGAATATTCACATATATATATAATTTTTTTTTTATTGGTTCGCCTATATTTTATTGGTTCGCCCCCCCCCCCCCCCCCACCTTGCGGCCGCAGCCGACTTCCCCCTCTGTATCGTATTCACCATGCTATATCTGTCATGGGCGTAAGGAAACTGCAGAAAACCTATATCGATACAACCGGTCACAAGTTCGTCTTTCGCCGAAAAATGTCGAAGAAAAACATTTCCCGTCGAAAGTACGCGACTGGGTCTCGAACCCGCGACCTCCCGATCCGCTGGCCAGCACGCTAACCACTAGGCCAACGCACCGGGTTTATATATATACACATCTGGCAATTCCATCCAGATTCAAGGATTATAAACATTTTCAGCAATCGACGTTGCTAGAGGCTCGCTGGACGAAAGGGCGGTATTATTTTATAATATATTGTTTAAACAATACAGCTCCACCGCTTTTCTCACCACGGTCAGAAATTTGATTTCGATCGAAATTTCTAGAAAGCGTTATCGTAAGAACGCGCTTTGTCGAAACGTAATGACATTAAACAATTTTAGTGAATGGTTTAAACAAATGAGGTTATGATTGTGGGAAAAGTTTTTTTTCCCTCTTCTTTATGCGTCGACGGGATTCGGTCGGAGATCGAGTTACGAGACTCTTGAGTGGGTCATAAACGACAGGGCTGTTTATTCCGGAGTTAGGGGATAAGACAAGGGACGAAGGCCCAAGGGTCCTGGGCGAGGCGTCTAGGAATGGACAAGAACGGGCCATTCTGTCTCCAGACCTCGAAGTGACCAGTCGCGATCACCATCCAAAGTCCTTGCTATAGTTGTTAAGCCGATTAATTGACAATAGTACAATAGTATTCTGACCAACCGGGAGGATTATGTTGACTAAAACTGCCTTTGTGAGATCCTACAATTCGTCAATCAAATATTTTCCAACATGATACAGACATCGTCTGAGCGACGCGTATCGTCGCTGAATTCGATTTCATCTGTATTCTTTAACAATCTCGATCGCTAGAGACTCGCTCTATAGAAGAGCGGTAAAGTAACACAATTTTAAATTGTTTAAACAGATAGGGTTGAGCAGTACGTATATTTTCGATGCCGTTCATTTTCGATGAATCCAATATTGGCCAAATTCTCGGGCGGACAACCCATGTAGGGTGATCGGTAGTGGCCAACGATTGGCCGATGCGCGACGCCGAGCCTGCCAACATTGGCACTCGAGCTTGGCCCGATCATCGACCGAGCCTCGGATGATAAGAGCGGCTCGATATTCGCAATCAATATTGGCCCTAGAATGGCTTATGAGAATCGGCCGAGCATCGCGTAGGAGTTCATTCGAGAATCGGCCAACAATCAGTCCCCGTCAAGATTGCCATCATTGGCACTCGAGCTTGGCCCGATTATCGACCGAGTCTTGGCGGATAATTGTGACCCGATATAGATCACCAAAATTGGTCCTGCACTGCCAAAAAAAAAAAATTGATTCTTTTTGTATTGTAATTCGTCATTACCGGGTCTTTCGAAACGATTAGTTCGAAGAAAATATTTCACCTATATGGGACTCGAACCTTGAACCTACCTACTCATAGCCAAGCACGCTGCCCCTATGCTACCGAGTGCTCGTAACATTTGAATCGCAGATATGCCATAAGAGACCAAATGGATTCTCATCATTATTAGTATCGCATAAACTATATCAATTAGTTAATATCATCGTGATAATTAGAGAGTGTTATCGACTGACATGTTGGAGAATTTCCAAATCTAACCTATATATATATATAATTCCTCTCGCTCCACCCTCTCTACCCCCACAACCCTTTAATATGTGTGTTCCAATAAAGACAGACCATTTGTTCATTAGTTCGAGTTTAATTTGAATAAATAAACATATTTAAAATGAATAATTCCAATAATGGAATGCAATAGGAAAAAATTGATTTCACAAAAAATCTAGTTAATTCAAATAAAGAATAAATAAATAGACGCGGTTAGTTAATATTAATAGAATTTTTCTGTCAGTGTAGGATGGTTCATAAAAATGGGCAGAGTATCGCGTATGAGCTCGTTCGAGAATCAGCCAACATTGAGTGCATTGATTTGGTAGTATGGTTGTTAAGACTAATGTCCAATGGACTCGTAAAGAGTATTCATCTCGTCTCTCAATGACTTCGACGCGAAACAATGAATCGTCAATATACGAATTGCGGTTTGATCATGCGTTACTCGGCCGAACATTGGCCTCGTATCGGCAAAAACATGATTGGCGAGTCTATACTTCGCCAAACATCGACCTCGTATCGATAAGCCAATGATTAGAGAGCCTATATTTGGCCGAACATTGGCCTCGTATCGGCAAACCAATGATTGGCGAGTCTATACTTCGTCAAACATCGGCCTCATATCGATTACCCAATAATGAACGAGTCTATACTTGGCCGAACATTGGCCTCGTATTGGCAAACCAATGATTGGCCAGCCTATACTTCGTCAAACATCGGCCTCGTATCGACAAGCCAATGATTGGCAAGTCTATGTTTGGCCGAACATTGGCCGCGTATCGGCAACCCAATGATTGGCGAGTCTATACTTCGCCAAACATCGGCCTCGTATCGACAAGCCAATGATTAGCGAGTCTATATTTGGCCGAACATTGGCCTCGTATTGGCAAACCAATGTTGGCTAGTCAATACTCAGCCGAGCATTGGCGTACGATTGGGTAATCGATCATCGCCCCGCCAACATTGGTCCAAGTATTGGCCGTTACGGTTCGATTGGCGAAACCTACATGGGAAGATCGCTGGAGATGCACTCGCTAAGAGTGGTGAAGTTTATTGTTTAAACTATTTCGGGAGGTTATACGAAGATCAAATCCTTTAGCAATGAAAATGGCACCAGATTCGCTTTAAGAAAAGCGATAGAATAATGCTATTTAAAATTGTTTGAACAAATAGGCTTGACAGGATTAATTTTTCCTACGACAGCCATCGGTGGAAACCTGATTACGGTCAAAGGGTGGTCACATTTTACCATTATTTGTTTAAATTTATTTGTTTAAATAACCACCCAAGCTTATTTGTTCAAGTTTAGTAGAAGAAATAAGCTCGAGCGGTTTTTATTTTCTCGATGACGTTTATCGTCGATGAATTTGATTTCGGCCAAATTCTCGAGCGAACGAGATCGCTGGAGACTCACTCGCTTCAAGAGTAGTGAAATTTTCTTGTTTGAACAATAAACAATTCGGCATTCGTTCTCTCCGCCGACTTTTGTCTTTGGAAGGTTCTACGAGGGTCGAATTCTCTAGCAATAAGGATCGCTAGAGACTCGCTCTACATCTGAGCGGAGGAATTTTGCGATTTTAAACTGTGTGAACAAATAGGCTCGACTCGAAGTATTTTTTCGAAGACGGGGCCCGCCAGTCCGTTGAGCCGGCGGCCCTCCAGAAAAAAATTGGTCCGAAATAGTTGAAGTCAAATAATCGCATAATTTTATTTAAGGTAGTATATGCACGAACCTCCGCGTTAGAAAAAAAACTGATTTTTTTGGATGCTGTAGTATGGACATACAGTATGACGTCTGCAAAAACTCGGCATGCCTTACCGGCTAAATACAATAGTAATTAATTCACGAAATCGATGCATGTAACCCGCATCATATAGGGAATCCGTGCGAATCGAACTTTCAGACGAAAATAATAATGGTTCGCGATTAAATACGGAGCTATGCAAGAAGCAATAAATAACAAGAAAACTGTCGCGGTCACGTATGTTTCATAACAAAAATATAGGTTACGGGGCATTTCGAGCAGATATTATCGATTGGATCGACTAATTTTCGCGTTCGTTAGCCGCGTCTGCCGTGACCCAAGAGATGGCGTAAATTTGGCAACCCCGCATGCCGTCAGCTGTGCTTATATCCGGGAGGCCGAATCGAACCGGTCAATTTGAATGCAACGACAAAAGTTGTAGATGCCTAACGCAATTTTATTCCGTCCGAGATTCGAACGCATGCTAGGGCAAATCCATATCTGTTGTTACAATGTATGTAAGACCGAAGTGCCAATACGCACATTACACACACACACATGCTCTATGACACACGTTTAGACACACGGTAAACAAAAACACGCTTGCCATTTATCGGAAGCGCCTGAGTACAGCATTGACACGGATATTGCCAGAATTATGAAATGGCGATCAGTGAGACGACTCAAGTCAAATCTGATTGCTATATTAATACTTGACTTTTCATAATAGAATACACACAGCTATCACGTACACTTCTTTAATAATTCCTTTCCGTGTCATGATTATTATAATATTTAAATGTATTATAGACAAATCTTAATAATTCATAAATAAGCCTTAGATGCTGGACCGATGGTCATGATAAAATATTCAAAAAATACTTCAATTTAGGCGGGATATACATTTAAACGGGAAAAAATTGAGCAATTTTGAGGGTTTCTTTAAACTAAGGAATAATTATTCTACATTTATGAAACTGTAGGTATACTTTAATTGTATATTCAAGTATACAAAACGATTTTGTATAATTCATTCATCATCAAAATAACGCAGCTGTGGCAGAGTGTTACAGCAAGGCTGCTGCGGGAGTTGCGAATCGACGTGCAGCCTAGCTTCCCGTAGACTTTGATTTGCAAAAAATTTAAACATTTTTTCAGTTAGAAGATGTATAGTTTCTATTTAACAGTAATTAAAATGAAGCAAATGCAAATTTAAAAGAATGGCACGCATTTACTGAGAAAAATCAACATTTTACGGAAAATTTCTGTAAAATTTGGGTTAAGAAAGTTGTATTTTCCCCTAATTTCTTAAAAACCATTGTCGTCAAGTAGGCGGGAGCAATATTGTCAATATTTCTATCAAGTTTCAACTCAATCGGCTTAATAGTTTTTAAACAATCCTGTACACCAATTTCGAAAATGCAGTTTTGAGAAAAGCGCGTTTGAAGTTCACGTATAACTTGGATTTTTAGTAACTGATTGTTCAAGTAATCTGAAAAAAAAAACAAAGAAATCGATTTTTTTCGTTGTAAATGTACATCCAGCCTTGAAAAATGATTAAATAATGCCTAAAATTTGAAAAAGCACATAAAATGGAGTACCACCCTAACTTATATGAATTTTTCCAACCAAGACCGGTACACCCAGTGAGCTTCGCCTGCTATGAGAGAATATTTTCAGCCATGGAGTGGATAAAAATGTGGCTTAGAAGCACAATGCTTCAGGAATAAGTCACAATGAAGTGTTGAACATAGTTGAACATGGTTTATGTGTAACATAGTTTGTTGGAAGAAAAAAAATGTTAGAAAAAATTTCAGCTGAAAAAGTGTTGAGCCGGTTTGCAGAAAAAAATATTTATTTAATTGACCGGTCGGCCAAGAGTCCGAGAGAGATAGCTGATTCGGAGATCCCACCTATTCACCTAAACGGTTGATTTTTCGGAAATAAGAAAAGAAACCCCTTCCGCTCTGTTGAACGACAAACAACATCCTTCTCTTCGTTTGCCCGAAATGTGATCCGTCGGACTGAGCGAGAACTTGGCAGTAGGATTTTTATCGACCGGACGTGCAACACATGCTCTTAAGACGGAATGACACCCGAAGCAAAATTTCGATGCAGCCCCGGTTCGACTCGAAGGCGGCGAAGGGGTTACGCGCCTTCTTGCGTCAGGCATACATGCCTCCACGCAACGCGTGTGTCGTGTGTGTCAGTGTGCATTTGCTACGTCGCACGGTATATACCCACACTCCATGTGGGTATATACACGTATTACCCACACACTGACCATGGGTCAGCGTCGTCAACGAATTTGGTTTTCTTTCTCAACGCCGACTTTGCACGACATTCGAGATTTCTGAGAATCTCAATTTCGCAGCAATAGTTCTTGCTGGCGGTTCGCGCTCTTGTACAGAGAGATAAATATTAAAAATCAATTATTTGAACAAATTACAAGATTTTTTAAAATCTTCAATGTCTGGCGATTCGAGCAAAATCAAAAGCCGCAGCAAACGCAATGCGGTGAATAAAAACGCGGTAACATCAATCTAAAAAATATTAATTGATATGTTGAAATAACTAACTGTTTCAATAACTATACACTATTCTCGACCACGCTTGTGTTCGGTAGATGCGAGGGGTCTCGCTTCTCTCAGCCGATGTGGCTGCAACCGCCGCAACAAAAGTAATGCAAAAATAATTGTTTAAACCATTCGTAATGCATTTCTTCTCGACCGCAATTGTGATTGATGGGTGTGGTACTTTCCATACCTCTCAGCACATATGAGTGCTGCTTTCGCGCTGCAAAATTCAACGGTAAGAAAGACGCAAAAATAATTGATAATTTTTTTTTACCTTCAGAGGGTTTATTTGTTATTTTTCAATAAGAAATAGGCAGACGAATAAAAGTAAACTTTTAAAACTAAAGAGAAATTTTTGTTCATTGAAAAAAAAGTTTAATTATTTTTTCTTTCTACAAATTCTCACTTTTCATGAGCAAAAATACCCGTAAATGTCGAAAAACAAATTCTTTGACTTAATAAACGGAATAATCGTGGTACAAGACAATAATAACATTTCTTTGATTTTTCTTACCCAATTCAAAACTTTCATAATTTGGGCCGCGGGAAAAAACAAGAGCATCTTCACGCTTAGAATACTTTGTGGGCACTATCTACTTGGAAAATATGTCTGAACATAATAGTCGCGATAGTTATCCGAAAAGATATCGTAACTTTTGTAATTTTAGCAAAAAACGCCATTTTTTGCATTGTTTTACGTGCATCTCACAAAAAATTATGAAAAATTGATTTTTTCACCTTGAAGGGCAAACATTCAGCTTTTCGGAACTGCCCTTTGAATTGCTGTACGATGATTGCTTCATGAGATATTGGTAATTAAGATCAAAAGCGTTGTTTTGGCTTTGATAGCCCATAAATAGCCGATGAATGATCGTGCAGACTTATTTCAAAGCTTAAGGTAGTTCCTCTGCGAACATCTCAACCAAAAGTTTACATACCATGTTCATGTTTGAAAGATTGATAATTAGTTTAATTAGTAATGAATAAAATTAAAAACTACGCAATATTGACTCGGTACTAGTAGGTAATACGATGGATATCATTTATTGCCGTAAAATATATTTTGTATTGTGTTTTTGATCGTCCATTGCCAGCGAACTTTTTGCCGGGACTGTTCGGGCTTTGCCCCAATTGTTTTTTTTCCAGGCTTTGCACCAAAATTGTGAAGGCTTCTCATGGTTATATCTCGGAAACTAGATGGTGAATCATTCTCATTTTTTTTTCACATTATTCGTGATATCTTACTGTAGGTTATCCTCGTTTTTTTATCAATTTCTTAATTTTAGTTTTGACGGTAGAATTAATGATGCTCTGTTTGCCCATCATAACGCATTTATTACGTGTAAACCAAGCCAACTTTAAGTGTAAATATCTCAGGTTTGGGGTGGTCAAACTTATTCAAATTGCACAGATGTTTGCATAATGTATTAAATAACGTATATATCAAATTTCAACCATTTCTTAATTCAACTCTTCTGTAGAGGTACTACCTTAACATGAAGCGGGAGATCCAAGGAAAATGGGTCTAATTGCGTCATTGATCAAATAAATTTTTCCTTGTCTGTAGAACTTTTCCAAAAAAAATATCGATCATTTTTCCTCTGCGACGTTTCTTTTGAATTATTAATAAATAAATGGACAAATAAACTTTTTAACTGAGAACTCACAACTAGAGATCCAAAGCTTCAAAATGCTCTTTTACATTTTTTCTTACGATGGCTTTCCTGGAGATAGAGCAAATTGAAAATCACTGACAAATTTTGGTAATTTTTTTTGTCCTTTTAACTTTTGTTTGTGTATAACAACGATTTGCATCGTTGCAAGGAAAATCCATTCTTAAAGATTCCAATTTTTTTGCTCGTTCCAGCCTGTGAAAATCGTTCAGGTGTTTTTACAGAGTCTTATTAGAGATTCACAACCTCAATTTCCAAAAAGAAGACTCGATAATAATACTCATAAAGAAATGAAAAATATAAATACATACAACTCGATTGTACTCGGAATATTTTTGCAGTCAAGTTCCGGACTCCTCCTCTTACAGTCTAATATAAGTTATCACAATATCATTTAAAATGAAAATAAAAGCTCGTTCATACTCGAAATACTTTTCCGGGCAAGTTACGTTCTCCTCTTCTTACGACCTTACAATTCAATTTTTGTTCAATGCACTTTAACCACTCCATAATTTCCCACCTCCTACGTCCAAACATTGCAGATGCATTATAGACCAGTATTAACGAGTTCGGCGTCTGTTGTTCTATAAATAGTCATTATTGTTTAAAGAAATTACATTTAGTGTCACAAAGATAGTGAGTGAGACAATGAGTGCCAAAGCTCCATGTCGCAGCGTGCTCTCTGCACTTTGCAAAAGATGCAGCTCTTTGCAGATACTTTTGTGCCACAAACAAACCGCATAAACCAAAGAAACTTTGTTCATATATACAAATTGGGAAAATCTCACGTTTTGCTGTACCCGCCATGGTGTCCATACGAAAAACTACAAGTGATGAAAGCAATGTTCCGTTAGACTTTCTTCACAGCACTGTCTAAGTGAAAAACTTCGAATAACATTGTACAACTACCTTCAAAGGGATTCAGTGAATAATCGGAACATTTCTTGCGCCACTAAACGAAATTACATGTTTGATAAGCAGTCGGGGAAGTTATTCGCCTTTTCCCTGCTTGTCAAACTTTGCATCTTGTTCAGGGGTGAGAGAAATTTGTTTGATAATTCACTGAATCCCTCTAAAGAAAGTTATGAAATGTTAGTCGGAGTTTTTCACATAGACAGTACTGTAGAAAGAGTGTAACGGAACATTGCTTCCATCACTTGTAGTTCTACGCATGGATACGTCTGCGAGTACAGCAAAAGGTGACATTTTCCCTATTTTTATACAGGGTGAGGCACTAACTGTTGCCACCTTGAATATCTGTAATTTTCGACGTCACAAGAAAATGTTTGAAACAAAAGTTGTACCGTACGAAAGGGGTCATCAAATGCGACCATTTTTTTTATCTCAGTGGAGGCGCTGTCGCACAGTTAAGGTCACGTCCACTTTTTAAATGGGACAGTACATTTTTTTTCAACTATCTTGTAGAGCATCGAAAACTGCATAAAAACATTTAGGGGTCAAAGTCGTTCAAGGTCATTTAAGATCAAAAAGTGACATGAAATTTATTTTTATGTGAAATTACCTTTATTCACAGTAGATGTTCAAAGTGATTGCCATTGGAATCAATGCAGTATTGCCATCTCCTCATCACGAATTTCTTATCACTTCGGCACTTATCGCCGAAGTATTGCCATTGTCTTGTATGTAAACAAAACGGCACCAAACCTACAATGTACACGGAACATTGTACAATGTTCCGCCCAAACAAACCCAAGATAACGATAGTAAGAATGGTGAGACTAGTATTAATGAATCAAGCGAATGTAAATTATGTATACTCTCTCTCTCTCTCTCTCTCTCTCTCTCTGATAGCTAGAAATGAATTGCAAAAGAGACTTCCAAATCGTTGGATTGGACGCGGAGGAGCTGTATCGTGGCCGGCTCGCTCGCCAGACTTGACGCCTCTGGACGTTTTCTTGTGGGGATACTTGGAAGATCTTGTTTATAAAGAACGTCCAACTACGCCGGATGATATGCGTGAGAGAATTCTTTGAGCCTGTGATTCGATAAGTGCCGAAATGATAAGAAATTCTACACAATCCGTGATGAGGAGATTGCAGTACTGCATTGATTCCAATGGCAATCACTTTGAACATCTACTGTGAATAAAGGTAATTTCACATAAAAATAAAGTTCATGTCACTTTTTGATCTTAAATGACCTTGAACGACTTTGACCCCTAAATGTTTTAATGCAGTTTTTGGTGCTCTACAAGTAGGTTGAAAAAAATGTACCGTCCCATTCAAAAAAGTGGAAGTGACCTTTACTGTGGAACAGCGCCTCCACTGAGATAAAAAAAAAATGGTCGCATTTGATGACCCCTTTCGTACGGTACAACTTTTGTTTCAAACATTTTTTTGTGACGTCGATAATTAGAGATATTCAAGGTGGCAACAGTTAGTGCCTCACTCTGTATACGAACAACGTTTCTTTCGTTTGCACGGTGTAGGAAATTGTTCCCGACACAAAAGTATCCGTAAAGAGCTTGCGTCTCTTTGCGGATACTTTGAGATTTCCTCGAAATCATCAACAATTACCTACTAATTGTAGACACCCACGGATTTTCTGAAGTATGCGAAGGAATCAAATGATTGGGGTGCAAAAATGTGTGTTTTAATGTGGCTCCGCGGCTCTGCTCCTCTCCAAGTCGTGGCATTAGGCGAACTTTTTATTTTTCATCATTTCATCAGGAGCTCGGCATGGTGAGACAATCTACTTTTTTTCTCTCAAGTTCAAGAAATTTGATGAGTAGACAGCTGTTCATCTATCAATTTGACGTCTTCTGGTTTCATGAAATTTTGAAGAGCGGTTTGGGAAATCCGTGAGTATCTAGAATCGTGTTCTGCCATAGCGACGGCGGTGGCGTGTCATACCGTCTTAAGATTAATGCATATTTCGATGTTTTTTCATGAGAGCTCTGTTTGCACTAACAGCTTGATATCCTTCATCTTGTAGCTACTCGTATGCATTGTAAACCCCCAGCTTCCACGTAAAGCTTATGATGGTCCATGTCTATATTGCAAATAGAGTTAAAAGGTCGTAGTTCCACGAAACGGAGGATATCATTTTTTAGTGATACGAATTTTATAGGGGGAAAGTATTGCGCCTCGAGTATGGATGGTGATCCAGATATGGCCAATGTTAAACTATCTTCAATAATGCTGGCCAACTGACAACTGAACCCTCCGCCGCATACGTTGCGTATATATATATATATATATATATATGTCCAGTCGGAATGTACATGAGACCTATTCTCGGCGGCCAGCACGTCACCATTTTTTTTGCAGGTTTTTTGGGTTACCAGGAATGTGCCCTAAAGTTTCCCTCATAAAAATCGGTGTTTTGCGACCACCAGCAATTGTTAAACAAAAAAAACTCGGTTTTATAATGTCTCTTCTGGAATAGGTTTTATCGAAAAATGCTTCCTACAAATGTTGTGCCTATAATAGTACCAAATGATGTCACCTATAAAATGAGTCCTATACAAAAATCACATGGGATTGTTAGTTTAACGGGAAATCACCGGTGACCGATTTTTTTTTGCATGTACTCCGTTTATTAATGAACTTAGTGTTCTGAAATACAATCAGCACCTGGAAGAATGTATCCCCGAAAGATATCTTTAAACTTTATCGAGCTAGGTCATATAGTTAACGAGAAATTACCGATTTACGTAAATCGTGCACCTCCTTGTAGCAAGTGATCCAGAAAGGCCACATAGGAAAAAAAATTACATGATGGTGTACATTAGCTTGTACATTCAAGATCTAATGCGATTTGAGGCTATTTGAGATTACTTTAGATTACTTTTAGATTACTTGAATTTTGAGGCTAATTGAAATATTCTTGCCGATTCTTGTAGGTCTCTGTGAGACGCGCAATTTACAAAAAAAAAAGTAACTCGATATCTTCATTACACGGGGAGATATGATCATTTTTACGTTTCTTCAATCTATTATTGTTGTTTCAACATTTTCGCGTTTTGTCAAATTCGTGAGCATTCTTGATACCTTTAGGTATAACATGCAATATGATAAATAAATAAATTTGCGCGCGCGCGCGAAATAGGAAACGGCGTCGTCCGTGCGACCGGGCGGCGTGGTCGGGGACCGCCTCACCCGCCACAGCACCCCTTGCCGGGCTTAGTTAACTATTTCGATATCTCCCTTAAAAATGATCGTAGGAAGATGTTTTTCCTTAAATTCTGCGTATTTTTTCTCGCGCATTCAAAGATTCCCTTAAAAATCAGGATTTCTCAATATTTCATCCAATAATTATTGGTTACCTGTAATTTCCACGGGAACGAGCTACAAATGATCTAACATTGGAAAGGTGCGCGTATAATATGTTAACTTTATTTAATTTACAGTACTTCTCATTAAAATAAATACAGAATTGTTATTTTTACAAAAAAAAATCGTTTTTTTTCTGGGGGTATATAATCACCCTCGACGTCACATACATTTGATTCGGTGATCGCGAAAAGTAATATCCGCGGGATGGTCAATGTCGTCGGCGAACGGCAAAAAATCGTTATCGATCTCATTCTCGCTCGAAAGGATGTCCTGTTCGACAATATTCAAGCCATTGCATTATTTTCACAGTATTGTACATTTCAATCGAACCCTTCGACAAGTCCAGTTCGAAACGCAGTTGCTGGTATCGCAACCACATGCAACAATCTCTTATAAATTAGGTGGAATGGAAGGTCCTTCCCACATGTAGCAATACTAAGCTGCTTAAAATGTTACCGTAAAATCTATATCCTGCATATTGAGCGACGATGAAATCGACGAAAATTTTTCGAAACAATATTTTTCTTATTATAATTAATGCATTGCGAAATATCTTCGTCGACTTCACACGGAAAAAAGGAAATAGTACAAAATACAGAGGCTACACAGTTCGCATTGGACTCGAGCGATTGCACAGCGATATTTACTGAAACACGGTGCTCAAAATACAGTGTGCTCAAAGTAAGTTATTACAGTTCCTATACTGTCCTCTTTGGACTCGAACCGCTCTATTGTATCTTTTACTGGAAGACACAGTCCAAAATACAGCGTAGTCGAAAGTAAATTTTGACAGTTCAACACTGTAATATAAATTTCACAAAACTTGTAATTTGACAGTTGGTTAATCTGTATTATGTACAATGAATGCGCCAGTTATATCGACAGAGTTTATGTAGGTGTTTTAACAGTGAAGTCCTCTGTTCTAGAAACTGGTTAGCAACAGATATAGTTTCAGTTTTCAATCGTTGCTTTTTACAGTATAAACACGGGAAACGTTCTAGTTTTAATACTGTAATTCAAACTTGATGAACCCCGTAATTTAATAGTGCCACGAAATTATACAAAATTAGGGGTAAAAATAACATTAGATAGCGCTGAAAGAACAATTGAAGCGCTGAAAGAACTGCCAGTCCTTTGTGTCCTGGTCGCGCCACGCGTGAGACAAGTCCTAACCAGTGAATACCGTTCACACCGTCACACTGTAAATTTGATTATAAAGAAAAAAATTTATAAAAAAACGCGAAACCTTTGCTTACAATGTGTGTGTGTATATATATATATAATAGAATTAGGTGAATGAGACACACAAAAACAAGTTTATCCATAAAAGAAGTTTGAAAAAAATGTGTAGAAAATATTAAAAAATCAGTCACATACACAAGAATGTACCTTTTTGTAAATAATTCTCTCTTGTTTATAATTTCTTGAATTATGCCGCACAAATTTCAACGTTCGCATCCTACCGACCACGCACTACTAACTGGCAATCCTGTGTCCTGGCCACGTGCCTCACCCCACGCGCGAGACAAGTCCTAATTAGACAAGAACGTGCCTTTTTTTTTCTTTAATTCTCTCTTTCTTTATAATTTCTTGAATTCTGTCGCACAAATTTCGATGACCGCGTCCCATCAACCACGCACTACTAACTGGCAATCCTTTGTGTCCTGGCCTCGTGCCTCATTTGCGTACAATATAAAAGTCAGTGATCGCATTTAAATTTTACAGTTGAATATTTTTACTGAAATCACTGATTTATTTACAATACCAAACGGTAAATAAATCAGTGTAACTGTAAAAATCTCAGAGGGAACAGATTACGTCACGAACTGTCGAAAGAAGAGTGAAACTACCGTGTCACACTGTACAATTTAATGAATCACTCTGTACTCAATACAGTGTACACAGTAACCCTTGCAGTTTGCGTACAGTATAAAAATCAGTGATCTAATGTAAATTTTACAGATGAATATTTTTACTGAAAACACTGATAAATTCACAGTACCGAACTGCAAATAAGCCAGTGTAACTGTAAAAATCTCAGTGTGTATAGGAAAATTCGTCATTTTTGTAGGACAGGATTTACATTACTCTGTTTTACTGTAAAATGAAATATGGCACCCTGTTTTTTATGCGGTTTATACTGTGATTTTCGCTGTTTCTTTTTTTCCGTGTATCGTCGCGCAATGTATAGTATATATATTTTACATAATAGTAATACTTTAGTTTCTGTACAATAGTAATGCAAATGAAGTTATGCTGCTCATCTTTCTAATATAAGATCATTTGTAGCTTGTCCGCGTGAAAATTACAGGTAAACGACAATTATTGCGTTAAATACTGAGAAATCCCACCGGTGTGCTGGTCTAGTGGTTAGCGTGCTTGCCTCGAACCAGTACATCGGGAGGTCGCGGGTTCGAGTCGCAGTCTCGTAGTCCCGGAGAAAAATAAATACGGGAGTGCCGTAGCTCCAGACCTACACGGATGTCGCGCACACGTACCGGTACGTGTGTGTGTCGTGTGTGTATGACTGTAGCCTGTGATTTATTTCTCAACGAAACGCGGCTAGTTCCTAAATCGAAAAAGCGAACCTGGGACCGGCTGTATTGGTATAGGTTTTCTGCAGTTTCCCTATACCCGTGGCAGAAATGTCATGGTGAATGCGATACAGAGGGGGAAGTTGGCTGCGGCCGTAAGGTGGGGAATGTCTCAAGGGGGACGGACCCTGTACAGATGGAAGCTTTAAAAAAAGATAAAAAAAATACTCAGAAATCTTGATTTTAAGGGCATCTTCGAATGCGCGAGAAAAAATACGCAGAATTTCGAGAAAAAACATCTTTCTACGACCATTTTTGAGGGAGATGCCGTAACAGTTAACTAAGCCGAACGAGCGAGGGGTGCTGTGGCGGGAGAGGCGGTGCCCCCACCCCGCCGCCCGGTCGCTCCGACGATGCCGTTCCCTATTTCGCGCGGACGCGATCGGCTTTAATGTTTATGTGCATTGCGATAAACGGTCCAATGGATTTTTGTCACATTGCACGTTATGCCCGAATGTACTAGGAATGTACACGAACTTGAAAAAAAAACGCGAAAATGTTGATAACAACAATAATTAATTGAAGAAAGGTAAAAATCACTATATCTCCCCTTGTAATGAAGATATCGAGTTACTTTTTTCTTAAAAATTGCGCATCTCACAGAGACCTACAAGAATTTGAAAGAATATTTCAAGTAGCCTCAAAATTCAAGTGCATCATTGAATTTGTTCATAAGCAAACATTTCCAATCTACGAGAAATTTTTATTTATTAAAAAAATCACTTTTTCGCATTAGATCTTGAATGTACACGCTAATGACCATCACGTCACTTGTTTTGTTCCCATGTGGCCCTTCTGGATTACTTGCTATAAGGAGGTGCCGGATTGACGTAAATCGGTAACTTAGCTCAATAAAATTGGAATATATCGTTTGGGGATAGATTTTTCTAGATGCTGATTGAGTTTCAGAACACTAAGTTCATTAATAAACGAAGTACAAGCAAAACATTTTTTTTCGTTCGCCGGTGATTTGCCGTTAAACGAACAATCCTATGCGATTTTTGTATAGGACTTATTTTATAGGTGAAATCATTCTGCACAACTTGTGTAGGAAGAATTTTTCGATAAAACCAAATCCAAAAAATATATCATTGAAAAACCGATTTTTTTGTTTAACAAACTCTGGTGGTCGCAAAACGCCATTTTTTATGGGGGAAACTTTAGGGTACATTCCTGGTAACCCAAAGAACCTACAAAAAATGGCGACGTGCTGGCCTCCGAGAAGTCGGTCGAATTTCTGTACATTCCGACTGGACTAATAGTAAAAATGTATCTGTCCACCGCAATTGTTGGCCAAGAAACTCGAGACATTTATGTCTCGAGTTTATGGACATTTATGTCCATAAACTCGATTTATGGACATTTATGTCCACATTCAATCGTATCATATTTCTGATATCTCTCACAATTATAACTCATGGTACCAACGCCAACATATCACACGAGTTCGGATGATGGCGAAAGATTGCTGAGATTATTAAAGTACACGACTTTCCATCCACTTCGTTGTAGGTGACCCAGTGTTATGCCGGGGCCTACATTTTCATCCGAATTTACAATTATTGGCTCACATTTAAGTGGCCCGCTGTAAATTCCACGAAAATGCGGAATTTTCATAATGTTTGTATACTTGAGTAGGTCGATGTCGGTTAGAGATCGGTGGGGTAGCGGTACATGACGTTTTCGGCTTGAAATGAATATCCGATTCTTGCTTATACGAAAATAATATATTTCCACTGTTCATGCCCAGACAAGGGTCGCTTGTTCTGCCGCAAAACGTTCCAAAGTTTCTTGCAAACCACTTTGAGGGGTGTTTTTACGACGTAAAATATAATTTTCGTAACATCAAGCCCTTCCCCAGTAACAAGGGGTTTCGGAAGTCGAAAATAATAGCATCTTTTTTTTAGGCGGTGGGAGTTCTCTAAGGACCCCACCGATTCTGACGTCAGAAAAGAGATAAGAATGTCTTAGCCTCAAGATAGACTATTTTTTCACCCTTCGACCGTCTATTTGAGTAAGTTCCTTAGTCGAAAATCTTTAAAACTTATGTTGAAATCTCCCACAGGGGCTTGGTGGCCATACATCTAAGAAACGATAAAGCAATACCGGAATTGGAAACGTGTTTTAAAAAACCAATTCTTTTCGCTACAACGGAAGATCAGAATATTAAAAACAATTTTTAAATTGTTAATCTACTACTGAAATACGTATTCGAAAAATTAAAATTTAATAAAATATTCCCTCAATTATTCAATGAGGGTCTTTAATCCCTTGGAATACATTTAATATCCATGGCTGTAGTTTTCGAATAATTGACCTGTGCCATGATATTTGAACAAAAACATATAGAAATACAATTGTGACTCACCTCGATACTGAAGTAACCCCGATCTACGTAATCGCCAAGGAAGAGGTATTTTGTTGTTGGGGGTGGTCCACCGACCTCGAATAATTTCATCAGGTCGTAAAATTGTCCGTGAATGTCACCGCACACTGTAAATTAATGCCAATATTGATTATTTACATATCTTTTTGGCGCTATAATAGTAATTTCCTCTCTTTTTATGAATAATCGAAGTTCGAAAATTGTTAATGTATTCAACAAAAGAGAAGTACGTTCTTTCATCTTATTTCTCAGCGGTTGCATTGAGGGACCTGCCCTCTGACGGTGCTTACTGTTGCAGCACCAAAATATCAATTTTCCTGTTGTTCGACTCCAATGTTATATTATATATTTTATCACAAGTTCCACCGAGGATAACATTTGTGATAATAATAATGATATAACGTGATCCAAATTACGGAATTCCGATACCGTTCTTTGGCTGCACGAGTTGGAATGAAAATACAATGAGTTTGCGGCAGGCTGCCAACTACTAGCAAATAAAGTTTCATTCAAAATCAAATTATTATTGGACAATATCCAACTCATTAAAATGTTGAAAAACATTTCTAAGGGAGATGATTTTGATAGTTATCATTTTTGCAACTAAACATAAATATATTGAAATATTATTCAAGAAAAAATAACTAAAAAAGTTGGCAATAACGGCCGTTTCTGCTATTGGCACGATTGACTATAGCTAAAGCACAGTCGGCTCCAGGTTATTTACGCGCTGCAAAACGGTCAATGTTCAACAAAGAGTTTTTTATTCGACGAAGTCGAAAAAGCATTAGAAATATTGAGCAGTCGAATGAATACAGTTTATTATAAAATTCAAATGCTCTGATACCATGGACGTATCAAATTTTCACAATACCCGTCAGATATTTCACAACACCCGACGGTTGTGAAATATCCGACAGTTGATGCTTGACTGTGTGCTAGTCACAAGGAACATCACTTGAGTGTCCGCTTTCAATTTTGTTGAAACTCATTTTGTGATAAAGCGTTGAAAATTATTAGACACGTCGTTTTTTTCGCGACGGAAAAATGGGTTTAAGGTGGGAAACCACCCCTCAAAGAAAGGCGTGTCGAAAGGTGCTTTTGAATAAAACAAAAACCAAAATTCTTCTTATGTACAGCGATGAAAAAACCACTATAGAAGTAGTGAAAAAAAAATTACATTAAGGAGCGACACGTCTTTCTTTGAGGGTTCCGCACCTTAAAACCGTTTTTCCGCAAAAAAAAAATGTGTCTAATAGTTTTTAATGCTTTATCACACACGAGTGTGAATCAAAAAATTCTTGGAATCACTATAAAAAGATGAGAAAATTCAAACAAAAATATTTTATTTTTCTACATAACTCCTTCTACTTTTATACATTTAGAATACCGCTTTTACAACTTTCATATTTTTCCCTAAAAAAACATTTTCTTGACTGTCAAAAAACTCTTCTACGGCAGCCATAATCGCGTCATCATCCCCAAATTTCTTCCGCCGGATATGCTCCTCTAATTTTGGGAATAAATAAAAAATTACTGGAGGGGCTAAGTCCGGAGAATATGGTAGGTGGTCGAGGATTTCGAAGCCAGCAGCTGTTTTTCAGGCACAGGTATTTTATCATTGCACGTAACTCACTTTTCTCCATATTTGAGTATTTTTAACAATTGTTTGCACAAAATAATTAATAACTTAAAAACAATACGATCGAATCGACTAAAACTTTGCATAAATATTGTGTGATTGACACTCTTCAAAATAAATATCAAACTACCCCGAAAAATATTGTATGAATACGCGCTTTTAAGAACTTTTTGATTCACCCTCGTATATCAGTTTCAACAAAATCATTGGTAGAAACGGAACCAGTTAACGCGGTACTGTCACTTTTAACCTACAAAGTTGATGTCCGCAAACAAACCGTTCGAGGGCCATATGTTGAAACAGCACTATGTCATTCTAAACGGAGCAATACGTACTCAGTATTGTTTAAAAAAAATTAAGCCTTCAATAACAAACATATCATGATTCCTAAGTCCTTGACTTTTGAATGAAGATCAGTTAATAGATGTGACATGTTCATTTGCATTGAACACAGGATAGTCGCGACAACTATACGTTAACGGCCCCAAACCTAACAATAAATATATTAATTGTGAACAAATCTCTACTCCTTTAAACTGCAATATTATATCACAATTTCAACTCGTTTTTCGATTACCATAAACATCTACTGAGCTAAGAGAAATAAAAGTGATCAAAGAAAATCGTTCGTTTCGAAGAAATACTATGGCTATAACATATTGTCATGAGAATACGAATATTTCTTAACGACTAACAAATTTTGTAATAATTGATGAATATTTGAATAAAAGTGCCAACTAATTGTATTTCTTTACTATAAATGAACTGTATTCTCAGTGTGAGTCTCAAAAATGGTAGGGAAATTTTCTTTTAAAAACAAATCATGAAAATCAGCCATTTTTTCCGCGCTTAACGTTGTTATAGGGTCTATCCATCGGGGGTGAAGTACGATGGGAGCGCCCTATGCTTATGCATGGAGCCAATTGACTGTTACCAACTGTTTGCTATAAAAAAATCGTCATATTGAACGTGCGTTTTCGAACCATTTTTCTACATCTATTTATGAAAATGTGCATTTTTGAACATTCGGTGATTACATAAAATGTTTTCATCACTTTGTATAATTACTTTCTATAACTTTTTCTCGCTCAGTTAACGCGAGACGGATTGGCAAGGGCGTGAATCGTGGCATATGGTAATGCCCAGGTTGGCAGAAATGTGGCGAAGTTAGAGACATACGCGCCCCGTTCGTAACCTTAATATCGGCCCAAGGAGCTGTCAACAATGAATATCGGTCCGAGTAAAAAAAAATCGCTGGAAAAAAGGTGTGTACTAAAGCTGTCTATAATCTGGGAGAAATCAAAATCTTTAACAATTTTCCGATATTTAAAAAAAATTTATGTTTGAAAAAAATACGGCTTTATTTTGTCTTTGCCTAGAAATTTCTAGAAAAGTATTGGGAGTATAAATTAGTCTCCGCCTATTGACAAAAGATAGCCCCAACAGAAGGTTATGGTTGAATTGTCAGATGTAAAACGTCATATCGTAAGCGATTTTGTATCAGCATCACATAATTTTTCGTGCGAAAATGTCGAGATTTGAGCCGAATAAGCGTCATTTGCGCGAACTCTTGCGTTTGGCACGAATCTCCCTCCAATAATGCTTCCAATTCCGCGTCTTCGTTCACTTCGTTCCCGCCAATATAAAATCGCTAATATTTCAAGGTTATGATCTTGCCAGATGCCCAACCTTACGATATGACGTTTTACATCTGACAATTTCAACCAAAACCTCCTGGTGGCGCCACTTTTTGTCAAACGGAGACTTATTTGTACTCCCAATATAATTTCTGAACTTAGTTATCAAATCAATATTATGTAATTATTACTAATTAAGAGAATAAGAACAAATAATATTCGTTGTTAATTATCCTGACCGAGTAGTTTGAGATTCTCGGGCATAATAACCGTATACAGATAAGATAGGTAGCATTTGTGCGGTCTACGACGTTGCCATGATTGTAGAACCTAATATTTGATGTGCTTGCCTTTCGCACAAATTCGACATTAAAAACATTAATCATTTTATAACGGTACTGTGAATCCTCATTTTCACGGTACCATGGGATCGGAAGTTAAACAAACCGTACCTATTTTTTCAGCTCCGTGGTAGCATTTTCTTAGCGGATATTATTGATGTATTGAAAAATGATCGGGAGTTTTCCATAATCGTAATGTAATTAGCCCACGAAATGCGTCGAGTACCCGATTTTATTTCTCTAAAAAACTGTACTGTGAATCGTATCCAAACTGCACAAGATGATCAGCAAAGGGGTTATAAACGCAAACAAAAAAATCAGCTCGGTGGTCACATGTTGACCTAACTCCATAACAACCTTAAAGGTATCTTCCCTCTTAAGCGTACCCTTTCTTTCTTTAATGTGAACGTTTTAAAAGTTCGACGAGTTTTAACATCTTCCCAACTTTATTTCGGGTTTACTTTCAGTATCGTTATATGAACGCTCCGCGTGTGTGTGTGTCTTTACGCGCGCTCAAATTTGCTTGCGTGCGTGTGTGTATGCATATATAGGTGAATGTTATATATGTATGAACGGAACATATATGTACTCACCGGTGACGGGCGCCTCGATGTCGATCATGGTCCTTTCAGATCGTAGAAGCACGGCGCCGTCGTTGACAATTCGAAGAGCCGCCGCTTCGTCGATTCTACCCTCGAGTATAAAGTGATGCTTCAGGACATCTGGCCGTGGCCGACCTGTCCGGCTGTCAAATACCTCTGCAACGGTGAGTTTGTGCGACGGTGGAAATGGCACACCTGTTAACCCCGAGTATTGTAACTTTAATAATAATGATAAAAATGATAACTAATACAATGGATCATACGAAAAACGGGTTTACAATATAACGCAGCAGATCACCGATCAAATTCATTTTTCAAATAGAGCTAATTTTTGTTTAGCATCGGATAATAAACAGAAGAATATTTCGTCAGGGTATACCTTTCGGACGATCATTGTTGTCCGCGTAGGGACTAGTCGGAAATGTTGTTTTGAAAGAAAGCCATTCGTCGGTCGAGGCTTGCACCTCAGATGGTTCCGCAGATTCCGATGAATTTACGCGAGATGTATCTGAACCACAAACCAATTTTTCGTACCCGCTATGATTATCGGACTGGTCGTTTCCTATATTTCGCTTTAAGGATAAAGGTTTCGTTGAGTTTTTTTTTCGAAAGGGAACCGAAGAACAAGCGGAGCTGAGCAAAATATCAGCTTCATCGATCGTATCCTCAAAGACGTCGTCATCGTCAATTTCCTCTTCGACTCGTACGTAGTTTTTTGGCGTATTTTTTTCAGGGTTCATCGACGTTATTTTTCCCGAAGTAAGTTCGCTGATCGTGTCCACCGATGATTGTGGATGGTCATACGTGTTTGCGGATTGTTCAACCGTAGTTTTGCAGGTGATGCAACGAGAGCCGTTATTCTTCGTTCGATCGCTATCGTCAGAACTGATGCTTATGAGTCTTCCTAGAGGAATTTCCCTTTGTTTTTTTTCCACGTCATTCCGCACTTTTTTCACTGTGCTCATGCAACGATCAAGCTTGACGATCATTTCGTTGTCCGATTCATCGGATGACATATCAATCTTCGTGTAACGCTTGCAAGGTTTGCTCACCTTCATCTCCTTGCAGACTGACGTTACATCGGTTATCTCATCGACACTGCCGAGCTCTTGACCTATCGATGATTTAGCAGAAATCATACCATCTCGACCTTCCAATTTTTTCGATCCGTCAGTCACAATTTGCCGATCCTTCGGTAGCAAAATCGAGTTGATACTCACGAATCTACGAATTGGAACTGTGGGACAACTTGTTGCTCGCTTTTTTGGTGATCTGGCGCGTCGTTCCGACGGAGCTTTCGTTATATCGATCGACCAACAACGAAAATATTTAACGTTTGTACTTTCCGTTGTTGAACTCGCGCCAGCTGGACTTACTTCAGCATGTTTCGTCGATTCGGACACCCTCCCACTGCTTCCAAATTTCTTCAAGATTCCTTTCGACTTTTTCGATGTGGTTATAGAAATAGGAGAAAATGTTTTGACCCCGCCCGTATCAACGAAACCGATATCTTTCGACATAGGAGCATCGATCTCATCAACACTGGATATTTCACCCTCCTCCACTCTTATAGTTTCGTCTGTTTTTTTAACATATTCATTGGAAATCAAGAGGGAGGGTTGGAGTTTGTTGTTGTAAATATCCGACTCGGTGGTCGCGCGACTTATCTCATAACATCCTCCGGAAAAACTGTCGCTCAATGTTTTTCCGAACGCTGTCTCAAGCGTTCGGTTGCTAAATTCTTCCTTGTCGGGGGAAGCTCTTGTGCGATCGTCTGACAAGCACAATGCTTTGTTGTCGCTGAAATAATCTCTGAACGATTCGAATTTTTTTTTAAACGACGCTACGATGCCGATTCCATTGGCGCCTGCTTGTGACACCGATGGCAGTAATATTTTCTCGCTCCCCGGACTATTTTCTTCACCGCTCTTTTTATCGATGCATCCGAATTTCGGATCCGGCGTTTCGGCGACCGGATCGTCGCACAGCTTTTTTGTATTTTTGTCACTGATAGTTCCCTTTTGTCGTGACATCGCGAGATCGTTTACTTTCTGATCCGTAACACCGAGCAAATCATCCTGACCGATATCTAGGCTCTTCTCTCGAAAGTGAAATGGGTCTTTCTGATTATTCCGTACTTTTTTGGCGTTTTTGGCGAGCGCACGCGTTCTGTTGCTCAACGTGAGCAAGTAGAATACTTCGGAAACTTCGTGAGGACTATGTTCAAGACTCGAAATGTTATCGAGGTCGTCCTCAGTATCCTCAGCAAACAATTGAACACACTGAAGAGATTCCTCTAATTCCGGCAATATTTTAGTCCCAAGATGACCATGCTCATCCGGATAACCAGGAGCATGATATTTCGGACATTTATCAACAATTCCTCCTCCCACGTCATGCGTCTCGTCTGTTTTCGAGCTTTCGTATCGCGATATTTTACCTTGAACCGATTTTTCATGCAGAGAAAACGAGAGATCTTCGTTTCCATTGGAATCGAAGGCTTCCGTATTCAGTTCAATCGAACGACGATGCTCGCGATCGAATAGACGCGATGGTGTCTCGTCGGTTTCTCGACGCTTTGCCGAGCGTCGTTTGGGCGTGCTCAGCTTCGATAATGGCAGCCTACAATGATCCTTGATACTTTTCGTACAAGGTGCGATACTTCGAGAATTCTCGCGCTTTTCCCCAATTACAACCAAATTTGTTGACTTACTGATAACATCTTCACGGAAATTCGCAGTAGTAACATCGCCATGATTTCCCGGTGTTCGTAGCGACATAAATCTTGTTCTCTCTATAAGACGCTCCGTTATCGGACTCATTTTTCCTTCCGATTTCGATCTTGCAGTTTTGTGCGGAAATAATAGCATACCGGGATTGAAAAATCTATGTGGCGAATCTTGAAGAAGGTTGCTTCAAACATTGGAAAATCACTTTTCAATTATTCTCTTATATTGCTGAAGATTTTTTAGCAAACCTTTTTCTTATTGTAAATAATTATTGGTTTGGTCACATCAATTACGCGACGATCGTTTTATTTTTTCATTCAATTTTACCATTACCCGAACACAAATAATTCATGCCACGAGAAATTTGAAGGAGCGTTCGCTGTCGTTCCACGAGGCTTACTCGGACACGAAAACAAGAAACATTTGGTCAAGCTAATCCCTGTTAAGTGCCGAAAGCCCCATCTATCTGATTATATCCTTCGAAAATATATCGAGAAGTAAGCATCGACGGCAAACGAAGATCTGCCCCATTCAATTGTCTCTATGGAAATGGCCTTGAAGTTTGCATGGTTGGAACTCAACGAAAATTCTTTTTCGTATTTTTATTTCCAAATTTTGATTATTTTACTATTTTTTTAATATTTAAATCTTAGAATAATAAATTCTATACAATACAACTCTAGCAATAATGAAAATGAGGAAATGAAAATGGGAAAAGAAATTTCGTTACATTCCAACGATGCAAACTTCAAGGCCATCTATGAAAGTGAATATTTACGGTAATCAAAATGCTGATCAGAATAATACGCTTTCAAGCCTTGCAAAAGGTATTTATTTGTTCGATGCTCGTAAACGGTATTTAGGTAAATACGTAGTCGTATCCGTCGTTTATCGAGAACCGGTGAGAATAAGGACGTGAATATTTCGAGAGAGTAAACTCGGAATTTTCAATCTCGCACTAGTAAGCATTTGTGTACGAGAGCTTTGTTGATAACAATTTTTGAAAACAGTTCATATTCCAAATGTTGATTAGCGTTTTAAATCCATTCATCTGTGTACATACATATTCAACCTAACTTTTGGCAATGATTTGTTGATATGCCTTTTCATTATTCTGATTAAGTTTTATCAATGGATGAGATTTTATAAGATGAAGAATAAAATACTGAGGCGAAGGATTTCTTTATCTAATATTTTGTCCGGCGTAGAATTTTTTATCCTTCATCGTATCAAATTAATAAACCTATCTTGTCCGGAAAGGGCATTTTAGAATTATTGAAAGACGGTTCCAAAACACTGTAACTAATACAATCACACCATGAACCAATAGTTTAAAATGACTTTCCGTTATACGTGTTTATTAACTGTTTTGAATATTTAAATACATGATTGGAAAATCCATTCCAATAACCTTGCTTTGAGAGATTTTTGGAATTTTTTTCTTTAAAAATTGATATATGTATATTCATTAAAAAAAACACAAGTTGCATAATTTCTCAAAAATTTATTCACGTTGTAAATTCACATTAACATTGATTCAAATAGTACGAAATGATCGACGAATGTTTATTGTAGCCGCAATACTATAAAAAATAATTTCCGTTGACTTATAAATGTGTATGTATAACAAACTGAAAGAAACCGAAGTTATAATGATATGTAGATGAACATGGAAATGTATACATTTTTTCTCTCTCGTGCTGGATTAAATTTCAATGCTGAATGATTCAGTTACTTTTCAATTTAAAAAAAAGCTTAAGCATCGCTGGCGACCTCGACTGTCTCCTCTTGTACGTCGAATGTTACGGGATTCGTCGAACTGAATTCTGAAAACAGAAAGATATTCGGAAATAAATATTTGTTTCCTAGCATCCTTGTGATATTCGAATCCGTGACGGTTGTACTCATCGATTGTGAGGTCAAGCAGCAGTCAGTCTTATCAATATTACTTTAGTTAAAAATATGTTTTAATAGGAATACAAAATTTAAAAAAAACGCAAGAGTTTTCGTTTTGTCATATAAGGGTGGGTTTTTTAGGAAAACATTTGCTTATCGATGAACATTAGATGTCGAAAAATTTGACATACTTTGAACGTTTATTTTTATTTTCCAAGTGTTCACGATAAACGAGATATCGAATAGATAGGCGAAATAATGGAATTATTTGAAGATATATTGAGCTAATCAAATTTTGGAGTAGCTATGTAGTTAGGTAGAAAAATGAGTAAATTGCGATCGGATAAACTTGCCTGAATCGTGCAGTCGTTGATGTTGCGTTTCCGATTTAACGATGGTCTTGGTAAATTTCCGAAAAAGTGAATTGGCGTCGCGCATGTAATTGCGAGTTTTGTCGCATATTAACTTTTTCGTAGTTTGATCATCCGTACCACGTAATTGTCGGTCGAACAAGGATTTTACTTGAGCAAATCTTCCGATAGAGCTTTCCGTATACACACCAGATTTCGAGGGAGTTTTCGGTATTGCGATCGAACTCTTCGAGACGCGATTGATCTTCTGCAAATTTTGCCGCGCTCTCACGTATAAAGTTTGATCATTGAGTTCTTTCGGATCATTGTGATACCCGTGTTTCTCGTAATTCTTGCCACGGGATGTCGGCGATACAGATTTGCTTCTTCGTTTTCTCAATTGATTTTTCGAATGTTGAAGCTCTTCGATTTCGTTGTTATTAACATTTTTCCAAATCGCGAAACCATCATCCGCAAACATTGCACAAGGTTCGGTTTTGTGTTCGTGGCACGACATAGTCAGCCCGTGTTCGGTTATATGACGAGAGCAGCTCTCCTCTCTGTTTTCCTTCCCTGTCCTTGCTTCTATATCGAGTACAGCAGGTGTGGCAACTATGCAAAGAAAAATATCGCGCTACGGGATATCGATTAGGGCGATATATCGAATTGAGGCTATGATTGTCAGGGCTGACATTCAAATCGTGTTGGTTGGTAAACTAATGAAGAATTAAGGAGTTTCTGGACAATGGCTAAAGTGTTACCATTTGATTCAAATTTATACAGTAAATTCTTTGTCATATACTGAATGCACCCTCCAAATTTTTAATCAATCGTCTACACCGTTTCTATAAAATTTACAATTGACAAAACACATTTTAAGATGGGGAGACGCCTACGCTCATCGTTGAATGGCAGTTTCACGAACAAAATGGTGTGGAAAAATATGCAAAGGGGGAGATACATTTAGGCGGGGAAAAAATTGCTGGTTTTCATGACATTTTTTTGTAAAGAAAAGTTTTTATCAGCATTTTTGAGACTTTAGGTATGTTTTATTACCACTTTTGGCTGTTAAACAGTATTTTTTTTAAATTAATCTTTGAAAACGGCGGAGGTATATGACGGTCTTCTAAACGGGTTTGGGCGGATGTTGTCAGACGACGTGATATGTAGCGTCGGCGGGATTAATCTTAAAAAAAAACAACGAAGATTTTTATTTCATTAACACTCATACGCAGAATATAAACCAAGGAAAAGTGAGAAAAATTGAAAATCGATAAAATGGTACGCTTTGAAACAAAAGGCTTGAATTTTCCAAAAAAATGGGTACATCTAACAATAAAAAATACGTTTTTTTGTTTTCAAAATCATTTAGCGTCATGTTTCAGACAATAAGATTAGAAAGATTTATACAAAATTTCATCAGAATCGGTCGATTAGCGTTTTGTAGCTGTACGTCACGCCAGTTTTGAAAATGCAGTTTAGAAGATCGTGCCATACCTCCGCCATTTTTGAAGATTAATAAAAAAAATACCATGCCAAAAACAGCCAAAAGTAATAATAAAACATTCCCTAAGTCTCAAAAATGGAGAAGAAATCTTTCCTTTAAAAAAAAAAATTGTGATGACCAGCAAACTTTTTCCTCTCATGAAGGTATCTCCCCCCTCAAAATGTTATGAAAGCTGTCAATTCACTCAGTACATTATGACAATTTCGTCATCAATGTTATGATGTCAAATGGCCTATGTGAAAAAGTGCTTTTTCTATTGTAAATTTTAGAGAACCGGTGCTGGCGATCGATTAAAAATTTGGAGAGTGCATTCAGTATGTGACAGAGAATTCACTGTATAATTTTGAATCAAATGGTAAAATTTCGTCAATTGTTCCTAAACTATTTAATTCTACAGTTTTTTCTAACAGGTCGGGCTTCTGTAGGAAAAAGATGCACACGCCACACGCAAGCCATTATTGTGAGAGAGATAGAAGATGGCACAAAGTTTTCTCCTAGACGAATGATGTTTGGAGCAAACGACGGAATACCTTTTTTGATAGCTTGTACTATAATTTATGAAGTTGAAGCTTGCATCGGTAGAATGCAACGAAAATGAATTCTTTCCAATCGCTCAGTCTTTTTGGCTGACTTAGGCAGCGAAAATCGATTAACCGTTTTTACGTATACTTATCAGACATTCACGACTGTAATTTGCAAAGTAAAAGACTTTGGATAGTGATAAAAAAGAAGAAATAAAAAATGGGGAATAAACATCGTTGCATTCCAACGATGCATACAGTAACATCATAATTTGTAGTGAGCGGAAAGAACTGTAATGTAATGGCAGTAAAATTTCAATGAGCCGTATCGTTGCTCACTTGAGCTATTTGATTTAAAGGGTAGCAAGTTTTTACACAGACATTACAGCTATCGTATCCAATGAAAACGCTAACCCCGTTCTGTTTTTTCATACTAGACAGCAGAGGCCTGTTAACCAAATGAGGTAAAACAATTCATGAAATTTTTACATCTGAAGTACAACGATGAAAAAGATTCAATGTAAACCGCGAGAAGTTTTACGATCGTCACTTAGGATAGTAGTTTATAGTATACGAGGATTTCCGCATGGACAATTTTTTATATGCAGAAGCGAGCCGAGTAATGGAGTTGAAGTTTGCATCGTTGGAATGCAACGAAAATTCTTTTTAATTTCTTATTTTCATCATTAGGCAAATTTATACTTTGCGGATCAGGCTGTAAATCTCGAAATCAAAATCGTAAAAAATATTTACGTGATTACCGGATATCGGAGGAAATTTGGAAAGTTAAAAAACAATCATTTTTGTTGCATCCCGACGATGTAAGCTTCAACGTCATGCCGAGTATAGGCTTAATAGGGATTTCAATGTTCAACAGGTGCTATATTTTATCACGTGATATGAGGGAATCTTTCTTGTACACGAAATTGTTAAACCTTAGAATAATCTGAGAAAAAAATGTTTGTTTTTATTTTAAAAATCACATTAGTACAACTAAAAATTAATATTACCATTATAGAAAAATACAACGTATGAACCATACAGGTACACTGGGAATGCTGTGCTGTGAAAGTCTAGGCGTGCCTGGTTAAGAAAACAATTACTTTTGGCATTAGGTCTAAATAATAATAACTTCATTATTTATTAATATTTGTCAAGTCCAAAAAAAAACTCCAATTCGTCAAGACTATGTATAAATTGTGTCTAAGCCCCGATATCCCTATTGCAATACTCTCATCGGAAAAAATCTTGAAATACAACCTATTTTTTGCATCCCACGTTTATGCAGATCCGTTAAATATAATATCCAAATCTGCGGTCCTGTCAAACGTTTTTCCCGTTGTCCGTCAATTTAAGTCTAACATTTTGTCTTGAACCTAAGGTAGTTCTGTAGGTACACATATGAGCAAAAAGTTTCGGTCGAAGGATATAGTAACATTCAAAGCCTATACGATGCTGTTGGTTGTAAATGTTTGACAAAGCTTGTACCCTCTATATGTCCCACACATTCGCACCTCATGCATAGATAGGTCTCATACTCGTATAGAGAGCGGCGCTGTAATCGTGGCAACAGCGCGATTTTCCTGCAGTCATAACGTTGTGCTTCCTACGATCCGTCTTCCGCGAAATATTTTATATAAGTTTTTAAAAAAGCGTGACAATGTCAACCCAAATGCGATACAAATGAAAGTTTACAAGAAAAAAGGCGCTTGCTCTAAGACTGAAAGCTGTGGCAGCCATGTGTCAAGCAAATGCGGCTAAACGCGATGAGAATAACCATAACCTCAACAATCAACAACAAAAATTCGCTGTCGAAGGACGTCGGATCGTGGATTTACAACATCTTGTCGACAGTTTAAATTCTATTCGCTGTAACAAAGACAAATACATGCATAAATTGAACAAATTAAATTTGTTTGCAGAATAAATTTATTTCACATCCGTCTCAGAATTACTATAACTCGGAGAAAAAACACGCTTCGAGTTCCCAGACCACGCGCCGCTGCTGGCTGCAGCGTACACTGTTGCCATTGCGTTACAGATGGTTGGGCCCGAGTTCGGTGTGGAATAATATTACCACTTTTCATAAGTCGATATCTCTGAAACTAAACGGTCAAAGTTTGTCATTTTTTTAAAAATCAATCCCACAAAAGTACTGCGTACACGTGTGTTTTTATTTTGAAATCCTAAGATCCGTCTAGAACCTATATCGAGAAATGCGAGCAAAGTTTTATCGGTTTACGTGTTAGGTATGGGGATCGCATCCAAAAATACCCATATTCAATTGCAATTATCTCATGAACTAAACGGCGAATCGAATTGAATTTTTGGGAATCAGTCCATGAAGGTCATATCTACACCATACTTAGATTTCAGCCAATTCCCAAGATTTGACCAAAACTACACAACTACCTTAAGGATCAAAGTATCTGCAAATGACTTAACCCGGCTGCATTTCGGCACACGTTTAGACAACAAAGATTTCAACAACCATTAAGAAAACAGGAAAAATAGGTTAGAAACGTAGAAAAGTAGGTTACATATTACAGAATTTGTAATACTTTGCTGTAACTAGATAAATAGAAAGTTATTTGCCACTGATTTCATACATTTCAAAACTCATTGTAAATAACTAAAATTAACATTCCTATCTAGCTCTCTAATATTTGATTGAAGAGCAATTTTTTTCATACAATCATTTTAAAATCAACCAACCCCTTTCTCGTGAGAATGTTGTGTATCCCCTAGAGAAACGTGGAGAAGCATTCAATTCGCGTGAAAAATGTTAAAATTCATGAAAATGTCGAATGAGAAGTAGCAAAGATATGTGGAAATTAAGAAATCGAATATCGATCTTGTTGATTTTATCTGCGTTTATTTGTAAATTACTTGTATCTATATTTAATTTTGAGGGGTACTCGGTTTGTCCCCCTCTCTTTCTTTCAGGAATAAAAATAAACCTCAATTCCGAAAGGTGTGGTTCGACCTAGTTGAAATGACCCGCTTAAGTTTGTCTCCCACTAAAACTCTCGTACTTACACAACTACATCACGAGATCGCAAATCATGTTGAATCACTATGTCGTGCTGGCCATGGTATGGAAGGCAGAGGTGGGCGCTATGGGCACGCTTACGACTATTAATAATTGAGCAGCCGAAGAAAATGTATTCGCAGCATGCGTTCGAACAAAAGCCCGTGCAGAAATGTGACAGGGTATTCCCTACTTTGTGTTCGGCCCTGACCAGACTTTCCTTGTCTGATTTACCTGGCCGGACCCTCCCATGGAACAAACCGGAAAGATCGCAAAATCGTTTTTTTACGGCTTACCCTCTATGTTTAGAAATTACAATCATCTGGCCGGGATACATTGCGAGCAAGTACATCTTGACGTAATGTATACCCGGCCAGAACGTTGACATGTTCTGAAAAGTGGAGCCTGTCTTTAAGAACTAAAGAAAAGCTACTTTGCTTTTCACCTCAGCAAATATATTTATAATTGATTTGGATGAAACCAATACATTTGTTGTAATTCTATTAATGATTAAAAGCATTCATTTCATCAATGATATTCGACAGGGATAACAATGCTTATCATAAATACCGGGATTACGATAACTAATAATTTGAGCATAATGAATAGCCCAATTATTTTATGAGGCAAAAAAATAAAACGTCATTCGTGGTTTTTGAACGCCTTGGCACCACGTTGGGAAATATCAGTGTTCTGGCCGGGCTGACATTATCTGAATGTATTTCGCCAACGATCCGCCAGGTGGCTACAAGCGAAGCGCGTCGCGTAAGCAAGGTACCATCGTACGAGGATAAAAGTTCGTCCTGTGGGTTGTACCACGTACCGAAGTGCTATGCTTATAGCGTGTACTTACGCTTATGATTTTGCTATACTTGTGAAATAACCCTTCGTACTCTAGGGCTTTTTCGCTCGGATAGTGATCTGTGTGCGTTTTTCTGTCTCTTTGCATATCAGGAAATGCAAGCAAGCGTATGTATACACTCATATACGACCTTAGCGAATAGATAACCAACAAACAATATGTTGTCGAAATACTCAATTGAATACACTCCCGATTTTACCTCCTCAAGGGTTCCGAAAATGCTGACGTCATTTTTACTTTCCTCCTTTATTGCTGTAGTACAGTCGTGCCGTCGCTGAAAACCCCCATAATCGGAAAAAATTATAAGGCCAGTTTTTTGACAGGTTATTCTGTAGGTGCCGCGGGTGCTAAATCCAACTTTGCCTAAAAATCGGAGGGCAGGGTTTTTTTGGGGGGATGAAGAAGGTTGGGGGTGGATTGATACCAAACTACAACCCCTACGAGGTCGGTGTCGTGAGACAAAATCTTAAGAAAATTCCGGGCTTTAGTTTTGTCCACAGCGCTGAAGTCGTGAAAGTTCCTTTTGGGAGTGAAAAAGTGGGGTGAAATTTCGAAAAATCAGTCTTAATTCAGTAACTCTTTAGGAAATTCGTACACTTTTTGTTCAAAGGAAACGTTGTAGCACTTGAAAAGACGCGTCGATCGAGTATTTGATTATCACTCGCCGATAATATCTTCACCCCTAAAAAATTGTTGAAATACCAAAACAAAATGGTTTACTGAATAACTCAAAAACAATCGATTTTTCAGGCATGGTTTAAATAAACGAAATGTAGAGAACAATTTTCTCTATATTTTCGTTTCTATGGACCGCCCTGCAATTGTTTTTAACCCCTCTCGGGGGTTGAAAATTCAAAATGAAATTCTGGGAAAACTATTGACCGCACGAATTCGCCGCCGTGGAACAATTTGTAGCTTGAACCCTCAGCTACATTTTTGTCCACAGCGCCATACTCGTATCTCTTTATTTTCGGTCAATAGTTTTCCCAGAATTTCATTTTGAGTTTTCAACCCCTGGGAGGACTTGGAAAAAGCAAAATTTAAGGGTGGTCCATAGAAACGAAACTATGGAGAAAATTATTTTCTGCATTTTGTGCATTTAAACCATCCCCGAAAAATCGATTGTTTTTTAGTTATTCAATAAACCATTTTTTGTTGATACTCGAACAATTTTTTGGGGTTGAATATATTATTGGAGAGGGATGATCAAATACTCGATCGACGCGTCCATTCAGGGGCTCCAACGTTACCATTCGAACAAAAATAGTATTCATTTTTCCTGAAGAGTTATCGAATTAACCCTTCGGGTCACACCATCGGCCTGTAACGTCGTGGTCACACGGGGTCCGTGTGACCCCAACCATGTTAAAGCGATGGCCACGTTGATTCTATTGGTCCGAATTGCTTAGAAAAATTCAGGGTGTTAGTTTCAACCTTCTAGAATGTGGCATTCTTAGTATAATATTACAATTGACATTTAAAATGGCGAAAAAAAATCAGGAAGGGATCAATGCGTGAAAAAAAAACACTTTTTTAATTAAAAAATCATAACTCTTGCAATTTTCAATTTTAAAAGAATGTAGGGTGATCTAATGGGATCTAATTTCTTGAGATATAATGGTTTGATCGTGAAAAATGACTAATTTATTCGCAACAACGGCTCGAAAAATGATGAGATCATAGTTTAAACACAATATATATGAAAGATATTTTTTAAATATTACAAAAGAAATATATTTAAAAATACAAAGTATAAAAAAATCGTAAATAAATCAAGTTTGTCCCCCGAAGTCGACACAGATGAAAACTCTGTGCTTGTCGCACATTCTAAATGGTTTTATGGTTTTCCAGGTAGTATTGTAATGAGTTTTTAATAACGTAGACGGAGGTCGCAAAGAAATTTCATTTCGGACCAATTCATATAAACTTGATAGAAGAACATTTTACCGTTCTCATATTCATAATTACGTGGCGTAGAGTGATCCCGCGCAGAAAAAAAAATGCCTGGGGTCAAAACGACCCCAACGCCCGCCCGTTTTTTTTTGTATCGACTACCACGACGAAACTGCTGTGGCGAATCATCCTACCCTAATTGGTAATTACAAAGGACACTCCGAAGCACCCATACAAGGCAGGATAGCCCCCTTGGCCGTCTACAACTTATAGCAATTTTGGCACAAAGTGGCACGTGGGGCTGCCTGGACCCCATGTGACCGCGGAGGGTTAACGCTGACTTTTCAAAATTTCACCCCACTTTTTCAACCCCAAAATGAGCTTCTACGACTTCGGCGCTGTGAACAAAAATAAAGTCGAAATTTTCTGAACATTTCGTCTCCCGGCGCCGACGTCGTGGGGGCTCTAGTTGGGCATTAAGCCACTCCCATCCCCCTTCGTTCCCTAAAAAAACCCTACAGCCCGATTTTTAGGCAAACTTGGATTTAGCACCCGCGGCACCTACAAAATCACCTGTCAAAAAACTACCCTTCTATTTTTTGCCGATTCCAATATACAGCACGACTGTACCACTGGTTATTTCCCGATCTATTCCTTACAACTTTCCTGGTTATTTACCGCTTGTTCCCCGGCCCGTTCCTGATCAGTTCTCCAGGAAGGAAACGGCGGTCCAGGACCTAGCCTTAGACCCGTTACATTGCGAACCTGTTCCAGGGTGCAAGGCCCAACCAGCGCCTGATATTATTTAGGGAAGGCAGATGAGGGGCAGTCGTTTTTCCCGACTCAAATTTCTACACGGGAGTCTGCACAATCCATAAGCGTGTTCTTTGACACATTGAGATGAATCCCGAGCTGCCGGCGTCTTCTATTCAAGGGCCAAGTTTCCTGAATATGTGAATTTTGTCATTTTAAGGCGATGTTTGATGACTCTGGTGACAGAAAAAATGCAAGAGCACTTCCAGCAATCAGTGAATATAGAGGTGAATTGAAAGGCGTCTTTCGTGAGTTGCTTTTTACATGCTTCATGTCCTGACACAAAATCAGTCACCATTAACTTATTTAATAATTCTAAATTCACACTGTGGCTCCGAATCATAGAAACATCTATTTCAATTCTGTACAGTAAGAGCAAAACATATAAATACACGTATACAGAAAAATTATCGTTTACTTGTTTTCGTTTCAAGTAAGATTAGCATGGACGATTTTTGAGGGGGGAAATGCCGGGTAAGGTTCCGAAAACCACCAAACTCCGATCGAGCTGAAATTTTGCACAGACTTTTAAGGTTTCAAGACTCCCTAACGGTATTATTGGCGACGCACAACAGTCTTTGGGTTTGGGTTCGTTTGTATTTGTTTGGACAAAACTGAGAGCGCGATAACATATGGGTATGAACGGAGACGTAGCAGATATAGATATAGACGGCGCGCGTTAAAAAGAAACTTCAAAATTTAATATCTCGAAATCTATTGAGAGTCGCGGAAATCCCTTTAGTTCCCCCGTGTTCGGAACCGTATTCGAGATACCTTCAGGAGAGGGAAAAATTAGCCGATTTTTATGATTTTTTTATGTAACGATTTTTTGACCATTTTTGAGACCAAAGGTGTGTTTTATTACTACTTTTGGCTGTTACATCGTATTTTTTTACCAACCTTTAACAATGGCGTGGATATGGAATAGTCAGCTGCATTTACAAAACTGGCGTGACGTCTAGCTAAAAAACTAGTAGACCGATTCTGATAAAATTTGGTATAAATCTTTCTAACCTTATTGTCCGAAACATGACCCTTAATGTTTTCGAAAATTAAGACAAAGTATTTTGTTACCGCGAAATGTGCCCATTTTTTCGGAAAATTCAATCTTTTTGTTTCAAAGCGTATCTTTTAATCGATTTTCACCATTTCTTACTTTTTCTTGGTTGATATTTTGCGTATCAGTGTTCATGCAAGAAAAATCTTTGTTGCTTTTTTTCAGATTAATCCCGCCGACACTACGTGTCACACCGTCTGACAACATCAGCCGCAACCCGTTTAGAATACCGTGCCATACCTCCGTCATTTTTAAAGATCAATTAAAAAAATACCATGTGACAGCCGAAAGTAGTAATAAGACATACCCTAAGCCTCAAAAATGGTGAAGCAATCTTTCCTTTTAAAAAAAATTCATGAAAATCAGCCATTTTTTCCGTTTCTAAAGGTACCTCCCCCCTTAAACACGACAAGATATTATCATTAAGAGTTTTAAAAAACACGCATACTAAACAGTATCTAATTCACTTCAATCGTAAATGCCTGTATACAACTTTATATAGCTGGGAAAGCCTACATCGAAAATCCGCAAAAAATTATACCACCGTGCAAAGAGGGGAGTAAAATAACAGTTGGAATGTACCGCACTCGTATTCTCAAGGAGGGCTTTGCAAAAGAGTGTGTCTAAGGGACTATGACGAGGATAATGAATTCGGATTGGCGTTTCGGGGGTACCAGAAATTGAGATGCCGCTCTCTCTTTCTATCCCCGAGAAGACAAAGCCCGGCGACGAAAACATTTCCATTGTAGTCGATGTCATCGCCGTCGTCGTTGACAACGTCGGACTTACCATCGCGAAGTGGCTAAAGCCAATGCCACGTGACCCAGAAGGTACTTGAATAGAGAATAACATGGTAGGTGTACTGAAGAGACCCAGAGCTATGGGAACGATTATTTAAATTGTGCGCGCGCGTATGTGTGTGCGTGTGTAGCATGCAATGGTAAGGCTATATATACGTGCATGGCGACTTAAATGTTAGCAAAAATTGCCTGAAAATCAGAGGAGTGTTTAGGGAGAAGATTTGTTTCAATTGAATATTATATTAAGAAATTATAACTGGCTTCAAAGCGAAAAAAATTTCACTATTTTTTTCACGATTAAGACACATGAATATATTTGGATGGAACTTTTTATATTTACAACAGAATATATAGAAGATTTAAAAAAATTTCAAATCCGAAAATATTGATTTTTGTACGGGTCACAGCCTTTTTTCGAAAGGGTCTTTAAAGAAGGCTTTTGCGGTGAACACAATATCTCTGGGCTGGATTCATCTTAAAATATGTTTTATTTTAATTTAAAGAATGGTTTTATTATATTTATCGTAGCTTCCATTAGACGGGGTCTTTCCCCTCATTACATTCCCCACTACCCGAGTAGAAATTGTTCTAGCCTGTCTGAGTTACGACCTAGTAACTGGCTCGTCCAATTGAGCTCATACGAACTGACCAATGGTTGGTTCGCTATGAGCTAGTAATATTGTGAATGTTTTGTTATCCAGCCCTTGTCTAGTCACTGCCCAGCTGATTTTGGTCACAAAAGACAAAGTGAGATTATGTGACTACGTGTAGTTCCATCGAGCGAATGACTCATGGCTGGCTAGCTAACTTGAGTTTTAGATGGCTTTGCAAAAGAAATAAATTCTCAAGTAGGCATGACGCCATGACCTAACCAACACTAGCTAACTGCGTCTGTGCGCCCCTTGGCTAGTCACTGCCTAGCCGATCTTGGTCACAAATTACAAAGTGTGGTTATGTCACTGCATGTAGTTCCATCGAGCGATTGGCTCATGGCTGGCTAAGTAACTTGAGTTACAGATGGCGATGCGAATGCAAACATTCTCAAGTAGGTATCTCCCCATGACGTAGCCAGCTAACTGCGGCTGTGCGCCCCTTGGCTAGTTACTCCCCAGCCGATCTTGGTCACAAATGACAAAGTGGGGTTATGTGAATACGTGTAGTTCCATTGACCGACTGGCTCATACTTGGTTAAGCAAATTGAGTTACAGAGGACGTTGCAAATGAATAAAATCCTTAAGTCGGTATCTCGCGATGACCTAGCCAACACTTTCCAACTGCGGCCGCACTACCCGGAATAAATGGTCGGACAAATACAATTTAAGGGTATGTAATTCTATGCGATTATCGCTATCAATGCGAACGCAATTGAGTCATTGATCCGATAATATTATTTACATTTGTTAATCCACACATTTTTCAATAATCTGGCATTGTGTAGTGTAACATATGTAGACGATAAGAAAATTCAGTAATTAAACAAGTAGAACTGGCCAGTGGACAACGTCACAACTCATCACCCAGAGGTCCCGGGATCGAAACCACGTTACGGCGTAAGCGTTTGTCTGAGATAATTTGAAATTGAACCATTAATATATTTACAGCACAAATATCATAACCCTAATTAATGAACAACGAAGAATATCGTAAAAGGATCCAATGGTGTAAATAATGTGCAAAAAAAATTACGAAAATATATAGCCGCAAATTTTTTAAATTTAATCGCCACCTAATTTTTTGTTCCCAGTCGCTAGCTGAAAAAACTAGGTCATGGCTAGGTGAGAAATATAATACAGCCGTGGGATATTCCTTTCTATCTAGTCACCATCTAATGTTTTGTATTCAGTCACTAGAGGACTAAAGCATTACGAGGCTGGGTAGTCAATCGCTAAGACGGCTAGCTAATGGCGATTCGAAACATCACTTTACTAGCTTGTGGCTGGGCGGTGATGAGTTACGTTTTCCACTCGGGTATATTCTACTTTACATCCTTGCGGCCGCAGCCGACTTTGCAAGGCGTCTCTGTATCGCATTCACCATCACATTTCTGCAATGGGTATGGGAAACTGTGGACAGTCTATACCAATACAGCCGGTTCCAGGTACGCTTCCTAGTTTCGCCCGTATCAAGAGACGCGGCAGCGTCTTGACGCCAAGTAATTAAAAAAAAATTCGACGCCACTAATCGATGCCACCAATCTCGACGCCACTGACGAACTGACGACACGCCACGACTCTTTATACAGTAAGATGGTCTTTTAGCAGACCACTTTTAACGTTGTCTGGACATTACGCGAAAACGCGGCAATAAATCGAAAATCTAATGACAGTTTAACAATGTAATGTGATTTTTTCCTATCGATTTTGTTCGGGCTATTTTTCGATTCGTCCACTCAATCTCGAGATCTCATAATTTACGGCCGAATTCTCGAGTGACTTTTTACCCCAAAAATTCTTCCATACTCGTTCATTGTCGTTCCTTGAATGAAATAAAGTCGTTGGCTCATATCGTAAACATAGTACATACGCCGTTTTGTGAATTGATTAACACTCTAGCGCAACAGGCACAGCTTCGCCACCGCTTTCTCGAACGGTATGACTCGAAATATTTCTCGAACAAAGTTCAGCTTTCGCACTCACCGTATACATAGTTATAAGCGCTGACTCAAGTTAATCCAAGTGTCTTGACAACAGGAAATGTAATTTTCCAAAACAATGAATATTCATACAACTGATGCTGAGCTTGTTCACATAGTTCTGTAATGCATCCGCAATGTTTGGCCTTAGAAGGTGGGAAATTATTGAGTGGTTTGAATGCTTTGAACAAAAATTGGATTGTGAGACTGTAAGAGCGAGAGACCTGAACTCGACTACGAAAATATTTCAAGTACGGTCGAGTTGCATGTATTTATATTTTCCATTTCTCTATTTGTATTATTAAGGAGCGTTTCACAGCCGGCACCGACCAGAAACAGTTTGAGCAGTTAAGGAGAATTTATTTTCGTTGCAAAAAAAGTTTGAGCATTTAAGGAGAATTCATTTACGTTCCAAAAAAGTTAGAGCATTTGAGAAGGATTCATTTTAGTTCCAAAAAAAGTTTGAGCATTTAAGAAGAATTAATTTTCGTTCCAAAAAAAGTTGGAGCATTTAAGAATTCATTTTCGTTCCAAAAAAAGTTAGAGCGTTTAAGAATTCATTTTCGTTCCAAGAAAAGTTGGAGCGTTTAAGAATTCATTTTCGTTCCATTCCAATGATGCAAACTTCAGTGTCATGGAGTTGGGATCGCAAAGATTAAGAAAACAAAAAAATTATAAACATTTTTCAGTGATTTTCTAATTGCTCTATCTCCGCGAAAAATCATCGTAGGAGAAAATTTAAAAAATCGTTCCAAAGGGTAGAATCTCTAGATTTCAAGCTTCGACTTTAAATAATTGTTTGCTCTTCTGTTATTAATAAATCAAAAGAAATGTTGCAAAGGAAAATGTCAGATTTTTGTTTCGAAAAGGTGTACAGACAAGGAAAAATTTGTTTGATTAATGACGCAATCAGACGTATTTTCCTTGGATCACCCTTTCTAATTTGAACTTTGAAACAAGTATATATCAATTACATGATCACAGTCAAATGACGCTTTTGACTTGAATAATCAATAACTCATGGACCAATAATCGTACACGAATTTAAAGAGCAGTTTTGGAAAGCTGAAAGTATGCTCTTCAAGGTAAGAAAAAATCCATTTTTAATCAATTTGTTTTCTGTGAGATGTGCAGTTAAAAAATGTCAAAAATGCCGTTTATTCTTTAAATTACAAAAGTTACGACATCTTTGCGAATAGGTATCACAAATATTATGCTTAGGCATTTTTTCCAAGTTGATAGTGTCCACTAGAAGTATGTTAAGCGTAACGTTGTCCCGATTTTTTCCGTGTAGCCGAAATGATGAAAGTTTTGAATTTGGTAAAAAAAATTGAAGGAAAACTATTATTGTTTTAGGCTACTATTATTTCGCTTACTCGGTAAAAAAAAATAGTTTTTCGACATTGACGGGTATTTTCACTCATGTAAAGTGAAGGTTTATAAAAAAAATTAAACTTCTTTTCAATAAACAACAATCTCTTTATTTTTAGAAGAGAATTTACTTTATTTCGTTTGTCAATATCTTATTGAATAATAACAAAAGTACCCACTCAAAGTAAGAAGTTCCATTCTTTAACCTTCTTTTGTTTGAAAAATGGATGTTAAAAGTTGTAATTTCTTCTGTATTTCCTCTAATTTTATTAATGTGAAATTAATCTTCTCATAAATTATCATATTGTGAATACTCTATTGTAAAAAAAATCGTAAAAAGAACAAAAACACGTTGTATTAATTTCATTAAAAAATGTTCAGTAATATAAAGTAATGTTTTAAACGAGTTTCAAATTGCAGACGTCTAGTTTGTGCCGATATATTGAAATTCCCCTTTCGAAAAGATCTGTAATCACTTTTAAAAACTGTTTTTTTTTTTAAGTAAAAAGCAACGCCAAGTAATAAAAATCCCTCAAAATCGGTATCGCTTGTTTTACTATATAAAAAATTCTCATTTATCTCAAATATCTCAAACTATACTTTTTATTTAAGTTCAAAAAATGGTTTTATTATACTTCTTTAATGCAAATGTACAAAAAAAATAAAATCACTTTTATGAAATAGCCAAGCAAGTTTACTAGTCATGTTGCACACTAAATTGTTAAAGCTTAGGAATAATATTTTTGGAAATATTTAATTTTCAAAAGTCATATTACTATTATAAGAAAAAATCGATATCACCATTAGATAAAAGTACAAAGCAGGTAACACAGAAGTACACTGGAAATGCTGTGCAACGACTTGGCGTGCATGGCTAAAAAAAAGTTCGGCGAAGGATTCCGTCATCTCACCATCTCAACGGTCGGGTTAACAAAACATAAATTGTCACGATTTATTGTGCCAGTGAAAACCAGATTCATGTGGGGTACGAATCAAATGAGTGATGTACCCTCCGACCACACGGCACTTGAAATGTTAATTTATTTGGATAATACGAAAAAATGTATATAAAAGCATTTACCTTTTATTCTATAACACAATAACCGCATATCTCATGAAATATATTGCGTCTTATAGACTTTGATGTAATGGATGAAGTATGCATTTCTAAACCATCTGCCACTAAACCATCTAAGCATCTGCAGGTTTACAGGTTAGCATTACTATTTCATCCTCCTGCTGGTGGAAACAGAAATTTCGTACCAATAAAGCTCTAGTGGATATGATTGCTAATAGGCCTGGTACCCGATGGGACATTATAAATTGAAATTTTCCTAATACCCCTGTTAGTCGACGCCACGTTATAATGTAAAATTATATATATACATACATTTATCGATGCAAAAATTATTTTCGCGGCGGTCGGAACGGAAAATTCTGTATCTTCCCGAGCTTTTTCCTAACCATGCATACCAAGTCGTTGCACAGCATTTCCAGTGTACTTGTGTGTTACCTACTTTGTACTTTTATCTAATGGTAATATCAATTTTTTCTTATAATAGTAATATGACTTTTATAAATTAAATATTTAAAAAAATATTATTCCTAAGCTTTAACAATTTAGTGTGCAACATCACTAGTAAACTTGCTTGGCTATTTTATAAAAGGGATTTCACTTTTTTTGTACATTTGCATTAAAGAAGTATAATGAAACCATTTTTTGAACTTAAATAAAAAGTATAGTTTGAGATATTTGAGATAAATCAGAATTTTTTATATAGTAAAACAAGCGATAACGATTTTCAGTGATTTATTTTTCTCTGAGACTACGAGACAGGGATTCGAACCCGCGACCTCCCGATGTTCTGGTTTTTGATGATGGTGATGATTTATTCTTCCTTATTCTTCAGTTGTGTGTATATACAATGTGCCGCTAGGGCTTTTATTGATCGAACATGTGTAATAGGATCCTAAGTGACTAATTATCATATAATTATCTTACGATTATTGTTGACTTGCATTGTTTGTCGTTCCTTACTAGCACGTGCTCTTATAGTTCGATGTTTCGCGACTCTACGATGTGCTGGCTCAGAGGCAAGCACGCTAACTACTAGACCGGCGCACCAGTTTTGGTTTTATTATATTTTTCCAATTCAAATGTACAAGAAAGTGAAATAACTTTTTATAAAATAACCGAATAAGTTTACTAGAAATATAAACAAAATTATTCAACCTTAAGAATAATATTTTCCTCAATATTTTATTTTTATTCAAAAAAATTACATTACTATTATAACAAAACATTTGCATTACCATTACATAAAAGTACAACGTATGTACCACGCAAGTACGTTGGAAATGCTGTGCAACGACTTGGCGTGCAAGGTTAAGAAAAAAAAAACTCGGCAAAGGATTTCGTCTTCTCAACTACATACTTAACTCGCAGGTTAAAAAAGCATAAATTGCCATAAAAACATAAATTGTATAAATAAATGAATACAATTTATTATACAAGTGGAAATCAAATGGGTGATTCCGCGCAGGACCGATAAAATCAGTGATGTACCCCTAGACCACACGATACTTGAAATCTTGTTTTATTTGCATAATTGAAAAAGTTATCCTACAGAACTTAGACGATTGGTATTCAAATTGCTGGTATTGAGAATGAAACCGAATTTATATGCGAAATATGCCAATAATTCGTGTGCCATCATTCTCCCAGCTCTGTTTCATCTTGCCCCGCATACGGGGTAAGCTGGGAAAAATAAAGGTTTCATTAAAAATATATATTGTATGGTACAAATCAGAACGACTGATTTTTTGCTGCAAAAACGAAACGATTAATAAATGTAATTAGTTTAAAAAATAATTAAAGTTGACTGACTCATATATGTATTTTATTTGAACTTAACCTTAGCGTTATCATCTTGCCCCTACTTCCCCTAATTGCTCAACAATCACGCAGACCAACTACTTGAAATTTTACACGGAGTCGTAACACCTGTTCGCAAATATCCTCAATAAATTTCAGCAAATTTTTACTATTTCGCGTTAGCTGAGCCACCTCCTTAACAATTTTGTTTACATTTCTAGTGAACTTGCTTGGCTATTTTATAAAAAGTTATTTCACTTTTTTGTACATTTGAATTGAGAAAATATAAAACCATTCTTTAAATTAAGATAAAACATATTTTAAGATAAATTAGAATTTTTTATATCGTAAAACCAGCGATAATCTTTCCGGGTTTTTTTTATTACTTGGCGTTCTTCATTTATTTTTTCAAAGTTTTAAAAAGGGATTTCATATCTTTTTGAAAGGGAAAGAATATTTGTTTTGTTCAGCGCCAGTCCAAAGAGAAGTGAAATTCAAATATGTTTTTATTACTTGGCGTTCCTTTTTTTATTTGATTTTTTGACACTTGACGTTTATTTACCATTCAAACTTGATTCGGTTTAATAAAGGAATGTAAATGTTATTGTTTCAAGGGACTACGTGAGTTGCTGGGCTCGCGTATGCTCGCGCTAACAGAATGAGTGTTGCCAACCGTAAAGAAAAAAACGCAATACAAACAGTGCGCTGTGGCCAAATGTATCAAATTTTGTTAAGGCGGGAAATCAGTTCAGATGACTAAAAAAATTGAATTTTTTTAATTCCATCAATTGTTAGTAAAACTATTCAAGGATGTTTCCACAGTTTCGTAGAAAAATTTCAATTCATTCTAACGCTATGAGCGGTGAAGTCAGCGTCCCTTGTTTCAGTGCCGGAGCGCGTGGCGGGTAAAACGGAGCGGGCACTCAGGCAGTCACCTATTCATTTACTAGGCTTAATACTAATATGCAACGAGATATTTGGAAGGAAAGGGGACGTCGATGAATTTTCTTGTATTTATTTTCACAATAGAATTCATTACTGCCTTGATTTTTTTGTTTTCGGTTATTTTTTGAAAACTCGTTTTTCTCGAAACGACTTTTTTCAATTTGTGTACACCCTAACTCAAAAAGTTTCTAATCTATAATTTTATAAAGTGATAGTATCTTTATATAATTCACGCTCTATATAAACCTACATTTTGGGTAATATCATTGCTTCAAGTATATTTTTTATAGTAAAAAGGTTATAAAATAATGACAAAAATTATACCCTTTTGTTTAAACACCTCTAAAAAATGCAATTTTCAATTTTTGGTCAGAGTTCGGTTCATATAGAAGGAAAACATGTTCTTGAAGTAATCTTCAAACCGTATTGATTTCTGATGAAAACTGTAACCTCCAGAGTGTTCACAAACAGCAAAGTCTGACGGCGACCTTCGATGGGCAGCAGGTCATGTGTTCCATATTTCCAGAGAAAATGCTTCGAAAAAATGAAAATATTTCTTTAAAAAAATATATAAAATATTCCCAAAGTTTGAATAATCTCGATTAATTCATTCCTTGTAACAAAAAAAATCATGAAAGTCACTAAAACAATGGGATAAGGTTCCGGACACTTCGGATCGAGCTCAAATTTTGCACAAACATTCCTTTTAATATTTTAAACAATCCCTAAAGGGATTTTTGGCGATTCGCAATAATTTCCGAGATATTGAATTTTAAAGTTATTTATTTTAACGCGCGCCGACTATATCTATATCTCCTACGTCTCCGTTCATACCTATTTATGTTATCGCGCTCTCCGTTTTATCCAAACAAACAAACCAAAAAACTATTGCGTGTCGACAAAAATCCCTTTAGGGGTTGTCTTAAAATATTAAGGTGCCAGTCCACATTGAAAATTTCAAAAAATCGTAAGCAAGACTTGAAGAAGTCGACGATGATGAGCAATCAGAAGGGATTTTGTACGGTGCAGGAATTGCCGATTGAGTTGAGGTAAGATAGTATAAACTTCAAACGCGTTTATCTCGAAACAACGTTTTCAAAATCTAGCTCCATCGTATCCCTAAAACTAATAAACCGATTCTCTTGAAATTGGAACCACATATTGTAAACATGATTTGCAACAAGATGACCCTCGATGGTTTTAAAATTTTTATTTTTACTCTTTTTTCTTGCGAAAAAAAACGCGGTTTGAAAATACTTTTTCGTTTTTCATCTGCCATTTTTTGTATTTTTTGATAAAACTTTATATCCAAGGGTCATTTTGTAGCTGGTGTCATACTGGATCTAATGGAATTTGATTTTTTTGTTTCAGACAAGCCGTTGCCGACTTGTGATGGAGCTACCTAGACCACCTATTTTTGAGGTGTTACGTTAAACTATAGTTTTTGTACTTAAAAATGAATAAAAATGAATTAACATTTTTTCAATGTATTTCAAGACTTTATTTATCAAGCCCAACAACTTTTATATTCGTATCTTTTATAAAACCTTTTTTTTAATCGTGAAAATAGCCTTTTTTCGTGGCTCCAAAGTGGACCTGCCCCTTTAAAAGGGAGGACCGTGCAAAATTTCAGCTCGATCGGAGGGGCGGGGGTTCGGAACCTTACCCAAAAAACGTACTGCTAAGCTGGTTTCCCGCCTTAAGGAATGATCAGAGTGTGACGGCTAGAAAAATAGCTGATTTTCGCGTTTTTTTTTCGATGTTTGAAATACGCTAACCAGTCTGATTTGTTATGCCAAATCAAAGCACTCATGAAGAACAGAAAATACATTTTTAAACGTTTATTTTTATTTAAAAACACGTTCAACACAATTTTGCACGTGTTGAATGTGTTGAAAAACGGTTGAACATGTCTTCGAAAAAGGAGCCCTCACGATGTACAGGGTTGTGGCCGTAAATATTATCTGACACAAAACTTGTAAAAGGATTATTAATCAGTATGAAAGCCGCTATCTTGCTATAAAGTTTTCTTTTTTTAATCAAAATTGTCAAAACAGCAGCGTTTTGAAACAAAACGTATCGAATTTAGCGTATTTTTTCGACGGTGTTCCGTTAACAAAAATATGACGATTTAAAAAACGCTTCCATAGCAAGATAAAGAATGGCGGGAAAAATGTTGTGTCAAAATTTGAGACGGATAACTCAAAAACTCTTCCTTTGAGAGCATACACCGTATTGAAAAAACGACATTTCGAGAAAAACGCGTTTAAAGTTTCGAGTGCGGAATTTTCAGATAAATTGTCTACTTACGATCGATTGGCGATGCCACGTAAGTACATGTTTATAACTGTCAATACTATCGGAAAAAGGGAAAAAAATCTATTTTTCGAAAATTTTACACTGTGATAGTTCCTTATATAAAATAATCGAAATATACACATTCATATAGTGTTGAAAACACGATATTAATACGCTTATGTAAAAACAATAGACGAAAATCAGTTAATTGTTAAATATTCGGGTTCGTGAAAGAAATACCTTAAAGTACAAAACCATACGTTTTCGAATCGCGGTTTTTCTTTCTTTTTTTTCATTTATCAGTCAGATTTATACGGGGAAAAACGTTTGTAAATAATAAAATATAAGCAATTAATTTATTTCGTAACATACATGTTTGTCTATATGAACGTCTTTACAGTAAGTGTTACATACCAGATGTTTAAGTTTATTTTATTTTATTTCCATTCATAAAATGAGAAAGGCTTAGGACTACTGTCCTATATGTAGGCGCCTTAGTGTCATCGCTCTCCCGAAAAATTGCTAGGCCCTTCGACTCTGAGCCGCTAGAGTAAAGAAGAAGGGGTAGAGAAGAGAGGAGCAGTTACCCTCGGACCGTGATGACGGATGAACTACGGACACTACCTCGCGGGTAAAATAATCAAGAATATGTTAAATATTTCGCGCTATGGTGTAATTATTCGTACCCTATACCCGAGATAGTGCTACAATTGTCACAAGTGGGATGTATATCCAACGTACTTCGAAAAAACGAGCGAACGTCGTTTAGCTTCGTGCTTCAACACGAATCGAGAAAAATAGTTCTGGTGTTGTCTAGTTGCGTGCTTGAACGTGTACCGAGGTACTCGTATAACTCTGTGCCGCGAGGAACAAAGGACCGACGTCTTGTAGCCAAGTGCTTCGACGCGTTCCGGATTTTTCGACGTGCTTCAAGCTGCGAAAAAAAAGGAAAGCAATTAAACAAAGCGGAACAACGTGTAGCTTCGTGCTTCGTCGTGAAACTAACTTGGGGATTTTAATACCTCAAGGACGATGAATTGAAAATTTGAACCTGACATACGAGACACAACGCGTCGTAATCGTGCGATTCCGCGCGCTGCCATCTTAGATACGAGATCACGCGTCTCGGTCGGGTAATAGTACAGCGGCAGTGCGCGGCGCTTCCATCGCGTAGCGTCGTCTCGTTTCCGAACTAACGCTCTCGCGTCATCGCGACGGACAACGGCAGAATAACCGAAAAATAGCGAATAAACTGACAGCTCGACATGGATCCTCAACAGCTGAAAGTGCCGCAACTCCCCGAGATGTGCAGACGTAAGCAGCTCGCACTCGGCGGTCGAAAAGCAGAGTTGATCTTTCGATTGCAAGAACGCAATCCGACAGGTGAATAGATAGCGAAAGCGCGTGAGATTGGCGCAGAGGCTATGGACGAACAAGATGACAATCCCGTGCTTAACGGACGTGCGAACGATCGTGGAGTGCTTCCGCAACAGAACAATAATATTGAATGGCAAGAAGAACAGGAAGATGGAGATATCGGACAGCGTGAGGCCGCATTGTTAGCACGAGAAAGAGAGTTGATACACCGAGAACTCGATTTCTCGAGAAGGGCAAACGAGGCACTGAGGGCATTGCCGCGCCCAACTATTTCATCTACTGTCTCTTGCTCATCAATAAGGGATCGTCCATTAATCACGTGAGGTTTTTTGGCCACTTTGTGAGCCCCCCCCCCCGGTGATCTGGCTCGTCCATAATTTACGTGAGGCTCAAATAGGGGGGGGGAGGATTTGGATAACAGAAACCTCGACATCTCACCAGGGGCGAGGGGAGGCCTCAAAAAGTGGCCACAAAACCTCACGTGATTAATGGACGATTCCTAAGCATAAAAAGTGTTAGCGAGCTTCTCAGTGAGTAGAGAGGTTCTGGAGTTGATTTCGCAAAATGGTAAGCTCAAGCGGCGCTCTTGCGACTTGATGACAATTGTTGAACCTACGAACTTGATGACAATGCCATGAAGATTTTGATTGTTCTAAATTGCGTGGAAAAGCGACACCCGACGATGAAATGGTGCATTATGTAATTGATCGCACACCCTCTGAGTCACTTCAAAGTCAAGCGTGTATGCAATCATTCGACAAAATTGAGAGTTTGCGGAAGGCTTTGCCGAAGGATTCCTCCATCGAAGCAAAAACAGCAATGAGACATTCCATCGTCCACGGAAACGGAGCAGAAATCTCGAACCGAGCCGAAGCTCGATCCAAAGCAGTAACACGCGGGAAAATTAGATGTTACGAATGTGAAGGAACCGACTACTGCGCCAGGGACTGCAAACATCGAAAGCAGAGTAAACATCAACCGGATCCAAAGAAAGCCGACGCGAAGGCCGATCGACAAGCCGGTTGTATTTCTGACGACGACGACGACGACGGCAGATCGGAGGCTTCTAAATGGCCAGGGGAAAGCGACCCCGAAGAAAAGGACGACCCAGCTGACAACGATGGCAACGAGGTCTACTTTATTGACGTCAACGCTGAATGCAGGGATGGGTTCCAGAAAAACGCCGAATATGACATCACGGACACTAAAGCATTCTCAACGGTATCCAGACTCCATACTGGATGTCCAATTAGCCTCATTAACGAACAGTATGTAAGCAAAAATCAATCGAGCCTCCCACCCCCAAGTGGCAACATTATCACGGAATAAACGAATCGAGAGTTCTTGTTCTTGTGGTCGAATGAGAGTTCGAATGGTCGAGTCAGATGTCACTTTGGAGGAGGATACTCAAAGATAACTCTCGGAGTTGTTTCAAATGACGCAATGTCAACTCCTGTTCTTCCAGGTCGGGACGCGCTTAAAAAAATCGGTTATAAACTCACAAAAAGCATGCCTTATGACAAAAGAAATTGTTAACATCGAAGTTGACTAAACCAGTATCGCAGATAAATTAAAAATCAACCCGCAGATCTCTCTATCTGAACGAGATCAATTCAAAAAGTTGTATATCGAACCTGATAGGCCGAGCGTTCCAAGAGTACAAGCAGAAGCTCGCATCGCTCTGAAGAGCGAGCAGCCAATTCAACTCGGCCCAGGTGGCTTTGCTTTGTCAATAAAGAAAAAGTCAGCAAAATAATAGATGAACGAGATATACCTCGTTTGTAACACTTTTCGGATAATACTAGTTTACTCGCATGCCTATTGACTTGAAAATAGGTCCTCAGTGTTGTAAACGATTTATAATCCGAGTCATGCCCGAGCATCTGAAATCCGGCGATATCATTGTATACAACCGATAATGCTATTATGGCAGTTCAAAACTTCCCCGAACAAAAAACGGTTAAAGAAATTGAAAACTTCATCGGGTTGGCTTCCTATTTTCGGAAATTCATTGAGGGGTTCTCGCTTATCGCTAAGCGTCTGTATAACGTGCTAAAAAAGAACGCTACATTCGTTTTTGGACATGCTGAAATAAACGCATTTAAAACACTCAAGCAAAAGCTCACGAACCCTCCTATTCTCGCCATATATAATACCCGGGCAGCAACCGAGGTTCACTGCGACGCTAGTTCGCACGGATTCGGAGCAGTACTATTGAACCAGCAGCCGAGCAAAGAGATGCACCGATCTTTTATTTCAGTCACCGAACTGCTGAACCGGAATCCCGTTATCATAGCTTCGAGCTCGAAATCCTCGCGATCGTTTACGCTTTACGTAGATTTAAGGTCCATCTCCAGGGCTTGCCATTTGGGCTTTAAAATCATGCACCGATCAGGCCTGAGGATGAAGCGTGTAGACGCTCTTAGCAGGTCGTTTGGAATTCTCGTAGTCGAAGATAACCCATTTGAATGGAACCTCACTGTTTGTCGAAATAACGATTTCCGTATTCGCGTGATCATAGAAAAACTCAAGAAATCTGACGACCCGTTTTATGAAATGCGAGACGGACTGAAAATGGGGACACGATCTTTTGTTTGTTGTACCCGAACAAATGGAAAAACAGGTCCTTTTCCGCTATCATAACGAAATGGGTCATTGTAGGTGTCGGGAAGATGGCAGAGGCAATCCGTAGCACATACTGGCCTCCGCAGCTGCGAAATAAGAGCGAGGAACACATACGGCATTGTCTCAAAAGCATCTCTTACACGCCCGTTTCCGGAAAAACTGAGGGATATCGTCACCCAATCCCCGAAGGATCTATTCTGTTTTAGTAGATCATCGCGTAGTGGTAAAGAAATACATATTTCTCGTTTTCGAGGCGTTTACGAAATTCGTTCGATTATACCTAACTCGAAAGAAGCAATAACGCACTTGAATCAGTATTTTCAAAGCTACACTTGCCTCCGGGTGATGGAAGTTTGAAAAAAATATTCACATTTTTGAAAAAAAAAAATTCACTTTAAGTTGCAAAACAAGTAATTTAAATAGTACTTTTGTCCAACTTTCTTAGTTCAAATAGAAGATAATTTAATACTGAAGCTAGATCACTTTGATTTTTTTCGATCGCACATATATTGTTTTTGCTATCGCCGGCACCGTTTTCTAAAACTTGTGAAAATAAAAACTCGAGAAAACGGGCTTTAAAGTTTTCGGTCCAAAAAAATATAAGTTTTTTGGATACTTACACTAATTAGATGTTAATCAGCTATCCCCGGGCCACACAATAATCCTTCCTCTTCTTCAAATCGATTTTTTGAAGCCTGTAAAGCAGACTACTGCCTTAATGCATGATAAATGCGTACCAACATATTTTATGCATTAATCGTATTATATTCAAGTTAACAGATGTCGCGTCTCACCTGACAATTTTCTAAATAACTATCTTGGCCAGATGGGACATTAATCCTAAGGTCTTCTCATTTTTTAAAAATGGTTTATATTCATTTTTCATGTTTTAACCATATCCTTGTGTTGCGTCAAGCTAGAATAATGTCGAAAGATTTCGTTGTCGCACTCCGTATAGGGAAAGGGTTTCATGGCCAAATGTCGCTTTATCCGACTAATGTTGTTTGGTTTCCTATAATATTTGCCGCGTTGAGCGCACTCGAGTGGATATATCTTGAGATAAGCGTTGAACAAACATAACTGAGGAAAAGTCCTCGTTGCAACTCTAGCACTCGGAGATTTCTTGGAGATGGCGGACTATCATCGTATCATGTGGAGGTCGATTGTGCAACTGCAACGATCAAATATGATGATCAACACAGTATGAAAAGAATGGCGAGGCATGCCAAGGCGATGTTATGCTTGAGTCTGTGAGACCCAGCCAATTTTAAGGGGGTCTAGCATTATATGGTGTTGCACAGAACTTTTATTGCTCAAGCCAAAAAAGAAGCTGTCCTTTGTGTCATTTGAAGAGAGAAATCTGACATATTCGATAAGAGATTTTTCAGCAATGAATAATATTTAAGGCAAAAGAAAATCGTCAAGCTCTGTGGGAGTAAACTCTACAGAGCCTGATGCATTTTCTACAAAAAATGTTCACCGTCTATGAGAAAACTCTGTTCGGAAAATGTTGAGGTCATGTTGACTAACCGTTAATGGAACGGCGTAAATTAAAATTGGATCCAAACTACGCAAATTCAAGAATTCCGGGCTTACGAACACACGAGTTGATAATGACGTATAGAAGTTAGGTTATTTTCTCAGAGCACACAAAAACTACACTTGAACGTCTGCAAATTTTTTAATTTGGAGCATAAGCGAATGAATGAAATAAGAGCATGATTGAGCATGCCATTTAACTTACTCTGCATCAATTTGCGTATCTTCCGCAGCCGCTATTTTTTCGACGGATTCTACGCGAGCACCACGAATGTTAACAATCTATACTCGTGTTACGTATAATTTTCACTTACGCTCTAACCATGTTTGTGTGTGTGTGTGCGTGTGTGTGCGTGCGTGCATGCGTGCGTGCGTGTGTGTGTGTATTGCAAGCAAGATGCAATGAGCTGTCGTGCCGTTCGAGAAAGCGGTGTGCCTGTGTCGCTAAATTTTTAGGGTCAGTCACTCGAAAATTCGGTCGTAAATTATGATATCTCAGGATTGAGCGGACGAATCGAAAAAGAACCCAAACCAAATCGATAGGAAAATATCACATTACATTGCTAAAATGTCATTAGATTTTCGATTAGTTGCCGCGTTTTCGCGTAATATCGAGACAAAATTAAAAGTCGTCTGCCAAAAGCCCATCTTACTTTATGAAGAGTCACGGCGTGTCGTCGTGGCGTCGAATGTTTTTTGTATTACTTAGCGTCGAAATGCTGCCGCGTCTCTTGATAGAACGATTGGTTCAGCGATTCCCATGTCATATTGATAACCGATTTTGAAAGAATGGTGTTGAGAGAAACGCGTTTAAGCCTTCATCAATAGTTTACACATAATTGAAATAGATTTTGTTCCACTTACTTCAATTAATCTATCCTAGGCCCAGAAAATAAGTCCTCCATTGTAGCTACAGCCTCCAAAACTTCGCTTTGGCGTTGTCTACGAAGCACCCTCTCCCTCTCTTGCGCTCTTTTGTTGGATTACGCGGCGCGCTTCCATCTTTTTCTTAGGATACCCACGAGCATTGGGACCAAGAGACTCCCATTACATTCAAAATGTAGTAAAATGATCTTGTATCTTCATTAAGAATGCAAGCTGCGATGCAGGCCGATATTTAGAAGATTTTTTTTTACTTGGAATGATCTTGGAACTACTTTTCCAGTTAGTTGTAGCTTTCGTTGTTATTTTGATCAAAACCGCCAACACATCTGTCTAACAAATCTTTGTTACTCAAATCTTCGTAAATCGGTATAATTGCAGTTAAAACTTCCGTTAGTAAAGGCACAAAGTCATGTTCAAAAGATCCAATTTACCCGTTGCCACTGCTCGCTGCCACGAGTCAGCTCTGACCAGGCACGTGTGACGCGGTATCTCATATTTTTAAGTGTAGGGCCATGTATAGCCCAATAGCTTTATGCATGTCCTCGCCTGCATTACAGTTTCCTCTTACTGCTAAGCAACAGTAAACAATTAGGTTATCGATAATTTTTTCAGTAAGTTTTCTTTTATCAATAACAAGTTCACGTTTATCTTTCTTTGTGTTTCTTTACCACTTTTACTTTCAATGACTTCAACATTTTGTTGCACACAATTTCGAAGACGAGGGTGCACCTCTGTACTCTTGCTGTTGCTGTCGGCTAGCGCCCCGCCTCTCTTCGGGCGTGCTGAGGCTTCTCTATAAAAGTGCGTGCAACTCCGAAAATCTTTGTCGTATGGACTTAAAATTTTAACTCTACATTTAACCATATCCACGATAATTGCGGTGTAGTGTAACTTAAGGCGGGATATACATTTAGACGGGAAAAGATTAGGTAATTTTGAGGGATTTTTTAAACTAAGAAATAATTATTCTACAATTATCAAAATTTAGGTATACTTTAGAAGTATTAAAGTATCGAGAGTGTTACAGCATGGTTGCCACGGGACTTGCGAATCGGCGTGCAGTCTAGCTTCCCGTATAGTCTGATTTGCAAAAAAAATTGAACATTTTTTTAGTTAGAACATGTATAGTTTCTATTTGACGGTAATAAAAATGAACAACTGCAAATTTAAGCGAATGGCACGCATGTACAAAAAGAATCAAAATTTCACGCAACATTTCTGTAAAATCTGGTTTAAAAAATTAGATTTTTTTTCTATTTCTTAAAAACAATCCTCGTTAAGTAGAAGGTAGCAATATTTCTACTCAGTTTCAACTCAATCGGCTTAATAATTTTTTAGTAATCCTGCACGCCAATTTCGATAACGCAGTTTTCAGAAAAACGCGTTTGAAGTTTACACCCGCTCGGCATCCGAGCGGTGAAACACAGAGTTGACGAGCTGTAACGTTCGACGTTTCTCGAATGTCGCTTTAAAACTTTGGGAAAGTATTCTACATATATAGTTCTATCGTTAAAAAGAAGTAATGTTTTTATCGTTGTAAATGTATATGCCGCCTTGAGACGGCTGTGAACGCAACGGAAGTTTGGTTAGATTAGCGAAGTGCCCGTGGCGAGTGGAAAGGGTTCAATTGGGAACGGTAATACGTAAAAACCCGAAATGGCTATAGGTTAAAACCCGGAAAAGATTGAATTATTTTTTTTTTTTAACTAGTATCATCGATGTTCGTAACATACATTTTTTCATAACAATCGATTTCGCCGTTTTTCAGAAAAATCATTCTACAATTTTGCCCCCTCCCTCCATAAATGCAATTCAAAGGTTGATGTTTACAAGATTTTCGCTGACATAGACGTCAATCTAGACCTGCAACGTGTGGGGGTACCTTCGTAAAACTTATCCTAAGGCCCTTTCGTTTCGTTTACCGCCATATGCTTTATTTTCCGCACTGGCAAGTTTGAGGGGAATTGGAAAGTGATACGAAAAGCTTAAACTTTTCTTCTTTTTCGCTATAAGGAATTTTCCTCCGCTCTCTGTACAACTTTCGTTTCTGTTACTGGTTTTCGTGTATGTCTAGAAGAAAATTTCGCTTCATTCCCGAAGATATCGTTCGACCTATAGTGGAAAAGAAATGCAAAGACTAGGAATATTCCTCAGTAAAACGTGCGTAACTGCACACGGTAGAATATTCTCATGCGATGCTCCGCGATTATAGTCTTATACAATTTCCTCTGCCTCTCTCGCACTATCTGCCTCCTTGAGGGATACGGCGTTGATGAATGCGAAAACGAATGAATGGGAAAACTTTAACCGCGAATCAAACCTGAATTTTCATTTCTTTGCAGGGTGTCTAGAGAAAACAGGTTTGGTACAACGAACGAAATTTAAAAAAATCGCGTTTAACTTTAGGATCGATAACTAAGTTATAATAATTTGTGAGTTGGGTTTTTTGAATGGACGACCACGTTAAATGAGTGAACGCATTAAAAAGAGAAAAAAAACGTGAGCCCAGCTTGAATGTTATGTTTCCGTCGATATGTTAACATACTGCTCGTAATAAAGATAGAAGAAAACCTAGTCTACGATATAGAACGGTAGGAAAGAGAAAAGTCATAAAGTCTAGACTCAATCCTATGTTTAGTTATTTATACTCCACTTTATCTTTGAAAAAGAGGTTTCTCACGAGAACGACGTTACGTGCGAGTTAGCCACACGTTTATCTCAACAAAGCTCTATTTTTTTTCTCCTATTACTTTCATCCTCTTCGTCCCTTGTGCTTCTCAAAGGCGTTTTTTCCCTTATTATTTTACTGCATCCTGCAGTGCGGTTAACTCGCCGATAATTTCACGATGCGTCAGAACGTATTGATCCATGTGCAGAGGTGTTCTTTTTCCTCCCTTGCCAGCGTTTTTCTTCTCAGGCTTTGCAAGTCACTCTGACTACGAAGCTGACAGGGGTAAATTGTCTCTCCGTAGAATAATAAAATATTTACAGGCATGATTATTAAATCAACGACCTCGCCCTATATAGGGTCATGTATGGAATTACGTCTTTTGTGATAGCGCAATTTTGTCTGTACGCTCTGTAGTTTTCAGCCAAAAAAAGTCACTTAGGTAAATCGGTCCACCTTCCACTTCTACAGCATCATCGTAATCGCCGTCAGCTTCAGGGTACAATTAGAACCACTCGTCGCTTTTATGTTATGCTCCTGGTTGATAGTTATCATTTGTATATTCACGTTTGTTGGTTCGCTGCATATCGGTAACTGACGTTATCAACTATGCTCCTCTGAATTTGGGACCTTCTTCCAGCTTTAATACGTGTATATTACATAAACATATGATCTACTGTAACTGGCCGACTTAACATTTTCAGTCAATTGTTTTAATCAAACATTTATTTTTCTGTATGAAAAACACGGAGAAGGGCAATATAGGAAAAGAAATGTTATGACAAACAAGCATCGATGATAATAACTTTTAAATCTTCTTCCTACTTGATCGTTATTATAAATATCAATAACCTAATTAACTATGGTCTCACTTATGCGATAGTTCATTGCGATTATAGCGTGTAAATAATGTATACTCAAATGTCTGGTTTGGTCATCGACTTGTACTTGTATTAGATGAAGCTCCTTACCTGGAACAGAGTAAAAAATTGCAAACTTTGAGTAAACGCAGGATTTTAGCCAGATCCTGACATACGATAGTATAAGACACGAACAGGAGAAATATGGAACTCGTCGACGTTTCTCCCTCTGTCCCCCACTCTCCTGATGAGTTCAAAGGGTGATTCCTGTCCTTATTTGTCGACCTATGTGAAGTTGGCAAGCGACTTTACCAAATGTAATTTTTTTTGCGTTCGTTTGTACTCGGTTTGTACCCAATTGTACCACCTTTAATTTCATTTGTACCTTAAAGGGGAAAAAAGTACGAGGGGATGGAAAAAAATGATCTGCTAACTCCCCGTAGCAGATAATTTTCCAATAAGCCATAAATTACCGGGAGTTGTTTGTGCTTGCGATTGAGTTCTATAGTTCCTGATACTTTTAACAGTAGTTATGGCGATTGACATTTTTTCTCCGTAACTTCCGATAGAAATATGATGATGGATAGGCGTGAGTTCTAGGTGCTTTTTGTGTGAGATATAGTTCTAGTACAGCTTGATGTATTCGAGAACCTATTTAAAAATAAGTATTAAAAATGTTGATCTGCATCGCAATTATACAAGTCTGCTCGGCTGACGCATAGACGTGAGTTGTAGGTGCTTTTTGTGTGAGACATTTTTAACAATTATTTAAAAATGGCTGGCAGCCAGAACTATTCAAGAACGCATCAAACCATACCAAGACTATAATATCTCACACAAAAAGCACCTAGAACTCATGCTTATCGATCAGCAGAGCACACGTGTATAAATTCTTCTATAAATCTCGCACAAAAAGCACCCAGAAGTCACGCCTACCCATCAGCAGAGCACACTTGTATAGTTGAGGTGCTGATAAACATTTTTAATAATTATTTAAATTATGTGAATAAAAAAAGAATTTTTGAACCAGGTTTTTCAAACGGACTAAAAAGTATGAAATAATTTCTCCTCGCCCCAAACAGATTCATAACCCAATACAGAGCATCCTAAAAATTTGTTATTGTGAATTTTTCATAGCTATGAAAATACTTGTAAGATTTAAAACGAAAAACGTGGCGCGCATGCAATAGATGGAGTGTACCCGGCTGGAGATTTGTTCAAGCTAGCTAGATTTATAATCAGGCCGTGATCAGGGAGCTGTGTGGCTATCCATATTACGGGAATTTGGATTCGGCCGTGAGTCTGCCGTGAACAGGCAGCCACAGGTCAGGAAAACTTATGGCAAACGTGAAAATGGCCATAATGTGGTTTGCCTTATCAGTGCCCTAATATGGCTCTATTAGGAGGCCATGCATGGCAGTGCTCAGGCCAGCGCTAAAGTGGTGGCGCTAGTGTTGCTTTTCAAAACTATGCTTGCACGTGTGTCATTGTATACATCGTGTTTGGGTTAAAACTTGAAAGTTTTCACGATATATAAAAAGGAGCACATAAAGTAAAAAACGTTATGAATCGCAAAGAGAGGAAGGGGTATTTGACACAGCTGCGTGTTAGGAGATGTCATTCGGAGAAAAAAGTTGGGGAGTCCAGATCATCGGTACTGGACTCCCCAATAGGTTATACATACAGGTTATACATACCTGTAACCTGTAAGGTTATGCAGGTATGTATAACCTTACTTTTTTCAACTTTTACAAACTTCATTCATTTTTATACACTTGGGTATAGAATAATTTCAATATAAAATATAATTTAAAAAATATAAAAATAAAATTAAAAAATATTTTTAAAAAATTAAAAAATAGAATAATATTAATATAAAATATAATTTAAAAAATGAGAATGATACACGTTGTTTTGTTTACGAAAAAATTGAATATTTACAGAAAGAGGCCCGAGTGATCAAATTCAAGACCAGGAAAATCTTGATAAAGCTACCAGCAAACAAAATCCTAATGCCAGCGGAGAGGGTTCTAATGGCAGCGTAGAAGATCCCCATGTCTCCCCATCCCCATCCCCATGTTCAGAAATATATGTTTTGTTGTCAAACTGTAACTTGGTGTTAAATATTCAATAAACAAAAAAAGTTTTATGTTATTCGTTCTGTATATTTTTTATAATATATCCGATCAGGCAGCCATATACACGCCATGATAAGGCACCAGGATAGCGGTCCAATCAGGATGCCAGATTCGGGCGTAATCAGGCTGCCAGATCCCACCGTTATCAGGAACAGCGTTACATTTTTGTTCACGCCCTGATCAGGTTGCCATACTAGCGCCATATAACGGCAGTCAGGCAACCTGAACCGAGCGTTTTTAGCGCCGTAACTAAATTTCTAGCCGGGTACCCGTGCGGAAAACTGATAGGGCATCCCCAATAAAAATAAGGGCCTTTCAGGGCTTCCCTAGTGCTTTCCCTAGTTGGGATTTCCACAATGGGCCCAGACTTGGCCATTATCGGGTTGAACTTGTAGGGATTTCCACAATAGGCCCCGACTTGGCCATAATGGGGATAAACCTGTAGGGATTTTTACAATAGGACCCGACTTGGCCATTATAGGGATAAACCTGTAGGGATTTCCACAATAGGCCCAGACTTGGCCAATATAAGGATAAACAAGTAGGGATTTCCACAATAGGCCCAGATCTGACTATTATAGCGATAAACCAGTATGAATAGCTTAGGCTACATGGTTGATGGTATTTTAATTATTCAAATCGATTATATACATCGATCGAATAATATTATCGAACGCAAATTGGGAAAAAGCGTAAGGGCATTAGCAAATAAAAAATCAACGATGAACACAAATATGCAGACAAACATCAGACAGTATTTATTCATCAAATTAAAGAAACCTTTTACATATATACAAACAATTACTGATGGTTTCACTCATACATGGAGTAATGCTAGCGCATAAGTGTGAACAGTCCCAACCGGTTTTCTCGACATTTTTATAGCAACTTCCCATTCATAAACTATATCTGTTATATATAAGTGTTACAAGCTATCACAATTCTAAAACATGTTATCATAGTGGATAGTTTCTTAAAAATAAATGTTTGCAGTGAAGAGAGTTCGCCTCACATTATTTTTTGTATTAATTTTGTCATGGCAGTTTGTCATAAAGGCTCACATGCAAATACGCAATCACATTTCTACGCGCGCACACATACATACACATGTACTCACGCCCACACCTATGCACATGAACAATTACATAAAAACAAATACAGATATACCCTGACGCGTTTAACAGAGAAAGTAACTTCAAACGAGGAAATCACCTTACACGATTTTTCAACGATTTTGGAAGGATATATCCGTTTATAGTTACTGTTTCTGCAAATACAAACGATAAATACGGAACTTCAAACATATACAAACGTTTTAGAAGCGCGGGCGTTGTTTGTAGTTACCTACTTTATTACTACAAACGGACATTTCCTTCTCAAATTGCTGAAAAATTATGTTCACGTCATTTCCTTGCTTGTAGTTACTTTTTCTGGAACTAGAAACGATACAAACGAAAGTACACACAACTACAAACGTTTTTAGTTTAGTTACTTACTTTTTTTTACTACAAACGGACATATCCTTCCAAAATCGTAGAAAAATCATTTCCAGGTGATTTCATCGATTGTAGTTACTTTCACTGCAACTACAAACGATAAGTACGGGTACAACAAATAACTACAAACGTTTTAGAAGCCCGGGCGTCGATTGCAGTTACTTACTTTATTACTACAAACGAATATTCCTTTCTTATATTGCTGAAAAATATTTTTACGTGATTTCCTCGTGTGTAGTTACTTTCTCTGAAACTACAAACGACAAATACGGAACTACAAACGCTTTAGAAGCCCGGGCGTCGTTTTTAGTTACTTAATTTCCTACTACAAACGAACAAATCCTTCCTGGAAAAATCATTTACCTGTGATTTCTTCGTTTGTAGTTACTTTCTTTGCAACTACAAACGATTAAAACGGAAGTACACACAACTATTAACGTTTTAGAAGCCGGGGCGTCATTTGTAGTTTCCTAGTTTACTACTACAAACGAACATATCCTTCCAAAATAGTGGAAAAATCATTTTCAGATGACTTCCTTGTTTGTAGTTACTTTCTCTGCAACTACAAACGATAACGGTACGGAACATAAATAACTACACACATTTTGGAAGCCCGGGCGTCGATTGTAGTTACCTACTTTATTACTACAAACGAACATTTCCTTCTTATATTACTGAAAAAATATTTTTACGTGATTTCCTCGTTTGTAGTTACTTTCTCTGCAACTACAAACGTTTTAGAAGCCCGGGCGTCGTTTGTAGTTACCTACTTGATTACTACAAACGAACATTCCCTTCTCATATTGCTGAAAAATAATTTTTACGTGATTTCCTCGTTTGTAGTTACTTTCCCTGCAACTACAAACGTTTTAGAAGCCCGGGCGTAATCAAGTAGGTAACTACAAACGAACATTCCCTTCTCAAATTGCTGAAAATAATTTTTACGTAATTTCCTCGTTTGTAGTTACTTTCCCTGCAACTACAAACGATAAATACGGAACTACAATTAACTACAAACGATTTAGAAGCGCGGCCGTCGTTTGTAGTTGCCTAGTTTATCACCACAGACGATGACCAGAGATGACCAAATTCTTCGAAAATCGTGGAAAAATCATTTTCAGGTAATTCCCTCATTTGTAGTTACTTTCCCCGCAACTACAAACGATAAATACTGAACTACACATAACTACATTCGTTTTAGAAGCGCGGGCATCATTTGTAGTTACCTAGTTCACAACTACAAACTATCTATCCTACCGTACGATAGGATAGATCGTTTTCCTGCCTTTGTGGTCATTCCAAAGGAAAATCAGCTTATAAAATTGGTGAAATATTGCATTTCAGTACTGCCGTTGTTTTAGTTCATGTTTTTTTATGTCAGACATATGTTAATTTGCATTTAGGACTCCCTCCAAAAATTGTTGACGGCCGTTTCATTTTCCGATTTTCAGTTTTGTGAAAAATAAAAAAAACCGTTCAACTACAAACGAAAATAAATTGACTACAATCAACTACAAACGATTTTGAATGAAAAATTGTAAATGTTCGTCATTTCTATTGCGGGGGATGCCGGTTTTTGTGGTCTAAATTTTTTCTGCACTACTAAAAACGAAATTAAGTTTACTACAATCAACTACAGACGAAAACTTTCAAAAATCCCCAAAAAAAATTGAGATCAGAAATACTCGGGTGCCAAGTTCACAGAGGTATTGCATGCGCCTCACGTTTTTTGTTTTAAATCTTACAAGTATTCTCATAGCTATTTGAAATTCACAATCACAAATTTTCAGAATAATCTGTATGGGGTTAGGTATCTACATTGGGTTATAAATCTGTGTGGGGCTAGGAGAAATTATTTCATACTTTTTAGTCCGTTTTAAAAACGTAGTTTAAAAATTCTTATTTTATTTAAATAATTTTAAATTTGTGCTGTTTAGTATTGTGTGTATGAAGTTTCGCTTCTCCTTCTCTAGGAGAACTTTTTTCACATTTTTTTCTCTTTTTCTCTCTCTGTGACGGACTTGCCTGTCTGTTTATTTGTCTGTGATCCAAATCTGAACTATTCTCATAGTTTCAAGTCTCTAGCTCATCCAGAAATTAGTTTAAAATCGATAGCAAAGTTTGTACCGAACAGACAAACAGACAACAAAGAATGCGAATTAATAAAAACGTGGTAATAAAATAGATGGAAGCCAGAACACTTCACGAACCCATCAATCAATACCAAAACTATAATATCTCACATAAAAACACGTATTACTCACGCATATCCATCAGCATATTTTTATAAAGTTACAAAAAAAATGTCGATCACCTCTTTTTTGTAAAATCACCAGAACTTGCTATCAGGAACTACAGAACTCAATCGTATGCACAAAAAATTCACGATAATTTATAGTTGTCTGGAAAATTATCCGCTACGGGAAGTTAGCAGATAATTTTTTCAATCACCTTTTTTTATAAAATCACCAGAACTATTGGTAAAATGGTAAAATCATCACGAACTATAGAAATCAACTACATGCGAAGAGAACTATCATTTAATTTTGATCTGCTGACAAATGCTCTGCCAACTTCACTTACACCAATGTGTATATAGTTGATAGTCCCGTAAAAATCCTGCTATTTCATTCATTTAATGTTCCATTCGTAGCCGGCCGAGATATTACCAAGTTAACGTATAAGTTTATCACAAAGTAGCTCTCTAATGGTTTTATGACGTGTATTACGGAAAAACCTTATTACACACTACATTGTTTTAGTTATTAGACATCGGAAATAATTCCGATGCGTCGGCCCTGCAACCTTAGGCGTCATTGCAAGCCTTCTGCGCCGCTAATCTACATGCACCGTACCGCACTACAAGTCCTAGAGCTTGTATAAAGACTGGGCACTCATTATATGAAGAGGCAAAGCGTCTGCGGCATGCGCTGAGATTAAACATTTACAGAAAATACAAAGTATTTCCTCCGGCGTTACAATGTCCTAAAAACGCATACTATCTAGACAAGACTGCCAAGTATTTCTGAAAAGTTTAAAAAATAATTTGAATACAAGTAAAATGATGCAAGCTAAGGTGTAGTATGATATTGACTCCGTGCAGAGTATAGGGGGGGGGGGGGGGGGGGGGGGGTAATGAAATCGAACGCAGCGCCCGCATTGGAAAAAAATTGCAATAAACTCGGCTATTTATCTGTCAAATCTGTATGAGCATAGTATTTGCAATAAAAGTTGAAATAAATATGAGCGAAATGTTTGCAATAAAAGTTGAAATGTTGTTTTATTAAATATGGACCACGACAGTTACTGTGTAATAAATTGCAAAAATATCGGAAGGAAATTTGCATAGTTCATGCAAATTTGATCGATTTCCAACAGTAAATTGAAAGTTAGAACAACGTGACAAATGGATAGCTGCCGTTTTTTCTTTAATTCCGTTTTGTAAGGCGTCAAAGAAATAGAGGTTTGCCTTATGACACGTGCTTGAATCATTAATAATTCACAATTTCTCTTATTTATTCATTTTTCACAATAACTGTAATTAATCTTCCAAAAAACATGACGCAAGTTTAAGCACAAGTTCAAATTTGGCTCATGTTTTGTCTTTAACTCTTCTACCCCCCCTGACGTGTTCAGCAGATGCCAACAGTTCTCCTTAGATTGAGTTTGACGCTGGAAATTAATATTGTAACTTATACTGTCGAAGTCGGTCTTGAAAATTATCCTCATTTCGATCTAGAAAGAAAATGGTATTTCTCATATTATAAAGTAGTGCAGCAACAATATACTTTTATTCAATTTTAATAAAAACTAATGGCTTCTAATAATAAGCTTCTCGTTTTTATTTAAAAAAATACAAGTAAGCAAAAATATACATTTTGAGAAACTTTTTCTCACTTTTTACCACTTTATTGAAAGAAAACGCTTCTTGCAATCTTTGGCTAGACAAATAGATTTCGTGCAAACAAATTAAATACAATTGAGGCGCGATTTTTATTTTCATAATTTATCACAATATTATAACCACAATTCCAGAGCCTTCGACAGAGTCGACATAACTACGAACGCTCTGCGGCACTAGCATTGCGCACGAAGCCAATAGTATGTCGATGTTCCATCTGATGTTAGTTAAAAAAAACCAAACAGAACCACGTAGATAAAAGTGATAAAATTAATGTTTGCATGACTACCAAACAGAAAGGAACCTGGTAATTAATTCACGCAATTCTGGAATCGATATTCCAGAGTTATTTAAATGTTGATCGGTGAAACACGACACTCCGAAAGTCTTTGACCTAAAAAGTCCAGTGAAACCCTTAAATTGATTACGCAGGGTCACCCGTGTATGCAAGGCTTCCGTACGCGCTGTCGCTACCATTTATCTGGAAACATATGCGAGAGGTCGTGGTTTTCTTCCAGCTCCGGCTCCAGCGGAATGAGAGGCCAAATTTTGAACACACACGTTTGAACAAAACCCTAACTAATAAAATAATTAATGGAACAGCATGCCCACACGACAAGCAAAATTCGTATATACAATAGATGAAAGATCGAGAATCAAAACCTTTGATGTGAATAGTTATAATAAGAGAACAAAAAAAACTTTATACCCTAATTGAATAACAGCCGCACAGAAATAATAGCAACAATTCATCCTATTCCTAAAGGGGAAAAACAAACCCTGTTGGAACCATCCAATCTTGAAACACCTATCTAACAGGGTCTCTTGCGAAATATTCTTGGATAAAAACTCTAACGAATTTCACCTATTGCGCTTGGTCTCGCGGAACTTTCGGACGCCGATACATTGTTCGCAATTCAAGTCTGTTGTAGAACAAAGTGGTTCGCCAGTAGTATCAGACGTATAGTATACATTTGCTGTGGTGCACTGCGTTGTCACTGGTACTGTCCTCATAAAAATTACTCCGTCGATAGTCTGGGCTTTCTATTGGGACACATTTTTGGTACACCAGTATAGAAGTTTATTATTCTTAACTGAACAAGTAAAAGTTCCTCAATCTATTTTCAATCATATCTACTCTAAGTCCAGGTTTTCGGCAGAAGAGAGCAACTTTGGTGCAGGTCAAGACCAACGAATCGTAAGTTCCAAATCTCATGTAGAGCAGTGCAAGCAGAACCATTAACGAAATACGAATTGTATGACGTACATCGATACATAATTACTAATAACTACTTATGCTCATATTGTAAACGAATTTGTGTATCATGAGTAAACATCCTTATTGGGTCATTATTAAAGTATTGTGTTGCAAAACGACAATGAATCTCTGTATTCGAAGCGTCCGCGAATCTTCAAATGGAAAGAAGCTCTCGAGATCGTACAATGCAAAATCCCACAACACCTCCTCGATACCTAAATATATAAATTGCATATTCTATTCGATCGATTCGAGAAACACTATATTTTCGGCTTCTTCCATACCAAAGGACGTACATTTTTTATTTATAGCGATTGACGCAATCCATATGTTCATGCATTAATATTGAAAGAAGCATAACAAATACGATTCTTCGATTTACCTCATAACCATTACGGATGAAAGGACCTGAATTTATATCTCTAAGACCATGCCCGTGTATAAATGTGACCGGCATTCCCTACTTTGTGACCGGCCCTGACCAGACTTGCTTTGTCTGATTTTCCTGACCAGGCCTTCCCATGGAACAAACCGGGAAGTTCGCAAAATCGTTTTTTTGCGGCTTATCCTCTATGTTTAGACATAACAATCTTCTGGCCGGGATGCATTGCGAAGCTCCACTGAGCCTGTTCTTAAGAACTAAAGAAAAGCTATTTTGCTTTTCACCTGATTAAATATATTTATATTTGATTGAGATGAAACTAATACATCTGTTGTAATTCTATGCATGATTAAAAGCATTCATTTCATCAATGATAACCGACGAGAATATCAATGCTTATCGTAAAAACCGGGATTAGGATAACTAATGATTTAAGCATACAGAATAGCCAAATTATTTTATGAGGCAAAAAAGTAAGGCGCCCCTTCGTGGTTTTCGAACGCCTTGTCGCCACGTTGGGAAATATCAATGTTCTGGCGGGGAAGACATTAAATGTGTTTCGCCAACAAGCCGCCAAGTGACTACAAGCAAAGCGCTTCGCATAAGGTACCTTCGTACGAGGATAGAATTTCGTCCTGTGAGTTGTACCACGTACAGAAGGGCTATGCTTACAGCGTGCACTTACGCTTATGATTTTGCGATACTTGTGAATAGGGATATCGGAAGGGCCGAAAAATATCGATATATATCGTAGGGGTCGTCCATTAATCACGTGAGGTTTTTTAGGCCACTTTCTGAGCCCCCCTCCCCCGTGGTGATATGTGGTGAGGTATCCGCCCCCCTCCCCTCCAACCACATCACGTGTATTTTTTTGTGTTAAGAAATGTATTGTCAATATATTTAAATAGCATTGTCCTAGGACCAGGGGCTCATTTGCGTGTTTTCTACAGTAACAAGTGGACAAGCCTTTTGTGGATCAGATGTAGGCACTTCACTTTAGGTAGGTGGCCAGTCGAAATGAAATAGAACTAAAAACTGTTGTTTAGGTTACTTTTACGCACAATCAGGGGGTTGAAACCTTCTATTCCCTACCGGTATACAAATGCTGCTATTTTCGACCGTTTTTTTAGTTCTACCTCTCCCTATGGCGCTAGCAGTTATCTTACAATATTCTTATTGCGTAGGCGCGAGGCCCGCACGGCGTACATAGCGACCGTATTATATACATAGCCCCTGCGCACGCATAGGTTGTAAGAGTATAACGAGCGCTGCGAGTGGCAGAGTACGACACTAAAAATGCGGTAATTTTGCGTAGCAAAAATTCCAAAAGGTGCCAGCCCCCTGGGCACAACTTGCCGGTTCAATAGCTCACAGCGGATGCTCTCCGGTTCACGCAGTTACACAAAAAAATACACGTGATATGTCACAACACCCCCCCCCCTAGCGTGATCAATCGTGATGTTATCCAAACCCCCCCCCCTATTCGAGCCTCACGTGATTAATGGACGGCCCCGTATCGATATTTTTTTTAAATATCGATTTTGAAATGGATATATCGGAAAAAATATGTCGATATATCGATATATCGGTAAGATTTTGTAACAATACTAGCGAAATCTAGTCCGTTTTATAAAACAGATTGTGTTATCTCCGCCTAGTTCAATACCACTTAACACCAAACGACACATGACATCCTTTCAGACAATCATGGTAGTGATCTAAAGTTTTATATAAACAATATCCAGTTTTTAAAAACACTTCCATACCACACTGGAAATGACTGCGCAAAAAAAACACTTGTTACTTGTGGATTCTGCAATCACGATTGACGAGTTGTGCTTGCGTTGCGTTGAATCAAAGAACATATATTACATGGAAGAATAGGTTCCGTGTTGATAGTTGGCACAAAAAATGTAGTATATAATTTCGCCGGTAGACTGCGCGGCGACGTATCCGTGTGCCGCACACAATCAAAGAACATATATTCTTTGGATGATTCATGCCCGTTGATACAGGCAGCACTTTAGGTGGCTGGGGTGATAACTAAGCGTCACCCAAAGAAATCGTGACAGCGCTCCCATAAGGCCTGCACTTAGTGTACTTCTATGGAATATGTTCTTACGGCATTTTATTATGGCACAGATTATATAGATTTAATTAAGGCACAGATTATATAGATGATGTTCAAGTTTGAGGTTAGTTTTGTTTATGCCAGTCACAGAGTAATTTTTTAACATGACTAAACTCACATACTCCCAAATTACTGTGCCACCAGTGCCACCAACTTGTCTGTCCAATTGGCAGCATTGCTAGTGGAGAGTTCATATACATACACGGGTGGGAGCGGTCTTAGTTCCAATTTTGTCCACTTGAACAGATAAGTTGGTGGTAGTATAGTCAGTGGTGACAACGGGGTCGGTGTTGCTATTGGAAAAAATATCGTTTTTATACGTTTTCGATATTTTATATTTTATATCGATATATCGATATATCGAAATACAATATCGCCTGAAAATATCGATACATCGAACGAAAAATATCGATATATCGATACATCGATCTTTTTTTGCCAATCCTACTTGTGAAATAACCCTTTGGGCTCTGGGCCTTATTCCCTTGGATAGTGAGCTGTGTACGTTTTTCTGTCTTTTTGCCTGCCAGGAGACGCGAGCAAGCATATGTATACACTCATATATTACCTTAGCAAGTAGATAACCAACAAACAATATGTCGTCGAAATACTAAATTGAATACTCTCGATTTTACTTCCTCAAGGATTCCAAAAACGCTGAAACGTTATTTTTAATTTCCTTGTTTGATCCTGGTTATTTCCTGATCTATTTCCTACAACTTTCCTGGTCATTTACCGCTTGTTCTTGATGCAGTTCCCCAGAAAAAGAACGGCGGATCGGGACCCAGCCTTAGACCCGTTACATCGCTGCCCTATCCCAGGGTGGAAGGCCCGGACAGAGCCTAATATTATCTAGGCAACGCAGATCAAGGGCAGTACCTTTTCCCAACTCACATTTCTACACGGGTAGCGGCATAGAAGTAGAAGTGCAGTAAAAACCGTAAAAACTTCAATAAATAGACATCCGTATAATGAATTCCAAGAAATATGCTTACTGCGAGAACTACAAACGTTTCTTCCCGTAGCACTTGCTCTCTACCCTAGTACTCTTTTCAGAAGTTCTGTGTTTTTTTTATATAAACTGATTTTCTTGGAAATATTTTCTGCGTTCCTTCGCTGCTGATGGATCACATAAACATCTTTTTGGGTAAGATCTCACTTTCAGCTCTCAAAACGGTTGTGTACGGATTGAGTATCGAAGCTAAAGTGATTCGAATGCTGGCCCCAACACTCTATAATAAACACTTATATACAGGGCACAACTATAAAATCACTGTACGTAAAAGCAAAAACAGGTTTCGAAATATTTGTTCGACCCAAAGTAAGCGATCCCTTATAGCTGTAGCGGGCTCCGGCTAAGCGGTGAGGCGAGTTACGCTCACAAGCAATAACTTCGGAACAGCTACGAATTTCGGTTTGAAACTTTATCACCATATTCTTAGGATGTTCAACTGGAATGTTGGGTTAAAAAAATCGATTTTTTGAAGCCGCTACATGCACGCATCCCCTTAAACGACCTACTTGAGTGACTTATAAATAGCGCTATAAGATTTATTTTAAGCCTTCATTGCCTTGAGCACCATATAGGAGGCAATTAGGCTGGCTAACAGCTAAATCTAGAAGGATGTACTTTCTTGGCGTCATGGCTTATAAGATTTCACGTGATGCCCCACACTGCCTGCGTAAGCTATTCGTGCGACCTGCTTCAGCGCCACGCTTTATGCACAGTTCGCTGCTACTGAGCGCGCTTTTCATTACGTTTTGCCCTACACCACCTACCAAAGCGCGTTTTATGTCACAGCGGTCTATTTTTGGAATTCTTTGTCCTATACCACCTCTTTGTGTTCTCTGGTGATTTTTAAACAACGCCTTTTTGCTCATCTTTTTAAGGGGATTTGGTTAGCAGGATGCGTATTGTTATTGTACGCAGTACGAATACGTGTATGATCAAGCAGCGCCATAACGTGTTTATGTCAGATTGTAAATCTACACTAAAAGGAACTGTTAACATTAACATTATCAGAACTCCTGGAACTTTATAGGGGAACGGAATGTCAAGTTAGCGTGGCAGATTCTGGTTGCTGGAAATCTATTGATAATCACCAGACCTTTTTCCAAAAGTATTGAGGCGCTGTAGAGAAATACAAACCATATTCGGGACCAACTTCAGAACTCATCTTGAAAAATCTTCCAATGCCAACTTGACAGTCTTGAAATTCGATTTTTTTTCTCGAACTTGCCATTTTCCACATTTTGAAATTAAAAAATACAGTTTTTTTAAATTTCATTACGATCTGATCCTAATTTTCAGAACTATCTCCACCGTCAAATTTGCTGAAATAATAATAACTGTGTTTAAATAATAACTTTGTTGTTATTAATGTTTTTAAATTTTTCAAAAACGCAAACCTGGAAAGACTATAATTGTGTGGAAAAACCCGGACATCGTCATCACAATATTCTCATCAGATAAATTAGATGAAAATCGACCTATTTGTTGAGCCCTAAGCTTATGCAGTCTCCTTAAAGCGAAGTGAGAGATGTACTTCTTGACATATGACCCAGATAACCACGTACCTTAGATGTACTGCTCACGTGGAGTGCGCCGTTTCGGTACTATGGCCACCACGTACGTGCGTACGATACTGATACGTTAGCGGTACGCCGTACGGTATGCTATACCGCAAATATACCGCCACAGTATCGATACTCCACGGCACCAGTGTAGTACATCTACTGTACCCATATAGTGAAATTTATTAACACATGTTGTACTCGTACAGTACCTCCACGGTACCAATGCCGTACGTGTAGTGTACTCATATAGTGATATTTATTAGCATCTATTGTATTTGTACGGTTCCTCGACGGTACCAGTGCAGTACGTCTACTGTACCCATATAGTGACATTTATTAGCATCTATTGTTCTTGCACTGTACCTGTACTGTACAGGTCGTACAATACAGCGCACGTTCAATGAACGGTTAAATTATGCGTACCAGTTAAATTGTGCGAAAAAATCGGGTGTCTATTCTCAGCCTGAGGTTGGGAATAGAACCGGTCCGACTATCGGAAGGCACTCGTGTCATACATATGTTTGAACATGCAATACACATCCGATCCGACTATCGGAACTCGGATCGGATGTGTATTGTATGTTCGAACAAATGTATGGCACCCCTTCTCCGTAGACGGATCGGATGGTCGGAAAGAAAAAATCGGACGTCTATTCCCAGCCTAACACGTCCACTCGCTATCACATCTGCACTCCGACTCCCGTTTTCGCCAATTGGCTTCGCACGCGGGAACGCCTCGCGCACCTTTACGCCAGGCTGTTGCCCACTGATCATTGCCCTTTGGAGGGCGGGCTTTTCGAACGCTCCCCTTAACGCCGCTAACAATTAGTATTCAACATTTTTTAATGAAGTGGTCCAAGCGACACGTGTTCTCAACCGAATTTTGAGAATCCGTTTATTGTCGAAAAGCACGCCTCGTATAACATGTATATACCACGCGCGACTGACCATGTCACGGGAGAGTAGACGGAAATTCATTTTTTCTATCCGTACATTTGCAGGACGGCGTACCTCCACAGTACCGGTACGACATACTGCAAATGTACTGCAGTACGGTGTACCTCCAAAGTGGCGGTGCCGTCGAGCTACGGCGTACTCTGGTACCCCGTATCCGTACATTACCGGTACTGTACGGGTACGGCGTACTCCACATTTGAGGTACGCTGTACCAACGTTTGGTTATCTGGGGAGTGCGAGATAAATACCTGTAAATCGGTTTCACACTTATCTCCGAGACGACCGATATTTGGAATAGAGAATAGTAACATACTCTTTTAAAAGGTCAACGAAGTGAGACTTCTTTTATCGACATGTCAACTATTCTGTAAAAGGTCCGTAACGAGATTTTTACCCACTAACAATAAGCAGCTTTTACCTCACCAGATAACCACGTACCGCAGATGTATGGCTCACGTTGAGTGCGCCGTTTCGGTACTGTCGCGACCTCGTACGTGTGTACGCTACTAGAACATTAGGTACGCCGTACGGTACGCTGAACCGCAAACGTACTAGTACGGTACCGGTGTAGTATCGCCACCGTCGAGCCACCGTGTACAGCTGTACGGTCTAACTCCGCGGTAGCGATACCGTGGAGGTGCGATTACGCTGGTATCTCGTACCCGTACATTACCGGTACTGTAGGGTACGGCGTACTCCACATTTGCGGTACGCTGTACTAATGGTATGCTTGGTTAACTGGGTCGGCTTAAGCGCACTCTATCAAAATAGCCGATAAATGCCTACTTTTCGGATTTTCCAGTAAACAAATTTATGGTTAAAAATACATAAAGCTTTCGTCATAAAAAAAGTGGGCGTGTTTATAACGGTGGAAGAAATATACCGTGCAATACAACAGACCGTTCTAGGTTGATAATTGCGGTGCTCGCGCGCTAGTAGCTCTACACTTTGAAAAGTGAGCGTGTTGTCGGTGTGTTGAAGCAACACACTACATGCCTACAACGTGTGTAGGAGCTGATTAATGCGTTGAAACGATGTGTTTTACTTATTTTACCGTGTTGAAACAATGTGCTCTACCTTGTTAACAACACGTTTTTAATATCTTGCCGGAGAACACGCTTCATGTCACATACATGAAGCGTGTCGAATCAACTAATTTTCTCCCGAATAACACACTTAGTGTAGGTACACGCGACTCGAACGACACAAATCGTCGTAAAACAACTAACTTGCACGCGTGTGCCACAAACAACACGCGTCCTGTGAGTTGATATGACAATGTGGCGATTTCATAACCTCGCTACATTATGGACGAACGTGCGAAACAGTTTTTTAATTACGAAGTGTGTTATTTTAACAGCGTAACACATAATTTTTTGCTCGTCGAGCAGACCTACTTGAATGAAGAAAATAATGTGCTCTGTGAGACCATGGTAAGTGCAACACTCAGTTTATTGACGTATATATAAAATAATTTTTTCGTAAAGTGTCACTGCGAATAAAATTCGTTGTTCAGGGCAAACGAATTTTTTTATTCTATGCGGACCCATTTTGATATCCAGTGCGAAGAAAATTGTCTGTTTGGAATGACGGAAATTCCTTAAGGGAGACTTTGTCCTTGAAGTTAGCGGGAGATGTTAGCGGCTCAACATGAGCAGCTAGAAGAAGAGGAGGGATGCCTCTATGGACCAGGCATTGCCGATTAGCGGTAATTATAAACACATTTGCGTAAACACATTACAAAACTTTAAACGCGTGTTTCTCGAAAACACGTTTTTAAAAATGGCTGACATTCTCCTGACCGCTGTAATTAACATATCGACCTGAAATTTGGAGAGCATACTCAGAAAATATGTCTTCATGGAATGACGGATCGTTTTTTCATTTAGATAGATTTAGAGATTTAGATACATTTTTGCATTTATTATTTATCTTTTTATGCGAAAAAAAACGCGAAAAGTCGATTTTTTTTTTAATTGCCGCCATTTTCTGAAATTTGTACTAAACGAAAAACCCATCCGTCATTCCATGACCAAAGGGTCACAGATCGATAATATGCTTTGAATTTGTGTCTCAGATCAACAAACGTTAAAAAAAAAATTTTGAAAAAAAAACCAAAATGTCAGCCGTTTACCTCCCGCGATTTAAGGACCTGTTTTCGCGGAGCTGCAACGGCCGCCATTTTGGTTTTTTTTTCAAAATTTTTTTTTTAACGTTCTGTATATCATGAATAAAAGCAAGAAAAAAACCGCACTCAAAAAGCTTTACTCGTTTCCTTTAAAAAAAAATAAAATGTGAACACCTGAAATATGGCGCTCCAAGGACAAAGTCTCCGTTAATCACGGAAAAGGAATTTTTTTATTCTATGCAGACCAATTTTCCTACCTGGTGCCAAGAAAATTTTCTATCCAGAGATTCCGGTTCAGGGATCTGTCCGAGGAGCATACTCTGTTCTGTAAAGGAGATTCCTTGTTTGGGGAAAATTTTCTATTCACTACAAATCGAAATTTTCTCTTCGTTACAAATATTCTCCTCGCTGAATTTTCTAATTGCTCTACAGGAAACTTTTTATTCCGTGCTTTGGAGACTTTCGCATCAGTTCGAATAGCGATTTTCTTCCCAATGAATTTCTCAATTCACTGTATCAAAGTACAAACAGCCAAATGTTTTTATACTTGTTTAATAATTTATCATACTTTTTCCGGTTGTGAACCAGCCCGCAACAAGTACGGATGCAAAAAAAGGACAGCATAAGAAACTCAAAAGTCCCACATGTCACGATCCATGTCGATTGGGCCAGGGAACATACGAGGTCCCACGCTATTGCAAAAGCTGACAGATCAATTGGAAAAGATGTTGGGCACTGTCGGGGGAAGTCGTCGATTGTCATGGGAAGCTATTTCGCGTGGGATACCGCATATCGTCCAGCGTTTTTCAATTTTTATCCTTCATGTTTTTATTCGGCCATTAAGGCGGGATATACATTTAGACGGGAAAAAAATAACCAATTTCGAGCGATTTTTTACACTAAGGTATAATTATTCTACATCTTTTAAACAGTAGGTATACTTGAATAGTATACAAAACCATTTTATTAAATTCATTTATCATGAAAGTGGCGGAGCTGTGGCAGAGTGTTACAGCAAGTTTGCCGCGGCAGTTTCGAATCCGCGTGCAGTATAGGTTTCGTAGACTTTGATTAGCAAAAAAATTTTTTTTAAATGTCAGTTAGAAAATGTATGGTTTCTATTTGACAGTAATTAATATGAAGAAAATTCAAATTTAAGAGAATGGCACGCATTTACAAAAAAAAAATCAACATTTCACGCAAAATTTCTGTACAATTTGCATTCAAAAAGTATTTTTTTTAATAATTTTTCAAAAACAATTCTCGTCAAGTAGAAGGTAGCAATACTATCAATATTGCTACCAAGTTTTAACTCAATCGGCTTAATAGTTTTTTGGTAATCCTGCACGCCAATTTCGAAAATACAGTTATGGGAAAAGGGGTTTGAAGTTTACGCCCACTCTGAATCCGAGCGGCGAGGCACAGCGTTGACGGAATGTAACGTAACAAGTTTTTAAATTTTCGCTTTGAAACTTCTGGAAAATATTCTATTGGGTGTACAACTTAATTCGGTCCGTTTTTTGCTCAAAATACGCACTTATTTGAATGATAAAATGAATTAACACATTAATCAAAATATTGTCCATCGCTAGCCACAACTTTTCCCCATCTTTCTCGTAATTTATGAATTCCGTGGCGGAAGAAGCGTTCATCTTTTGAAGCCAAGAATGAATCGAGCCAATTTTTGATACCCTGTTGTGACGTGAAGCGTATTCCAGTCAAAACGTTCTGCATCGATCGAAACAAATGGTAGTCGGAAGGGGCAAGGTCTGGGCTATAAGGCGGGTGAGCCAGAATTTCCCACTCGCTATTTTCCAAATAGTTTTTAACCACAATAGCAACGTGAGGCCGAGCGTTGTCATGTTGAAAGATTATGGATTCATGTCTGGTCACATATTCTGGACATTTTTCGGCAATAGCTCGCTTTAAACGGATCAATTGTTGCCTGTAGAAGTCTCCCGGGATGGTCCCACAAGCATTCGGTGGGCTTCAGCTGCACTTTTCTTCCAATTGCAACAGAAAATCAACACTTCCCGCAAATGGTGCTTATTTGGGACGAAATTCGACATTTTCACCGCAGTAAAAATTAGACTTGATGCGCAAAACTCAAAGGACTCAAAGGTTTGTAAAAAATCAGCTGTTGCCGTCAACCATTTATAGCACCTAGAGCCATCTTTTGAAAACGGACCGAACTAAGTTGTACACCTAATACATATATAGATCTATCGTTTAAAGAGAAAAAAAATCGATTATAAATGTATATCCTGCCTTGAAGGTGTTTTAGTTTTACATAATGGAACATAAAAAATGCACACACACACACACAGGAGAGTAATGAAGACATTTCACATTTTTTATGTGTGTTTGCGTGTGTATATATATTAAAGTGGCCCAATTTTGGGCTCTATTTTTTTCCTTTTTCTTACTATCCAATTATCTTCTTGAAAGAAAAAAAATTGTCGCGAAAGCTGCGAGCCGTTAAAAAATATTTAGACGTCGCTCAAGCCTCCCAAAAATTCATATTTTCATAAAATAATCGATTTGCCTTCCGTCCACTTCTCAACCATGAATTTCACGCTTTATAATTTTTTGGATAACCTCTCGAAAGCTCTAGCCGGTCAATGAATATTTAGTGGTCGCTCAAGAGCTTCGAAATTTTTCAAATTTACCTCACACTTCTAACCCAATAAAACGACCTATAATTTTGTTTACGCACAAGAGCTGTAAATCATTATTTTATAAGACCACATATTATAATTCTTGGGTTGTAGGTGTGAGATAAATTTGAAAAATCTGTTTCTAAAGAAAAAAGGATTAATTGTTTTGAAAATTTTACAAAGCGTCAAATTTATGAATGAGAAGAGTAAAAAAATTGCGACAATTGGAAATTGCAAAGCTCTTAAGCGACCACTAAATATACATTGGCCGGCCACAGCTTTCGCGAGGGGAATTAAAATGTTATGAAGCGTAAAATTCGTGGGTGAGAAGTGGACGAAAAAAATCGATGCGCCCGATCAGGTGCGCCCGATGAGCCATCCCGAGTCGAAATTTTCGAGCCGCGTTCAACCCTCAAAATGAAGGCGAGCAGAAATCGGCGTGAGCGGATTATTGGGTATCTAAAGGAGGGTACAATGTTTGAAAGTATCATGCGTTAGAGCCTCCGATGAACCTCCGGCATGGCAGAAAGTAGACTTTTTGACTCAAAAGAGGTCAGTAAGGCTCACTATTGAACCTACGGAACCTCAGGTCGGCCTACTTCGAGCGCTCCCGCAGAACCTACTGCCCCTCCTTTCGGCCTACTGTACACTGCTAAACAAAAAAATTAATTTATATAGAATCTATTTAAATAAAATAGGTTTTTTCCTTGTCCCACAGCCTACTACGATAATATTTCTTTCAAAGATATTTATATATATTAATAAAGATGAGATTCAAATTAATCTTTATTTGCTTACAATGTACACTGTAAAGCTAAGTGTACTATATGCATAAAATATTTCATCAATCGAAAATAAAATGAACTCCTTAATTGAGAGCTTTACCACAAGGATTTTTATCGTAATTCGTCATTCCCTGGCCTTTAGAATTGATTTTTTTCGAAGAAAATATCTGCCCTATATGCGACTTGAACCTAGTCCTACCTACTCATAACTACGCTCCGCTGCCCCTATGCTACCGAGTGCTTATAACATTTTGGTCGCTAATATGGCATAAGAGACCAAATGAATACCTCTAACTATTTGTTGTATCACATAAGCTATATGAATTAGTTAATATGATTGTGATAATTAGAGAGTTTCATCGAATAACATGCTATAGATTTTTCAAACACACACACACACACACACACACACACACACAAACACACACACACACACACACACACACACACACACACACACACACACACACATATGTGTGTGTGTGTGTGTGTGTGTGTGTGTGTGTGTGTGTGTGTATATAAAATTCCTCTTTCTCCACCTTCTCTACGCCCCGCCCCTTTGATATGAGTGTTGCAATAAAGATGGACTGTTAGTTCAATCAAATAGAAAAATGGTTAACTCTACGAAAATTCTATTTAAGGTAAATTAAAAAAAAATAACTAGATCCATTCGGTGAACTTAACTAAATTGTTTTTTTGAACAGATGAAAATGTTGAATTGATGAAACCGAATCACAGATTTATTAGGATCAAATAAAATATGTAGTTGGACGATATTAAATAGATTGATTTTCTATAAATAAACATTTTTGAAATCAATAATTTTCATAATGGAATGCAATAGGAAAAATTTGGTTCTATGAAAAATCTAGTTAATTCAAATAAAAAAGAATCAAATAGACGCGGTTAGTTAATATCATATTTAGCGAAAAAAAATAAAAATATGCTTCACACATACACGTGGAAATATTTTTTAAATTTTCGACGTGCTAAAAATGAAAACAAAGAAAAATCAAACATTTCATTTAAAATCGACGGTAATCGGCCGTCGCCATTTATCAAGTCATTAGTGAATTAACAAAACAAAAAGAAAAAATAAAGAAAAAATCGAATGAGGTTGACTTCTAAACCGACAATTTCAATCCTTTAGAACATGGAATAGACTATAATTAACACCCTAACGTTCCATATAGATATCAACATTATATGTTATTGAGATCTACACTGCCAGCCAAAAGTTTTCGGACACTCCACATGATCGCAAAACTTTTGAGCGCTGGATAATTGCCAAATAATGTTAGAGTAATATAATTCATTTCATTTATTATTTCACGAAGATACTATAAAGATCTATATAATTAAGTAATTATACAGAGCTTTATAGTATCTTCGTAAAATAATTATTATTCTACCATAAGTTTGCAATGATCCAGTGATATTAAGTTTTGCAGTTATCTGAAGTGTCCGAATACTTTTGACTGGTAGTGTATATTTGAATATATTAATGCAACCACATATTTCGAATATAATATATATATATATATATATATATATATATATATATATATATATATATATATATATATATATATATATATATATATATATATATATATATATATATAGTATTATATAATAAATACCGTCGCTTAAAAGTTTGGATACACCAGTCGATATTTCTTGCTGCACTAAAAGTTACACAGCTTCGTAAAAAAAAAGATAACCAAATTTACTGAACGGCGTTTTGACGGGAATAAATTCAGCTTTATATTGCTTTTCTGAAATATTTTTTTATAATTTTCTTTTCGACCCGGTACGCACTTTTATATGTGACTGATTTTCGGCTTTTTTTCGACCATCGAGAATTGGGCGCATGACTTAGGAAAAAAAGGTTTGTTACGTTTATCCATGATAAACTTGAACGGGGTAGCAGAAACTCCATTTGCGTTTTTTATAAAGTTTTGTACGATTTTTTTCGCAATGTTATTTCATTTTTTGCTAAAAAAGACTAATTCTAGATAATGCCATGTAACTCAAGAACTAGAGGGTTAAAGAAGAAATGTCAAGGACGAAAAACGTCGCGTAAGCTTATACTGGATAGACTGGCATTTCTTAAGAATTTTCCTGTGAGATTTTTTCTCACAGGAAAACGCCCATTAATCCGATAGAATTGGAGTAAGACTGTATATACAAGCATTCTTTTATGAATTGCCTATAAAATAATAATAAATCGATATTGAGCAAATTTTATTGTTTTCGCATATTAATATTGCACTAATAATTTAATAAGGGGGCGATGTATTTTTATTAATTTCGTATTATTTTCGTCATCGAACGGGTTACCGATCAGGCCACAATGGAATGATGATGGAGGAGATATCGAATTTGGGCCGAAAGCAGGTTAGGTGGGGTCGAGGCAACAGTTTGAGATTGAAAGCAGGTTAAGGAGGCCTGTGCTCTGCCCGTTTCACTAAAACTGGGGGTCGAGAGGAGGTTTGGGAGGTCTAGCAGAGGCTACCCTGGACCAAGAGGAGGTCTCTTCATGGCACTGAACTCGACAAATGAGGTTTCGTCGGTTCAACGGAGGCTGGCGGCTTATGTATTACAAAAGAAATGGGTCCTGCGAGGGTTCAGAGGAGGCTAAAAATTTCGACTCGGGATTCCACATGCGAAACGTGTTAAAACAATGCGCTTGTTTTTACAGTGTAATTAGGAAGAGAGAATAAAGGATTTTAAAAATCGCATAATAATTGCACCTATGATTGTGAACTGTTTTTACAAAAGTCGTTTTTAGAAGATCGCGTTCATCGTTTTTTTTTTCGTGGTGTTACGTGTTGATAGGTCAAGTTTACTTACTTACCGTTTGAATAACAACTATTGGCAATTTTGTGCGGAAAAAATGGTAAAAGGGTTCTATAATGGATAATGAAGAAAACCAATTGATTCGTTGATTTATTTAAAATATATATATGACGGTACCATTGAAGTAACATAAACGAAATTTTGTGAGGGTGATATGGCGGTATGGCTCTTGCGGCGAGCTGATAAAGATAGGCTCCTCCTCCCCGTGTGCATCTTTCACATGTCTTAAAAGTGATGTAAGAATTTGGTCGGTGACAAAATAAAATGACAATTTAATTCCTGGTTTATTGAAAATTGAGGCATTGTAGTGCGCCAAAGTGGAGGAGGGATAGTGTAGAGAGAGAGGATCAGTGGGGAGTAGGGTGGGTGAGCAAAGATAACGGAGAGGGGGGATAAGTGCTCTATATAACAGGCCCTGTGATCACAGAGTGAGTAAAGATTTCGTATGGTACAGGATTTATCAAGCAACATGTGCAATACCTCTGTATGCATAAGTACGTCCATCAGTATTCTGTTATCCATAGAGGAAGAGAACTGCTGACACATTTTAGCGACCTCCGACGTATATGCACACGACTCATTATTCTCTTATTTATACGGGTGCTGTAATGGTTGCGAATTCCCTTGCTATTTCTTCAAAATATGCAAACCGACAAAATAGTCGTATTATTTTTTTTTAGTCAAAACCCCATTTTTAAATGGCAAAACCACTCTTGAAAGTCGGGGTTTTTTCTTCGTTTTTCGGCAAAAACTTTGCAACGGAACGAGAGATGGAAACATTATTCTAATGGCAATAATGTTTTAATTTTCGACTACTATACGGTGGTGTGGCGGGCAGATAACCGTGCGGATAACAACACATTTCATATCGTGCACTGCAAAAATGCAATTTTTTAATGTGCAATTTTGAGGGGTTAAACGCAATTTCGAAAATGTTTAGTTTTTATTTTCGTTCTTCAACTACAACTTGTGGACGGGGCGAGATAGAAATAAAGTTCAAATGGTAAACATATTTTATTCTTTGTTTAATTTGATACATTTATTTATATTTTCGTTTATATTTTATATATTCATAATGATAACGATAAATATAGGAACAAATGGCGTAATACTTATGCGCTATTTATATAAATAAATATATATATATATTTTAATACGAATGCGTTTTTTGCATGCGTCAGCACGCGTGGAAAACTTAAAAGCGAATAGGACATCGATTGCGTGAGTGCGTGGAGAAAAATAAAGAAATCGGCAGCAGAAACAAGCTGTCCGGAAAAATGATTGATAAATCAACCGTTTATCATAGTGTACGGCTTAACCATAATTGACTCGACGATATGAAAAAAGCGATGTCAGCAAACTTCGATCATTACAGTTTAACCGATGAAGACCGGTGCTCCTAGCAGTACACTTCGGCAAAAGGAGAGCTTGCTTCGTACAACCAGGAATATAATGTTCACCTCCCAATGTCATGAAAGTGATCAAGCCGATTTACGAAGACTTTAGTGATGATGATTTATTGGCAAAATACAAATGTGGTTTCACGCAAAACAATAACGAAAGCTCATCTGGAAGATAAGCCCAAAGATTCTTTCGTCTGAGTTACACTATCCAGAAAAGTTTCAGAATCCAGTTGGGTAACCAATAGCTTTTTTTTTTAAATACAGGAGACCGTAGGAGCTGAGAGAGACCCTTGTTTCGCAGACGAGTCAGAAGAAGGCCACCTCGCTATACCCCGCCATCCTTCGGAGCCTGTAGCAGGATGCAATAGAAGCAGATGATTGTAAAAAGAAAGGGCAGCACGGCTGATGCTTTAAGAAAAAAAAAAGTAGATGAGGGTGAATGGCAAATAAAAGAAAGATGTAAATAATTTTGTTAGCAATTAAAAGAAAAACGCGGGTTAAATTATACATGTATAGGCGTATGGGCAACAAATGGAAATAACGCGAAGGGGTGTTCATATGCATTATATATAATATACACGGGTGCGAGTCAGAGGACAGAGCGTCGGACAGTGAAGGTGACAAGGATACAAATGCAGGAGCCAGGACAGCGCGCACGCGTTGCAAGAAAAAGGGGTAGGTGCGGGAGACCGTGGTCGGAGGCGCTCAAAGAGAGATGAAGAGAAAAGTAACAGCGACAGGGAAATAGAGGGAGCAATGCAAGCAACTATGAATAAGGCAATCTATGCGTTACGGGGATTGGCAGTGGCTATATTGATCCGCGCTTGAGCCCCGCCTCTCACCCGCAAAAACACAAGTCATCTGCCATCCATTCCAACAGTTACTATATAACTAGAATTCTCATAGTTCTTACAATCCTCGATAGTAATACTGTTATTCCTACGATCTGATGATTCCCCGACGGGGGCCCCACTAATGTACGTGCAGAGGTCGATTTTTTTTAAAATTCGGAATCACCTCATTGCAATTATACTACTTAATAAATTCGGATTTGCTTTTCCAGATACTATTAATTTGTTTGCTACCTGAGTTTTCATTGTTATGACAATTTAAAAAACCGGCCAAGTGTGAGCCACATCTAACAGGGTTCCGTAGTCATTTGCTGATGCAATCGTTTGAAGTATCAATATATAAAATTCCAAAAATTGACCGAGTTATGACGACTTTTGTAAACGACCAGATAGCTCACTGCGCTACAGCGAACCGACCCGCTGCGATACGGGATACGGTCGTAACGATCCTTCACGCGAAGTAATCTTCTCCGAATTATACCTAACGGTATTCATTATTTCGAATACAATTAGTAACCCTCAAAAAAACGCCGAGTGAACTATCCGAAAAAAATGCGGTGCCCTTCTGAGCAGGCATTCGAACCCGGGATCTTTCGATTGCCGGTCGAATGCTCTGACCACTGACCTACGCCAGCCCGCTTACCCCACCTTTCTCGGATAGTCTCAATATTTGTAACATAACGTTGTAACTCCCCCCTTCCGTAGTCGATCCGACTCTGACGGGTCGACTCGAAATTTGCTTGAATTAAATGATGTTGAGGTTTGCATCGTTGGAATGCAACGAAAGTTAGTTTTTCTTCTATTGCTCACGTTTTTTTTCGCCGACTTAGGGTACAACAATCACCTACCGATTTTTTCTTATCCTCTTAAAAGATCCACAATCTTAATTTATCAGAAAATTAAAAATTGTAATAAAAACGAAGGAATGAAAGTAAATTTTACAGAACGTTCGTTGCATTCCAACGATGCAAACTTCAACTCCATCTAATCAAAGTCAATATACTAAATGGATACTACAGACGAGGGGATTGTCTGAGGGACGAAAAGGAGAAGGAGTACTACAGGCCGTTCTGGCCCGAGGGGAAGGGAGGGGCTAACTCATTGGAACTCTTATCTCAGGGAGGAGTTTCTTTTCCACGGCAATCAGGATGATTCAAAGATTTTCGCGGTGTTCTGAGGCCATGGACTGCTGTTGGGCGCATTTTATGACCCTCGAAAAAACTCCAAGAGAACTATCCGAAAAAATGCGGTGCGCTTCTGGGCCTGGATTCGAACCCGGGACCTTTTTCGATTGCCTGTCGAATGCTGTGCCCACTGAGCTACGCCAGCCCGCTTACCACACCTTTCTCGGATAGTCTCGATATTTCTAACGTAACGTTACAAATTATACGATCCCTTGAAGATAAAGTTTTGCACTTCACTCTTCTAAAATGAGGCACATGTTTCTTGGTGTGTGTTTTCGGTTACTCGCACATAGTGCTGATGTACAGATCGACGTGAAAAGTGTCTCAGAAGGCACTGAACATAAAAAAATTGCATTCTAAACGCAAAGGTTCGAGAGATCGTGCTGGCCGTCCTGGCATCGGTAATCAAAATATATAAGCAGACTACCAAAACCTTGGAGAGGCTGATGCTTTAGAGAGAGAGAGATGATCATGGCACAACTACTGCCGTGAAAAACTCAAAAACAAGCTGGATGTACAAATAGAGGCATCGTTTGGCTAGTAGATCTTACAAACTATCAAAGTTAATCTTCCTCGGGGTTTTTTCTTCTCTTGAGGAAATGGTGAAATATAAAACATGTAACGGAGAAATTAAATTTACAGAAATAAACATTCATTGGGTGGGATTTCAATTAATAATTTCGTGTACCAAGTGTGAGCCTATAAACGTGGCAGCATGTTCTAAAACTGCCCAAGCTAATGATCTGAATCGGCGAATAGTTTTAGCTTTTCGATTACTTGTATTGGGAGTACCAATAAGTCTCCGCCGTTTGTGAAAAGATGGCCCCACCAGGAGGTTATGGTTGAAATTGTCAGATGTGAAACGTCATATCGTAAGGATGGACATCTGGCAAGACCATAACCTTGAAATATTAGCGATTTTGTATCAGTATCACATAATTTTTTTCGTGCGAAAATGTCGAGTTTTACGCCGAATAAGCGTCATTTGCGGAAACGAAGTGTACGAAGACGCGGAATTGGAAGCATTATTGGAGGGAGATTCGTGCCAAACGCAAGAGTTCCCGCAAATGACGCTTATTCGGCTCAAAACTCGACATTTTCGCACGAAAACAATTATGTAATGCTGAAACAAAATCGCTAATATTTCAAGGTTTTGGTCTTGCCAGATGTCCAACCTTACGATATGACGTTTTAAATCTGACAATTTCAACCATAACCTCTTGGTGGGGCCATGCTTGCCAAACGGCGGAGACTTATTTGTACTCCCAATAATTGGTTTGAGTGGAATGGAAACATTATGCGCACCAATGAATGTGCCGAAGTTTATTTTCAAACACTCTCACAACGAGATTATTAAAAATGTTCAGAAGGCCGCGAAAGCTGTTTGAGACTTTTCAATCACAAATACAGCAAAAGAAGAGAAAATGGTGAATGCAAATGAAATCCAGCAGGTCTTACTGTCTTTGGGGATATCATTTAGCAAAAACATGACTTTTCTTTGCTTCATGGTCTAGCGTTCTTTATTGAGAATTATTCGTCGAAAGTATTAGATTTTGTGACAACATTTTCATATTACAACGCTTGTAAACACTAGAGTAAATAACAGCATACCGAGGAGTACGCAGAATGGCTCCTAAACCATACAGATAATTGCCATGCTAACCACAAATAATTAGTAGCTGGAAATATGGATGTAGATGGAATGACAGAAATGTTGCGAGGACGGAAGAATTGCTTAGAGTGAAATACCTGAATCATATTGAGGAATGGACACAGCAGAACATTGAAGGATATACTTGAGTCACAACGGTATGAAGATATGGTTTCAAAAAACGGTGTTATGCATATCCGAAAAAAGACGGGCACGCAATTGTGTAACGTGAAACAAGAAATTATTTAAATTAAAAAAAGATTCAAACCTCCTTTTTAAAACGGACTGAAAAGTATAAAATAATTTCTCCTAGCCCCATACAGATTTATAACCCAATACAGATTCCTAACCGCATACAGATTGTCCCGAAAGTTTGTGATTGTGAATTTTTAATAGCTATGATAATACTTGTAAGATTTAAAACGAAGAATGTGGGACGCATGTAATAGATAATTGATGCATGAATAGTTCACATAAGCCACTAACTATTTTATTACACTGCAAATGGCATAAACTCTTGTGTGAGTTTTCTCGACGACAGCTACTCCCTACACTCCTTACCTATGCATGCGCCCCACATTTTTCGTTTTAAATCTTACAAGTATTTTCCTAGCGATTCAAAATTCACAATCACAAATTTTGATGACAGTCTGTACGCGGTTAGGAATCTGTATTGGGTTATAAACCTGTATGGGGCTAAGAGAAATTATTTTACACTTTTTAGTCCGTTTTAAAAACGTGGTGAAAAATGTTTTTTAATTTAAATAATTTTATTTTCTGCTTTTTAGTCTTTTTAGTGTGTGAAATGTTGCTTCTCCTTCTCTAGACGTCGCTTGCGTTGAGGGGCTGTCTCCTTGACCATCGTAGAAATCGTCCCTAATGCACTATTCACTATTAATATTATCATTATTGTTATTATTTTTATTCTCATTCACTAAACTATATTTTTATTTCTTTATTTCTTTGTTTCACATTTTTTTTCTTTTTTTCTCTCTCTGTGGCGGACTTGCCTGTCTATTTGTCTGTCATCCAGATCTGAGCTGTGTTCAAAGTTTCAATTCTCTAGCTCATCCAGAAGTTAGTTTAAAATTGATTGCAAAATTTTTACCGAACAGACAAACAGACAAGCAAAGCGAGTTAATAAAAAGGTGGTGATAACAAAATAAACTGCAGGTATCAGTGGAAGGGAAAGTAGACTGAAAAGCTCATCGACGAACTTGCGATTTATTTTGGAACTGCGGTTAGACGATGCCCAGATTCAATTGAAAAAATGAGAACATCTTTTTGGGAGACATTCCGTCAGAAATTTTATACCGATAAAGAAGCACAGCATCATTACTGTCCTCCTGAAGCCATGTCCTGGTGTTTGTGGCAAAAGACAACGGGAATTCGGTCGCTTAACAAGCCCAAAAACAACTCTAGAGAACCCAAGAGAAACAAACAATACATTGGAAGTCACCCTGGAACTGCTTTTTGTAATGCTCGAAATTAATTATGAACATTAATTAAATGTACAACATCTTAAACGAATTTAAACATGACCTAGTAATGTCGAGTCTTCGAACAAGAATTTTAGCGTTGTCCAACCTCATACTACCAAAAATAGATGGAGCCCAGAACTCTCGATACTAATTAGGAGGAACTCTAAGGAATACGTTTTACAGTAAACACTTGCCCTAAAATAGTTGAATTAGTTTTTATCCTTATCATCCACAACATTTTCTGGTGCTGAGATGAGTATCTATTACACATATATAGCCAATCGTTTTTTAAACTGTTTGGAAAACGTGTTTTTGTAAGGGACAAAAAATGGGTTTTTAATAATACCTTAATATAAAGCGCTTAATACGATTTGACCGCAAAATCATTTCCCGACATACGTATAAATCGAATTTAAGGCGTGCACGCGGGCAAAGCTATTAGCTTAAGCTGGTATTTAATCAGAAACTACTTAAAGCTGTTAGCTAATGGCTTTTCTTCACTTCGCAATACTATATTCGGCAATACAGAATAAAACCCCCTTTGTTTAACTTTTCATTTAACTGTGACTAAAAGAAAGACCGGAATGTCTCCACAAAAAAAAAACTACAAGTCACTACGATGCAAGATTACGCGAATCCAGCAAAAGCTTCTTCAAATTTGTATTTCTCAACTAAACTACAATTTTCCATCTCATAACTAGAATGATTTAGCGCGCCACTGTTTATAACTCCATTGAATTATCGATATCCATTTGTGATTTTATCAAAAACTGATGGAATTTTGTTAATCATTCTTGATTGGAAAGAACTGTTCCTCGAATAATTTGAAATGAAAATGAATGTAACTGAAATTCGACCTATTTCTTATGCTTATCAAACTCATCTGCGATCATTTTTGCAAATTTTTCTCTCCGTAAAAATAGCGATTACCTATGATAGTTTTGATACCTTGGCAAGGAACAGTTTATGTAGTTTATGAGTAGTGATGCTCGCGAAGAATTGCGTACAACACATTAGACGATTGTCGAGCCAAACGTAGGTAATAAACTATCTAAATGAGTTTGTGTGTGTCTATTATTATGATCGAGCCGGACGTGAGCCGCTGGCACCGACCCCGGAAAACCGCCAATTGTATGTTCATCAATATATGCGGATTATGTAGACATTTAGATTACAGAATGAATATACGACCTTTATAATGTGTAGGTTAACAAGATGTATGCCTATCAATTGAAGCAAATTGAAGAAAAAAAAGTTCGTATAAAAATTTTGTTGATTGAAGTCGTCAACACTATTCGCCGCAACCGTTACCGATAATCGTGACATGATAATTCGAATATGATAATTGTAATTTCAGCAACTGTGAAAACGTTCCTGCTCTTATAACAATTTAAATAAAGCATCAAGGAGGTACGGTGATGGCCACGGTAGTAAACTTGAGTCTATTTTGCGCTGTAATACAGCCACGTTTTAGACATATGTATATGGAATATTTTTCGAGAAATATTTTTTAAGTATTGAATTTCGAGCTACCTATTTTTTCTATAATATGGAAACAAACGTAATAATCTACTACTCGACTTCAGTAGTACGCCATATCGTCGACGTTTAGCATCGTCGCATTTTCGATGGCTGTCATCGGTCCCACGCGCCCGGATTATTATTTTTTGTAGCCGGTAAACATAGAAAATGAAAATAATGTAGAAGTTTATCAAGAGAGTAACGGCATTGTACCTGAAGTCCAGTTTAGAGACAAAGGTAGATTCTGTCGGACGCGAATTAGAAAATGATAAGATAATATTGCGATTGCAAATAAAGAACGTCGCGTTGAGGTTAACCTCGATGCCCAATGTCCAATCTGTCCCAAGTCAACACATATTTCATCGATTGTTATGGTATTTTTCCCTTTCCCAATTTTCACGATATTTGCAGATATAAGAAGGAACGTTCATTTTATATGACGGGTCTTCCATGCTGTATTTATATAGAGAGGCGTTGTATACAGGTCGCCAGAAAAAATGAGATGCCTTGGCTATACATAAAAGAACTTTAAGTAAATATCGACGAAAGGCCCTTTATAATCGATTAAAAAATGTACGGCTTTGCACAATCATTTTTTTAATTCGCGTTGAAAATATCCGATGGACGAATCAAATTTGCGCGGGTATCCGGCGTTGCCACACCTGGAGCAAGCTGGCTGCTGTTACGTCACGAGAAGTCTCGCTCTCCGAATACTTCGGTTTTTCGCGACTTTATTTCGAAATTTATTGCTTATTTCTGCGGTGAGCTTTCCGATTCAAAGTGGCATATTGATCACAAAAATTCAACGAACGCAACGGTTACTTCTTTTTCGTGTGTCTTGGCTCCAAGTAGCACAAAAAAATCTTTATGTGAGAGGACAGGCACATTTTTTCGTCTACGTGTGACTAATTCACAGATTTTAACAATTAATAACTCGGAAAGTGTATGGTAAATCTCATGTAAACTTCGCATACGCATAGACAAAGGTCTGGACAATGCTATAAAAAAATATCGTGCTTTTATCTTGGACTCGCTCCGATCACCGAACTTCCGAAACCCCTTGTCTGGAATTCCCGACTCCGTTTAATAGCCAGTATACCCGAGTACTCACAATGCTAAATCTACAGTATGTAGTATCGTGTGTACTCGTATTGTATTGCTACCTAACGCTCCCTCAAACCTTGTAGACAACAGATGGAGTTAAAAAGTACAGATCATCGCCATCCCCTGCATTCTGGAATTCCCCTAAGATTTCATACCTGCAAGATTTAGGATTTGGTAAAAATAGATGGCCTGTCAGCAGATAAATATTCAAGGTAAAGAGTTCAAATGTTTTCCTTAAAAATATCCATAGGGCTAATGAATATTTTGTAAATAACACGTATTTTGTAAGCTAACAAGTATCGTGAAAAATTATTACTAGATTGACCACTGAAAACTGATTCGCCGCTCTCAGTAACCAAATAAGGAGTCCCGATGTTTTTGATCACGAGCGAGGTAGCAATGAAAATGAACCAAAGACAACCGCGTCGAAAAAAAACCGAAATGAGACCAAGCGATTAAGGGAGACTTTGTCCTTGAAATCGGCGGGAGATGTTAGCGGCTCAACATGAGCAGCTAGAAGAAGAGGAGGGATGCCTCTATGGACCAGGCATTGCCGATTAGCGGTAATTATAAACACATTTGTGTAAACACATTACAAAACTTTAAACGCATTTTTCTCGAAAACACGTTTTTAAAAATGGCTGACATTCTCCTGACCGCTGTAATTAACATATCGACCTGAAATTTGGAGAGCATACTCAGAAAATATGTTTTTACGGAATGACGGATCGTTTTTTCGATAGATACATTTTTGCATTGATTATTTATCTTTTTTCGCGAAAAAAAACGCGAAAATTCGATTTTTTTTTAAATTGCCGCAATTTCCCGAAATTTGTACTAAACGAAAAACCCATCCGTCATTCCATGACCAAAGGGTCACAGATTGATAATATGCTTTGAATTTGTGTTTCAGATCAACAAAGAGGGGGCAGTGATGTCAGCCGTTTACCTCCCGCGATTTGAGGACCTGTTTTCGCGGAGCTGCAACGGCCGCCATATTGGTTTTTTTTAAATATTTTTTAACGTTCTGTATATCATGAATAAAAGCAAGAAAAAACCGCACTCAAAAAGCTTTACTCGTTTCCTTTAAAAAAAATAAAATGTTAACGCCTGAAATATGGCATTCCAAGGACAAAGTCTCCGTTAACCGTCGCACTCAATCTGAACTTTTATACGAAAGTCAACGCAGCATGCGCTTTAACACCGTCTATTTAACATTACCCACACTAAAAAAGCACCCCGATAATAAGTTAAAAACCGTACATTTTGAAGAAAACTTCTTTTTGACCTTCGTTTTCCCTCTGCATAACTCCTACAAAATTTAAATGTTGAGGTTTGTTATTTGCAGGATTTTGTAGTCACATACAAGCCAACTAATGGTGCCAATTTTGGCATGGAATGTGCGGTGGAAACTTCCACACGCTTATATACCTCTAGGCTCTTTCGACGACACTTTTATAATATAATTCGAACCTAAGCTTCTCAGTTCCTCTATTTGCGACTCAATTCGTTTAACCTATTCTATGATATCGATGTCGCAGAAAATTATAAATCTTATACAGCCTTGGCCAAAAGTATTAGGCACCCTGTAAATTTTCTATCCGGACAAAAAATCGAATATCTCGTCGAAAAGAAATCGTAAACCAATTTACCAAACGGAATTTGAAGCGGACAAAGCCAGCTTCATTTTGCTATTTTTTTTACCCGGTACGTCATTTAGAAAATGGCCGTTTTTCACGATTTTCGCACTTTGCAAAATCGCGCACTGGACTTTGAAAAATAACAATCTCACTATTTAGTGATATGATCTTTGAAAAGGACCGTTAGCTTTAGATTCGTTTTTGTTAATTTGCGATTTTTTCGCAGAGTTATTCAGTTTTTTCTAAAAAAACGGCATGTTTCCGAAACGCCGGCATCGTGCGGCGTAACATGAAAAATATGAGGTTTGGAATATTTAGTCTAAGGAGTAAAAAGTTGTATTTTGGGTTCACTCCATTAAAAAAAAAATTGCAAAATTTCTTTGTATCGCTATTTTTGGTTGATAGTCGACGATTTGTCGAATTAATTTTTTGCCGTTACTTTGAAACAAAGATGTTTTAATGAAAATATAAAGAGGAGAAAAGGTGCATACAGCCTTGGCCAAACGTATTAGGCATCCCTATAAAGTATTGATATTTTAAGAAGTACATAAAACTATTACAATTGGTTTGAACTAAAGCTAAGACGGCATCATCAAATATAAAATTAAACAATAGCGGACCTCTTTTGGTGGATTGCAAAACATCTGGATCGTAAAACGCTAAACATGTGCGTTATTTTTTATTTCGACAAAAACTTTTACCAGTCTTCATATGCTATTCTTATATTGAAGAAGCCCTTTTCTGCTATTTTATTAGTTCAGCGCGAGTCCTTGTTTTCGAAAATGCCGAAAAGTAGTGAGCTTTCATACGAAAACCGGGTAAAAATTGGGATCGACCAAGTGTGTGTGCGCGCGCGCGCGTGTGTGTGTGTGTGTGTGTGTGCGTGTGTTTGTGTGTAGGGCGGAGTGAAAAACGGTCAATTTTGGCGGATGGTATTGTAATAGCACGGAAAAGTTGCGTTTGACATCACTAAAAAGTGTGCGAAAGGAAAAAATGTACAATAAATATTTTCTGTTCCGGCAAAGGCCTTAAAGTTAAAAAATTTTAACGTGGGTTTTAAATGGAGAGAAAACCCAAAAAGATCAAGATTCAACACCCTGCGTTTAATCGAAGCGAGAAGAATATAGCTTCCATTTGACGTTTTTGAATTGAAAATATCTTAATTAGTTCCAGAGATATAAGCGTTTAAAGAAAACGTTTTTTCTGGGACAAAATGACAAAAAATTAAATTAAGGAGAATGAATCGCTGATATCCCAGTTAGCACTAGACAGAATTATTGAAAATTCGACGAAGAATCTTGCTTTTATTCAGTTTTTCGACATTCAAATATGTCGATATTTCCTGTGAGTGTCTTAAAAGAAGTTTGCCGGAAAAAATTATAAATATACACATAACATAAATTCTAAAATTATTAAATCAATTATTTGTATTTCTTATGAACTCCAACCTATCGGCGAAGGGTAGAGAACATGAAGCTGGAGCCTATTTCGTTCGTTTTGGTACGTTTTCCTGGCGCTATCTACTATGAAACGAAATTTGAAATTTTGTTCCGGCAACACGGCTATCAGGTACCCGATGTGAGACGAGTACTCGAAAAACTCGGGTACTCGATAAAGTTCGAGTATACCCGTCCGATACGAATCATAGTCTAATTACCCGACTCGACCCGTCCCGACCAATTCTGCTACCCGCACACCCCTAAAATTTGATGATGCCGTCTTAGCATTAGTTAAAAGCAATTGTGATAGTTTTATTTACTTTCTGCAATATTAATATTTTATAGAGGTGACTAATACTTTTGGCCAAGGCTGTATATACATTTTCTACTGTTGATATTTTCATTAAAATATCTTTGTTTCAAAGTAAGGGCAATAAATTAATGAGACAATCGTCGACTATCAACCAAAAATAGCGATACAAAGCAGTTTTGGAGAAAAACGTTCAAACACATTTGGTGATTCCAAAATAACAAAATACAATTTTTGACTCCTTAGATTAAATATTCCAAACCTAATAGTTTTCAAGATACGCAGCACGATGCCGGCTTTTCGGAAACCTGCCGTCTTTTTCAAGAAAAAACGAAATAACTTTGCGGAAAAAAATCGCAAATTAATAAAAAAAACGAACATCAAGCTAACGGTATCAAGCTAACGGATCTTTTGAAAGATCATATCACTAAACGTTGAGATTGCTATTTTTCAAAGTCCAGCACGCGATTTTGCAAAATGTGAAAATAGCAAAAAAAACCGGTATTTTCAAAATGATGTACCGGGTACAAAAAAAATCGCAAAAATGAAGCCGATTTTTTTTCCCCGAGATGTTCGATTTTTTGTCCGGATAGAAAATGTACAGGGTGCCTAATACTTTTGGCCAAGGCCGTAGCTGTCTCCTGCATATCTGGCAAATGTGGAACATTTGTTAAGATTTTACATATGCTTTGTCTTTTGTATAAAATACGGCATTCATAGTTGATGTATTATTCTATATTTAAGTCGTTAATTTCAGGAAAATTCTAAAATCAAGTTTTTCACGATCATCCTACGTCAAAGTTTGGAGAGCTTAAGGTTGTTATGGGGTTTAGCCGTCGGGGGTGAAGTACAAGGGGAATGCCCTGTGCTTGTGCACGGAGCCGATTGACTGTTACCAACTGTTAGCTTTCAAATATCGTCATATTGAACGTGCGTTTTCCAAATATTTTTCTACATCTATTTGTAAAAGTATGCATTTTTGAACATTCGGTGATTGCATTAAGTGTTTTCATTACTTTGTATAATTATTTTCTATAACTTTTTTCGCTTAATTGACGCGAAACGAATTGGCAACGTCGTAAATCGTGGTATATCATAATGCCCAGGTTGGCAGAAATGTCGCGAAGTTAAAGACTTATGCGCCCCGTTCGTGATCTCTGAAAAAGTGTGTACTAAAGCTGTCTATAATCTCGAAGAAATGTAAAACATTAATAATTTTCCGATATTCTAAAAAAAATGTATGTATGAAAAAAACCCGCGTTATTTTGTCTTTGCCTAGAAATGTCTAGAAATGTATCATTTCTGACCATAGTTATTAAATTAATATTCAGTAATTATTACTAATTAAAAGAATAAGTACCAATAATATTCCTTGTTAATTATCCTGACCGAGTAGGTCGAGGTTCCCGGGCATAATTACCGAAAACGGATAAAATAGTAGGTCGTAGGTTCCCGGGCATAATTACCGAATACGGATAAAATAGGTAGGATTTGTACCGTCTACGACGTTGCCATGATTGCATAGTCTAATATTTTGTGTGCTTGATTTTCGCACAAATTCGCTATCAAAAACATTAATAATTTCATAACGGTACTGTGAATCCTCATTTTCACAGTACCAAGGGTTAGTCCGATAATTAGTCGAACCGTACCTATTTTTTCAGCTCCGCGGTAACATTCACTTAACAGATATTAATAATGTATTGAAAAATGATCGGGAGTTTTCCATAAGCGTAATGTAATTAGCCCACAAAATACGTCGAGTTGCCGATTTTTTTAAAAACGGCACTGTGGATGGTATTCAAACTGCACAGGATGATCAGCAAAGAGGTTATAAAGGTCCAGAAAAAAATCAGCGAGGTGGTAACATGTTGACTTAACCCCATTACAACCTTAAAAAATGCGTATATAACCGCACATTTGAACTCTATGTTCGCTATTGCTGCTATGAGCAAACAAAATCCTATATGTACTATTGAAGCTTTTATTATTTATAATCCTTCCTTTAATTATAGATCCACCCTATTGAATATGTTCTCTCCATAGGGGTCTTTCTCCTTTCGTGCCCACTCCATTCCAACATGTTTCAACAGCGTGCAGCCTCAGTCGACTTTTTCCCCTGTATCGCAGTCACCATGATATTCTTGTCATGGAACTGCGGAAAACCTATGCCTACCGATACAGCCGGTCCCACCATCGCTTGCCTGGTTCAATCGAGTCGCGTTCCGTCCCAAAATGAATCGCGGCTACAGGTTATTCGCACACGGCACAAACACATGGCGCGCCGTCCGCATGACGCCCGTGCATAACTGGTGCCATGTCACGCCCGTATTCATTTTTATTTACGACTGCGACGCTGTTATTCGAACCCACCACCTCCCAATAATCTGGTTTAGCGGCAGGCACGCTAACCGCTGGACCAGGGAAAACTTCTTAACGGAACGAGATACAAAGAAATTCCTTATAACAATAATATTTCATTTTGCGAGTACTATACATTGGTGATAAAAACGATGCATATAACAACAAATTTCATATTGTTTATTGCAAAACGGCGATTTTTTAATGCGTATCTACGATAATTTCCATTTGGTGAGGATGTAACCTTGCATTTGGACAGAAGATTGAAAAATAGCAGATACGTGTTTTTTTCTTCGTTTTCTAGATATCGCTGAATAAAGGGTTTAAACTAACCTTCGATTTTTTTGCCAATATGAATATAATCAGCTAAAGTTTTACGACACCTGATTAAATTTGTATTGATTCGAAGCCATTTGATAACTCAATTGAAAAATCGGGTACAATACGCGCTCTGCACTCCCCGATTTCAATAAAACTCTTCAGGTTTTTACAGTGAGGGATAATATTTGGTGCGAATATTTTATTTCGGCGGAACACTATTCTAAAGGGGTTAACCCCACCCTCGAAAATGTCTGGTTTTCTTTCAGTTTTGGACTAAAACTTGTGAATTGGGCGAGATAGAAATATAGTTCGAATAGCATAAAAATTGTGTTCTTCAATTACTATACATTCATGATGATAACGATAATTATAACAAATTGCGTATTATTCATTGCAAAAATGCGTTTTTTGCACGCGTACCCAAAACAATTTTCGTTACGTTAAAATATAACTTTGTGCATATGTTGAGAGTAGAAAAGTAGTCGACATATTTTTATTTTATCTAAAGTACCTGCGGGTAACAAGGCCTGCCGGCTAATAAGGCCTAACGACCGAAAATCGTATTTCGAATCAGCGCTTTCGCTCAAGGCTACACACGCAGGCGCATAACGTACGAAGATGTCGCTACAAGCTAGGGCATACGCGATAATCCGCTCCTCGTCGCCAGTGCTGCATCATACATTGTGAGGGACCGTCGTATTTCTTCTAATATCACACTTAGCTAAATAAATTTGCTGTCCATTTCTCTATTATTTGATGTTTGTATGATCTTAAAAATTTGAATGAGTTATCGTGGTCTATATATTTTACATTTTGATTTTTCTACATCTGTAGTCGACGGGTATTAAGACCTACCAAATTTAACCATAGGCCTCATTATCCTCTCTCTCTTCTTGTAACAAGGTTGGTTGTTTTTTAATGAATCTTTCATTACTTTTAAGATGCTACAAATGTAAATAACGTGTGAATTTGGTTCCTAATTGATTAATCCCCATTTTTAGTGCCTACGGGAAGCTTTTACCGTATGGTTCACGGTAATTCCAGTTCGGACGATGATGAAAACAATGTGCCGCTCACTCGGTTCGAGGCGGTATTTTGTCAACTTATGCCCTCACCAGTAAAAGTTACCGAAAACAAACCTACGGTTAGGCGAAAAGTCATAAATTACAGAGGAACTCCGGGCACGAAATCTCTGTTCAATAAAAATTATAAAGATAAGAAAAAAAATAAAGACCTCCACCACCAAAGGCAACCGTAGTTCACAAAAGCAAGCGAGTTGTTACGGTCATGGCTGTGAAGAGGACAAGACAGCTGACGTGATACAGTGCACAAAATGCGGAAAGTGGTACCATGAGGAATGTGTCGGTTCGTCGCTTGAATATACCGCTGACGGCTGAAGGGAGACTTTGTCCTTGAAATCGGCGGGAGATGTTAGCGGCTCAACATGAGCAGCTAGAAGAAGATGAGGGATACCTCTATGGACCAGGCATTGCAGATTAGCGGAAATTATAAACACATTTGTGTAAACACATTACAAAACTTTAAACGCGTTTTTCTCGAAAACACGTTTTTAAAAATGGCTGACATTCTCCTGACCGCTGTAATTAACATATCGACCTGAAATTTGGAGAGCATACTCAGAAAATATGTCTTCACGGAATGACGGATGGTTTTTTCGATAGATAGATTTTTGCATTTATTATTTATCTTTTTATGCGAAAAAAAACGCGAAAAATCGATTTTTTTTAATTGCCGCCATTTTCCGAAATTTGTACTAAACGAAAAACCCATCCGTCATTTCATGACCAAAGGGTCACAGATTGATAATATGCTTTGAATTTGTGTCTCAGATCAACAAAGAGGGGGCAGTGATGTCAGCCGTTTACCTTCCGCGATTTGAGGACCTGTTTTCGCGGAGCTGCAACGGCCGCCATTTTGGTTTTTTTAAATTTTTTAACGTTCTGTATATCATGTATAAAAGCAAGAAAAAAAACCGCACTCAAAAAGCTTTACTCATTTCCTTTTAAAAAAATAAAATGTAAACACCTGAAATATGGCACTTCAAGGACAAAGTCTCCGTTAAATGTGCGAATGTATAGTTTATGTGCGTTTCTAAAATGTAATTTGTGCATTTATATAATTGTTGATCGGAAATACCAAATATATAAAATGCAGATTAATTATTTAAGTACGTTAAATCCGTAGGCCTTATGATCCTACCATAGTAAAATAAGGCCTATTGGCGTGGTATTCAAAACTATTTAATTTTGTTTTTGGTTATGGTCGATTATCATTAAAAACCGTTACTCAGTTTTATTTTTATCGCAAATCTCGCTTAGCTAGGCCTTATGACCCGCAGGTACCTTAATCGATATTATCGGATAAAAATCACCCTTCAATGTTTCGCCAACATGGACGCAGAAATAGGCAATACTTTTAACACTACCCGGCTAACCTGTGCTCCTGGAAACAATTGAATCACAATCTCATATTTACGAAAAACGCCCCGCTTCGACACGTACTCCCCTCGAAGATTACTACATTTTCGAAAGGACCTTCTAGCACTTATTCATTGAATAAGTGTTTCAACTATATATTTTTTCTTGATTATCTTTATCACAATAACGATTTTCATGACAAAAGTGTTCGAACCAAAGAGATTTCTCATATCACGCGCCAGTGATAATAGGAGGTTCGTCGCAAGTATGGTTCGTCAGTGCATTTCGTGAAAAGCAAAATTCTCCTTAATTTTCGAATACTAGTGGTTTTGTTTCTACGTAACCGCTTTTGTTTGAGTCGCAATATTTGAGAATATTTTAAACCGTGAAGAAGAAAACTGGTTGCGTGTAAGAAATTGTCACTTCACGATATTGTTTCCCAAGTGAAGATCGACGTCGTAATTGTATAATATTACCATCTCAGAAAAGTGTTTTACGAAGTTTTTCCTTATACAGAAGCCATAAACATACAGGGGGTATTATTCCTGTCGTACCTGCAAGAACGAGAACCAGCTTTGCGATATTCGAATTTATTATTCGCCGCCGCATCGACTATCTTGTTGACGCCGGCCCAAAATCTTTCAGCGCTGGAAATATCGGTCACCTCAGCCCTGTGAAGTAAATTCCCTTCTTTGGTGGTTGAGTCGATATCATCACACAAAGTGTTCTTAAATTTCGCTGCAATACTCGTAATATCTGTATTGATCTGAGATAAAGGTGATTGCGGCGAAAACGTCCATATTTAGTGGCGAACTTCAATATTTTCCAGAATTCTTGTTTGCAGTTGAGATATCAAACTGGCTATGAAATCGTTACACCGTTCATTAACCCATTTCACCGAATCTGAGTGGAAATTGGTTGTTATCACGTTAACTTCGTACACGGAATTAATGCACTCGGCAGACATGCAATAGTGTTTAAAATCGAATCTTGCCGTACAGTAGGGAGACACTTTTGCTAATAGCGCTGGAACGACGATTGTTTGAAAGGATGGGTAAATTCAGATTTTTCGACAGCTTGACTGGGTCGATGAAGTCAGATTGATGCAATCTGCTTAGCCTCATATGCCTTTCAGTATTGAACTCAGAAAACATAAATATAACTTATTTGCCGGCATCGGAAACATGCTGTGAAGTTGGCAAGCCGTAAACATCGCACCTTATTATTTTCTGCGATTTTGGTATGTGTGTGTGTGTGTGTGTGTGTAACACTCTGGGAGACTAGGCTCTTACACGGCTAATATAAATGATTATGAACAACAAATTTGTGATATAATTCAAATGTATAGGGGCAAAGGGAATGGCTTTCTTGCATGCATACCATTCAACGACGTACAATAGGGAAACGTTTGAATAAGTCGAGTTATAATGATATAGTCATCGATGATAAATGTTTTATAATATTTCCGAAGTGTTCGTAATTTCCACTAAAATTAATCGAAAAGTCAACGAAAAAAAGACGAAGTAATTTTATGACATAGTACGGATAAACAACTAATTCTTTGGAATGAAGAAGGATGAGCGGCTGTTTAGTGATTAATTTAGCTTTCGCCGTTAACTAGTAGGTAGTGCCGGATGCGGCAGTAATGAGTTTTAATACTTCAAGTTGTCTTTTTCTCAAGGTTAGACGTCAGTCGACATAAATTTACGCATAAGAGTTGAGCGGCTATACCAGTGTCAACGCTGAACGTTTGGGTGATTTTCGGGAATTTTTTTGAAAAAAAGTACTCAATTAAATGTTTCGGAAAATTAAGTTTATATTTGGCTATATTTGACCTATATTACATATTTTTTTCATAGAAAAATATTAAGATCCAAGCGACTTATGCGCGGCCTTCGGAGGCGCCAAAAAAAAAGTTCCTTCACTGCTGACATGATTCCGGCCGATTGAGTAGCTGAAACCGAAAATGGAAAAAATGTCGTTAAACTGGAAGGTATTTCCTCTACAATGACGTAGGATTTTTGAAAAATATTAAAATCCAACAAAATGGCGTCGTTATGAAGAAAAGTCTGTTTTCTTGTTTATAAAATGGTCGTTTTTTTCAATGACGAATCGTCAATTTACATCGAATTAAAAATATCCTACCTCATTATAGAGTGAATATATTCAAGAGTACTCAGTTCAAAATTCAAGTCGATCGGATAATTGCTCTTTGAGTTACAATGTGAGCAAATTTGGAAAAACCCATTTCGAGAAAAACGCGTTTAAAGATTTAACTATCGATTTTTGCAAGATAAAATGATTATAGATACAGCCTTGAAATGTTTACAGGATATTCTTGAAAGTATAAACTGTCGAAAAAGGCAAAAAATCGATTTTTTTAAATTGCCACATTGGTATAGCCCCTTAAGTTTTGTGAACAGAAAGATTTGTTAAATACAAAATGAATATTAATAAAGCAGGTGGAGCCCATCACTTGCTGTTCGAGACTTATGGAAGCGTCTTCAGAAAAGAACATCTATCGTTAGATTTCCCACAAACGGACAACTGCCACCAAAACCTTCCTGGAAGGCCACGCCATATCATCTCCATTTGCAATATTTTTTAATGAAAAAATTAATCTAAACAGATTAATTATATATTAAAAGAAAATGTATCGTAGATTCCATTGTACGGGATCTACTCCCTTATTACATTCCTATCATATTCCACATCTCATCCTCACCTAGCGGCCGCAGCCGACTTCCCCCTCTGTATTGCATTCACCATCACATTTCTGCTATGGGTATAGTGAAACTGCGGAAAACCTAGAATAACAGCTGGTCTCAGGTTCGCTTTCCAGTTTTGGAGCTAGACGCGTTTCGTCGAGGAATAAATCACGGACTACGGGCATACACACGCGACACACACACGTACCGGTCCGCGTGCGTGACATCCGTATACAACTGGAGCTACGTCACGCCGGTATTTATTTTCCCCCGAGACTGGGACTCGAACCCACGACCTCTCGATGTTCTGGTTCAGAGGCAAGCACACTCACCACTAGACCAGCACATAAATTAGTTCACTTATTTAATAAATTGTACCTAAAGTTTCATGAATATAAAATGTTTTGTTGCTTTCAAAAAAAGAAAAGATCAAAATTGGCAGTTTTTTTCGCTGTCTACATGATTTTCGCCTTAAATCGCCACCTAGTACATGTTCATAAGCAAATGAAATTATGGAAAATTATTCAATAACGTCGCTAATAAGAAGCCCCTTAGGTCTTTTATGAATGGAGGAAAATAGGACTGGTTTAGCCGTGGATGACTAATTCGTCATCATTGTCATAATGTACTGAGTGATTTGACACGTTCCATAACATTTTGAACATTTTTTCACGCTATTTTGTGCGTAAAACTGCCATTTATTGATGAGCGTAGGCATCTCCCTATGTTAAAAAGTGTTTTTGTTTTCATTTTTTAATTTTATAGAAACGATGTAGACGATCGATGTAAAATTTCGCCGTCGCATTCAGTATGTGACAAAGAATTTAGTGTATAAATTTGAATCAAACGGTGACATTTCGTTGATTGTCCCGAAGCTCCTTAAACTAGTTCTGCACGTGATCGTTAATTATGTACTCTCTATAACTGTAATTCTAGCGTACAATCTCGATCTTCCGAGCACAATAATAAGAAATGTAGTACTTGAATAACGTACGAACAACAATCGGACATCTGAAGAAACGCAGAAGTGTAATTCTCTAATCATTAGATGCAATTTATTCCTGCATTTATGATTCTTCCGCATTAAAAAAAAAATCGTTCGGACTTAAGGCGTTACATTTATGTAAATCGCCGAATAATAAGGCTTTATTAGGATTTTTTTTGATAGTACTAAAAAAGCAATCAAAATGAGATTTGGGCGGTTTATTCTACGTGTGTTGACGTATACAAAAAAAATATTATTAAACAAATACAAAATGGCGGCTCAGTTGTAGCTACACTAAGAGTGTTGTTTTTAGGCGCTCTGCGGGAGGAACCGGAACTTTAATGGTACAACACCTAGCAAGAAGAAAATTCGTCATTTGCCTTACCGGGAAAGTACCCACGATCATGGAAAAATATGGTCTTTTTTCGCAAAATGGTGTCATTTTGATGCCATTTTTTCCCCTACAAAATTGACTTTAATATGTTTATAAAAACGAGAATTCTTGATGAATCGTAAAAATCGTGTGTACTTCTTCAGGAAATCTACATAAGAAGCTGCAGTTGAAGTTTCATGTCAACCTGATAAAAACTGCCCGAATGGTGCGTCCTCCCGATTTAAAAAAAGTGCTTTTGAGAATAACGCGTTCAACGTTCCTAAACTGATATTTAGGAGCTATTGTCCACACGACGGAACTAAAGGTCTCATTTGAATTCTGCATGTACCCACGGAGGCATTTTGATAGTAGGTGTTCAGTTGTTGGGTCGTTGTTTATTTTTTGTACAACGACTGGACTAAACGACTCCAAATTGCCACATTTTCTGCGGAAAATGAGCTGTAAAAATTAAAAAATTAAAATTTTGCGTATAATTCCTTTTGTAAATCATTCTTGTGACGTTAATACATCATTTAAACCGATTTAAAAAAACGGTGAAAATATTTTTTTCTACTCACAAAAACAGGTCGCGAGGTCGAACTCTCTGATTTCGATTAAATTTGCCATATTTCTAGAATGAGTAAAAATAGGCGACACGTATTTTTTTATATTTGCGGAACCCGATATTTAAAGGGTGAAACGCACCTTCGGAAATAGGGGTGTTTTTCCTTCTTCGTCGATAATGTTTTAACGGTACGAGATGTGAAAAATTTTCAAATTGCAACAACGTTTATTTTTCCGTGTATTGGAGATGAAAATGATGCAGATAACAACGAATTTCATATTGTTTATTGAAAAATGCAATTTTTTCATACGTATTTCCGAGAATTTCTATCCGATTGAGATGTAAATTTGCATACATGTAGAGGTTCGAAAAGTAGCCTGTTTTTTTTTGTTTTTCCGATATCTGATATCTAAGGGTTTGAAACTGGCCTTCGATGTTTTAGTCAAGTGCATCTTATCATCAGCTACCCTTTTGCCATTCCGGGTTAATTCACGTCAATATAAGTTCGTTTCAATACGCGATTGCATATTTGTAAATTCCACTTGCAAGAAGTATATATGCCCACGACGCGTCCAAAATCGGCAATACTACTGGATTCTTGGAGCGGTCAATGTCCAACTACATTTAATGAAATGGATGAGCAAGGGAAAGATATTAAAGTTTCAACCATTCCTGCAGGTAAATATATTGCAGCAGGTTCATTAGTTCTGTAGACAATTAGTTCACATTATAATGAGTAATTCTCTTGCAGGTACAACGGGGAACATACAGCCCCTTGACGTTTGTGGCTTCCGTGTATGCAAAAACTTCATCAAACACTTTTCTGACACAGTAATATTACACGATTGTGTAATATAACTGCGTCATCGTCGTCACTTGAGAGACAATATCGTGAAGCTGCAATCTCTTACACACAACCAGTTTTTTTCTCCACGGTTTACAAAATTTTTTAAATATGCGAGGTACAAAAGCAGTTACGAAGAAGAAAGACCACCAAACTTCGAAAATCCGGCCGAATTTTGCTCTTCACAAAATGCACTGACATGCGATATATGCGGCGAAGCAACTATTGTCACTTGTGCGTTGTGTAAGACATCTCTTTGTTTCAAACACTTTTATGGTGACTCATTATTGTAATTCGTATAATCCATAAAAAAATGTACTGTTAAAACGGTTATTAAATAAGTAAGCGCGAACAATTTTCCGATTATATTGTAATCGTCAAAGGGAGTACGTGCCAAGGAGAACTTCTTCGTAAAAATATAATAGTAATCCAGTTGCTTCCGGAAGTACGAAGTCCGTGATTGCAAGCCTTGACTGTGCCCATATTAGCGGAGAATTGAAGAGTGGTTTCCATCAGTTATTCATGAATTATTGCAATATACAATACGCCACTTGTTGTGATATCCATCATTATCATCATGAACGTCTAGTAGTCGAATAATATAACATTGTCCCTGTAACATTTTTTTTAAATCTCCGCCATTTACGAACGACCAAAGTTTTTAAGTGTGCATTGACCCCTTACAGGGAGGGGGACGACCGGAATTTACAAATATGCAATCGCGTATTGAAACGAACTTATATTGACGTGAATTTAACCCGGAATGGCAAAAGGCCAGCTGATTATACGATGCACTTGACTAAAAAATGAAAGGACAGTTTCAAACCCTTAATTGTCAGATATCAGAAAAACAAAAAAAAACCGCTACTTTACCACCCTCTACATTGATGCAAATTTACATCCTAGTCGCCTAAAAATTCTCGGAGATACGTATGAATAAAATTACATTTTTGCCCTAAACAATATGAAATTTGTTGTTATCTGCATCGTTCTCATCTCCAATGTATAATACCCGGAAAAATAAACATCGTTGCAACTTGAATTTTTTTCATATTTCGTACCGTTAAAACGTTATCGACAAAAAAGGAAAACCACCCCTATTTTCGAAGGTGCATTGCATTCCTTAAAAATCGGATTCCGCAGATATAAAAAAAACGTGTCGCCTATTTTTACCCATTCTACAAACATGCCAAATTTCATCGAAATCGGAGAGGTCGACCTCGCGACCTTTCGCGAATAAAAATCGAGAGACAGGACGATCGAATTAGCATGAATCTAGAATAATTGTGACGTGCTAAGAATCAATGGTAAATCCTCTTTACATCCAAATACGTGCCATTTAGATTGAATCTTCCAGCTTACGTTAGTTAGACCCCTTAATTAAGGAAAAAAATCGACTCAGCCGATACGAGAAGAAAACGACGTTACCTAGAGAAACAAAACAAAAGTGAAGAGACGAACGAGAGGAGGAGCAGCAGCAGCGTCGCAGCCCCGCGGAGAAAATCAATCCCGTCTTGCCGCTGGTTCTGCTTTGATGTAGAAATCATCAGTTTTGCTGTGGGCACGGCTTCCCACAAATGTCGTCTACCCTTTTCTTCTCTTGAAACCATACTGGCAATCAACATTTTTACGTTCTCCATGTGGTTGAAGTTTTATTCCTTCTAAAAATTCCCTCATCGCCAATGAATAATCGGCGATTGATACGTGCCAATCTTATACAATTATACGAAATAGATTTATCGTAATATATCCGAAAAGACCTTGAGCAGGCCAATTTAAATTGTCTTGATGGATAAATTTTGATTAGTTTTGACGTAACTTCAAATCTGGAGCCAAAGCAACTGTGAGAAAAGCATACTTTATAAAATTAATATTTGTTTACATCAATTAAGCGTGAACGAATAAACATTTTTTTAAAACAAGAAAACGCCGCACTTTTTGAAGTACAAAAGTTCTGAGCAAATCAGCTTTTTTTCAAGTAAACTTGAATCGATTGGATTAATACAGTTGCTTCGAACAGTCCCTTAACAGCCGAAGCAACGGTGGAAACGCCAAGAATCACCACAGTAAAACATAGATTTTGCGGAATAAAATGCAGTTTCATTACACTGCATGTCGTACATGGAGTAACGGAAACAACTTGGAAACGCGTGCAAAAGTACCGGCCCGCTTTTTCCGATCAGTGCTGTGTCGATTTCTCAAGAAGAGATATCAACACACCCAAACGAACCCAAACAAACTCCGTCAAAAGAAAGACAGTCGCTTTCAAAAAACAAACCGCAACTTCAACGAAATCAAATATAGAAGCTCTATATCAATCTCATGTAAGAGAAAAAATATGAAAGGATGCCAAAAGAGAAACACGGAACTACAGGAATGTTCGCTTAGTTAAAACAGTTCTGCAACAGTTCGCTCAGACATTTGGAGCAAACTATTCGATATGCACTATTTGTCTTTCTACAAAAGATGGTGCCGTTCTTTGTTTGTAAAGTATTAGCAGCTTGAGAAACATCTGTGAATATACAAAACAGCTATCTTTTGTTCATTTCTGGCAGCTCAGTCGGCACATACTTTCGTATGAAAAAAATTACGGCTGTTCCAGATATGAATTCAATGAAAATTCAGAGACAAACATCGATTGTATTTACAGCTGTGGGGGCCAGTTGAAAATTCCCAAAATCGATAGCCGCGATCGGGCAAAAACCATCATGCGACGATAAAACTAGGATTTTTTTCCATGCGCTGCTCCTTGAATACCAAGAACAAAATTATACTTTTTGTAATTGCACAAAAAGACTAAAGACACAAAAGTTGCAAACTCTGCTACTTTTCACGTGCATCGTCAATTTCAATACCACAAAAGTTTACTGTACCGTAGGTTTTGTAGCACCACTCGGTTTTTCCCATTGAAACAATATAAGACATATGTATAAAATTAATTTGTTTTTCCAAAATTTTACTTCTCTTTGCCTTTTGTACTTTTTGAAGAAATGAAGTTTCTCTCTTTCCTATCCTTTGGCTATCTTTTTTATCAAACAATGGAATGCAACAGAATGATTTCACCGCTGACAGTTTCAGTAATTTCATTCAGCATTTACACAAACCGTGAAGTTTCTAACTCTAAGTCTATTCGAACTACTACTTTTATTAAACATTTCTCATAAGGCTCAAGAACTATGATCTCTGCTTAAACACTAAATAAATACTTCTCCTAATTAAAACATCGAACAGAAATGTTAAAAAAAAGCTTCATTGCTTTTCTGTATTGAAACAATGCGCTGATTGATTGGCCTCATCTATCATGCTCTACTTATTTTATCCGCTGAACCAAAATTCCGCATGCTGAACAATAATAATAATAATACTTCATATCGTAAACGCTGCGCGATTCCGCTTTTCTCCAATTTCTGAGATTTTTATAGTGGGTGCGTTGCAGATTATGCAACTGTAATTCCACAGAGCGGTTCACAAAAACTGCTGAAAGAGCAAGAAAAATATGGTATTTAAGTTTAGATCGTTGGAACGCAACCAAAATATTTTGTTTCGTATTGGCCAATTGTTTGGCACATTCAGGCTACAAAAGTCATTGAAACATTTTTGAAGATCCTGATGAGGAATCTTTAACCTAACGCTGCACCAAAAATAGTTTAGGCACTAATCAAAATGAAGAATCGAAAATTTTTTGTTGCATTCCGACGATGCAACCCCCAACACCATAGAAAAATTGCTTTACCCTATTAGTGTTGAAGTTTGCATAGTTAGAATGCAACAAAAATTCTTTTTTATTTTTTCAATCCTTTATTATTACCACTATCTAAACTTTTTTTTACAGTCACACGTTATGTATCTATAAGAACTTCCAAAAAAGTATCAGTGATTTGATAGCCTAAATTAACAGAAAAAAATTAGGTAACAGGAGAAAAAAATTATTTTCGTTGCATTCCGAAGATGCAAACTTCAATACTGTTCTCGCTATTGTACAAGACAAACTTTGGCAAAATGTTTTTATATTGGAAGCTACATATTTGCATTACGGTTATGTGCCACATTGCAAAACTACTTTTCCGCCCTGTAAACACTAACTGGGCATTATACGCAGGGTGACAAAAAATGCCACCCGTTGTGTGTCTTTACTAACACGGTGAAATAAATGTTGATATCCTAAGTAATAATAAGAATATCAATAGCCATGAAAATAACAATAAATATACAAAACGGTAGTTTGTTCACAGGTTTTCTCGTATCGTGAACAGATTAGGTACGGTTAACCAACCAGTGAACAGACACATAACAACACTGTGGGATTCAAATGGACTGTAAAATGAAAATATTATGAAAACTCATTTTTCAATTGCTATAGCTAACGGAAGATATCATTCTGATAGTAGAAAAAAATATTCCAAGTAATTGCGACAAATAATATGGGAGGAATTAATAAATAAGTAACGGATAATAATTTATTTATTTTTCTCAAATGCTTAATTTGGAGATCACTGTGTTGCACAAGAATTATATGCTTATACATATGGGTATATTTGTTATTACGATTGTATAGAAAATACACAAAGTTTTTTGCATCTCGATGTGACATTCCCGAAAAACTAGAAAAATTTCTTTCGACGGAGAAATATAGAATCCAATTTTGTCGATATTTAAAACGAATGTAAGGATTTTACATAGTTTAATAAAATGTACATTGCAATCTCTAAACAGTAATTAGTTTAGTAATTTTCAGCACGTCAGCTAATTTTTTACTCTACTTTGTCAATTATTAGAATAGAGCCCATACGTCCACTCACTGAAAAGAGGTTAGAATGCAACACCAGTGAATAAACATGTCTAATTTTGACCTATTATGACCAATGTATTTAAATATTTGCAAAAAATCAAAGATCAATTTCATTTCAAGTAATCAATAAAGTTTCAATCAAAGTAATACTTAGCCTCAAAACTCATTGAAAAAACAATTATTTTCGCCTAAACTAAAAAATCGCTAACACCCGTGATTTTTTTTGCTAAATTATAATTATTCGAGAGTTTATCGCCAATTAATATTCTTAACTTATTTTAAATGTAAATCAGCTTCGTCCGTTTGCTCTAGCGATGTTGAAGTTTGGGTTGGAATGGAACGACGACTCTTTTTCACTGATTTATTTCCTCATTTTCATTATCCCGGATTTTTCTCACATACTTAGGCTGAAGATATTTAACATCCTGGAAAGCGTTTGAGTGATTTGATAGGGCCAGATGTGCTAAAAAATGGGTTAGAAAACTTTCGTTGGGGTCGAACGATGCAAACTTCAATTTACCCTATATCGTTGTGGATAGTTTTTTTTTTTAATTTTAACCTTTATAGTTCGATTGTACGGGCTCATTCGTTTTTTACGTGCTCGCCTTATTCCTTTTTCGTATTCACTGTTATTTACCCTACATCATGGTGGATAAAAGATTTTAAAAACTAAAATAGCGCACATTATACATGAGAATTTAGGGATTCTTACTTTTAATAACTCGTTCCGTGGTGGAGAGCTTCTGGGAGTTGTTCGAGGTCATGCTGGCGCTCTTCGGGTTTCCTCGTGCAGGTTAGGAGGGTTTTTTTTCAGCGGGTAAGGGATAAGGGACGCGAGGGGGGTGGGGGAGCGAAACGTCGGCGGTTGACACCGGCCGCGCGCACCTTATGCACGCACCTTCTTTCCACACGCGTAAACACGATTTAATACGACAAACAACGCATGACACTTGTACTATTACTTTTCAGCTCCACCTATGTCACTGGCTTTCTCTCCGTACCAGAGCTCTGCCTCGGAGTTTTTCGTTTCTCTATGCCCTCATTCACGGAGCCTTCTAACACCGATCGTTATCACACTGACCTCGCAAATGCGATAAAAAAAAATGTTTTTTCTTCCTTCGTCTCCGTGAGCGAGAATACGGACGGGAGAAAAAAGGGCGCGCGGTACTTGTGAAGGACAGGGACGAGACTCGCGGAGGCGACCCCACGGGGGGGTAAAAAGGTACGTATCGAACGATAGAATTCGACACCTTTTCGCACCCGAAGCACTGGTTCGAGTATCTTCGGCGTTATTTCTTACGTTTTAATTTTTTCGTCAAATTTATGATCGCACTCGATGGGTTTTTCGCACATCCGTATTATCTTGCGCTCGGAGCCAATAATCGCAGAAGGAATCTCTCTACCATCGCCACTCGCGGTACATAAGCTAATTTGTTTCTTTCGACTTCCGTCAACGCTACGCGCTTTATATAGTTGCTCAGGCACAACGTCGAGACCTGTTTGGTCGCACTGTTTTTGTCCGACTATTACGTGTTTTCTCCCTCTCCCCTTCTCCGCGCTCTTGCTCTCTCTCTCTCTGTAGTTCTTTCCCTCTCTTTCTTCTACTGATCAACCGATGATAATGCCCGCGATCTTAGCTTCTATTGCTGTTTGCTTCACAACGGCTGTGAAAACGGTCCGTCAAGCTCTAACGTTGTCATCCAATGGCTAGATTTACCCTCAGCTCTACCTATACGGCCGATTTTTCTATGTGAAATTCATGTGGTACGACCCTATCTAATAACTTTATTTATTACATGGATTCTTATACCGATTTATTTTGAAATAATGAAAATGACGTTTCGCTACTCAAAATATGCAAACTCACAGACACAAATGCGCACACTCGTACATGATTCTTTCGTTAATTCATTCGTTCCTCTTTTTCTTACAGGAAAAAAAGTACATATTTCTATTTTGCCAAAGACACTCTGCTTCAACCCCCCTCTTTATTCTATCGTAGCGACCTTTTGCCTTCGTACATTTGTTGTTTTTGTTTTTCGATCGAAAAAGCCAACAGTTGTGAAAATGAAGAGATGAAAGTGGGAAAACGATGGCGGTGACGGTTAATCGGGGCAAATAGAGCGAGGGAGACACCGGCGCAGCACCGAAAGGCACGCGACCAAGAGGAAGGCGAACACCCACTTCCACTTTGATCGTCGTACTGCAAGAATAAGAGAGAGGGATTGTGAGGAAGAGAGAGAAAGAAAGTGAGAGATAGAGAGAGAGAGAGGAAGAGAGAGAGCGCGACGTGATTTTGGAGCAGGGAGCGAGTAAAAAATCTCAAACGCGAAGAGTTACGAACACACGCAAACCACAGGCTCCGAACGATGGCGATAACGATAAAACCGTAGAACGGCACTCCACCGTCTTGGACCAAACTGCTAAATTCTACTACAAGATGTCTGTCCTGTGCTCACCGCGGCACACGACACTGACGACTCCGTGTAGTCAACGACAAACGGTCGACGTGCGCATCTTCGAGCGCGCAACGATTATTCGAGGTCATAGGTACGCTCGACTCGTGTGCTATTATACACACGGGGAGTGTGCGTATCAGTGTTGCGAGTGATTACCGCCTCTCGCCCCGCGGTGCCGTGAGGTTCGGCGAGGCGACCGACAGGCGTCGTCACCGGACGACTCCTCGTCGGGACCCGCCCCAGCCATTTTCTCTCATCGGCTTTCATGCAATAACTAACCTAAAATTACTATCTGGACCTAAAAAAAATTATTACTGCACTTTTGAAAGAAAGATAGAATGCTTCTCTCTTTCTCTCTCTCTCTCTCCTTCTCGTTATGCATACGGTTCCGTCGTGCATACGGTTTCTGGAAACATCAACTTTTACAGTGGCGGGGTCAAATGTTGATTGAAAACAGTTTTGATAATCTCTTCGTTGACTAGTAGATCGCCGCAATCTCAAGAAGCAAGGCGCGCATGCGTGTTGTAATTATCGACATAGAAAATGTGTTCCTCAATCTTTCCAACTTCTACGTATGATCATTTTTATTTTCCGTGCTATTAAATTTCCTCTACCAGCATTTGCTGGGAAATTTCTGATCAGTTTTCATCGGACCTTCAGAAATACCCTAGAAATACCCTAACTCAATGAAATGTGAAATCTAGTACCAACACCTCAAAACTAGTAGTGATACGTTTATATTGTAATTATATTCGTGTCTGAAATCTTTTCAGTTATTGTTATTAACGAGTTTTCGAACGTTCCACATTTAATATTATTCGAACGTCACTTAAGATCACTTTGAGCTAAATTGCTGTCGAAACGAACCTTTGCACTATTTTGATTCTTTTGTCTATTCCGATCCATAACTAGGAGTGCCCGCGCATTGAACGCGATTTGTCACGAGCGATGAGCGGTATCGCATGGGTATTGGGGAAACTTCCTAGGAACGTGAGTACCCATTGGATATCGTTCGTCGCTCTTCGAAAGCCGCATGTAGTGCGCGGGTCCTTGTTCGTTGTTCTAAACAAAGAATGAGGAATCCTTATTCCTCCAGGTACATCTATGACATGGAGCCTGCACACAGGCAGCACCACTCGTCCCCAAAACGGTGATGAGTTAGGATGGCGCTGGGGTGTTCCGGAGCCCTATATATAGACATACTCAAAACATGGGTTCGATCAGGAAGACTAGAGGTAAGGAGTACTAACGCCTGTGACGAGCCCGATCCAAAAGCGTCCGTGAAACTGTGGATTTCAATAGTTAGTGTTTTCACGGCTCACGTCGCTAGTGCATGACCGCACCCAAGTGAACTAAGCGAGAAGAACACAATCGACGTCATGTGTTATCGACGATTCCCACTCGTCGTCCGTGTTGGCAAAAAGCGTGTTCGGGCTAACCAATTTAGCGAATTGTGTTAGATGTAAAAAAAAATGTGTCTCGGTATAAAATGTATTTAGTGATCTGCGGCGAAAACAATCAATCGTGGGCAAGAAAAATAGTACTTACATTCATAAAACGAATGGTTTCGTTTTATCGTACAATTATCGTACCGAGTGAAATAAAAGTTATCACAAACGCGAGATATGGAACAAGTCTCCCGTCAATGAGACAAAACGTGCAATATATGGATTCTTTTCTTCATATATTGCAAGATTTGTCTCATGTCTCGAAAATAAATAATATGTTTATTTTCGAGGCGTGAAAATGGGAAGTGAGTGGGTGAGTAAGTGAAATATCGATTCGCCATTTTCATAGAAAGTCAAATTAAATAAAAGCTTGTAATATTGTTTGAATTGTTGCTTTCAGTGCCCGAACGCGAGACAAACTTGGAGTGCAGCGATCGATCGAGAACTGACGTTAAAATCAACGCTCTCCATCAAGTTCTCGACGAAGTTTTGGACATGGAAAATTTGCAGTACGTGGGATGCCAAACACACAACGAAGAGCTCACGAAGAGAGTGATAAACTATTATCTCGTCATGAGAGGACATTTTCTAGCGCGATCGGTCAACGAAAATAATCACGCAAGGAAAATTAAAACGAAAGACAATAGGAAAAAATCAAAACTGTAAGATCGATTTATCTGTACAGCGTGTCATAATGTGCAAATATGATGTGTGATCATTTGTAAATCTTTTGTTTGAATTCAAAATTGTTATGAATTTTCTTGTGTCTATGTTTTTACTGCTTCCGCAACGAAAAAAAACATTGACTTAATATCTGTATTTCGTTATTATTCTTTATCTATACAGCGTATCATAATGTGTAATTATGAGATGTGGTAATTTGTAAAACTTTTGTCTGGATTAAAATTTCTTATGAATTTCCTTGTGTCTATAAATAAATTCTGTTTGTTACAGCTTTCGCAACAACAAAAAACATTGACTTAATTTCTGTTTCCTGGTATTCTCCAAAACAATGTATATATAAGAATTCTATCTATCTATATAGAAATTGCCTTCACCAACTGGTTGTACAATTAATTTGATGAAATGATCGCTCCAGACGAAGTAGCAAAGGGTGCTTTTTGCATATCGTACGGCACTGCCTTTACAATTCATTTGATCAAATTATCGCTCCATATGAGGGACCGAAGGGTGCTTTCTGCATATCGTACGGCACTGGTTTGTTGCTGACTTTACTTCGGTGCGGTAGGAGAGCTGCGCCCCCCTTCTCGTCCTCGCTTTTGCGGACGTTTCGACGACACGGCGTTCGTACTCCTTACCTCTAGTCATGGAGCCTAGATACCAGGAGGTTCAGCGAGGCCTTTCAACTCGTCCCCAAAACAAGAACAAGAAATGATGGCGCTGGGGTGCTCCGGCACCCATATGTATATAGATATACGCTAAACATGGGTGCGATCTAAGACAGATCACAGATGATGTACCTAACCCTCATTAGTGTTAAAAGGAATAACACCACTCTAGGATTTTGGAAAGACGTTTTCTTTCCTAAAAATACTTTGGTGTCATAAAAAAATATGCAATTGGTCATGTAGCAATTTTTTTTATTTAAAGGTTCAATTATCGATTTACCCGCAGCGCCTTGGAGCGCGCTGAGTTGCTTGTACAACTTTAAACGCGTTTTTCTCGAAACCACTTTTTTCGATCTCGGAAGACGGATTACTCGACCACCTTTGCATGCATCGATTTGAAATTTTGCTAGCAGCTTCACAATTATATTCTTTATGGGAGTACATAGCCGTTTTTTGATTAAATGTAAACTTCTTTTTATGAACAATTTACTGCTTTTTTGGCAAAAAATCGATTTATTTTCTTAAAATCGATATTATTAATAGCGCACTACAAAGTGCGCTGTTTTTGCAAAATTTGAAAGCAAATTTATAGGTAGTCTCATAGCTAATAATATATAAATTATCATTTTTTTGGTTTTTGTTTCAGGTCTTATATTTTACGAAAAAACCGTTCTCCCGTGAAGCTATATGTAAAAAAACACGGTTTTCTAGATGGGCTGTATCGCCGCCATTTTGGGTTTGAGTTTGAGATATTTTCTCGCTTTTGCGTTTTTTTCCGAACCGCCATGAGGAAATTATGAATCGGCGGATATTTCGACGTTTGATGTCACGATCAGTCTGTCGTGAGGTTAGAAACTCATCCGATCACCATCACCTCGTTGACCAATATATTACTATATATGTAGGTGCCGCTGCACCCCAGCGCCATCACTTCGGGACATTTTCGGGGACGCTTTTTTCAGCGCCTTTGCATTGCCGCTGAACCTCCTGGTATCTAGGCTCCATGCCTCTAGTCTTCCTGGGTTCGATGTAAGACAAATCACAGCTGATGTACCTAACCTTCATTCATGTTTATGGGTGGGTTGCTCCGACCTCTAGGTAAGTGACGGGTAGCCTACTCGGCGGAAGTGTCAGAGTTATAATAAAATTTAAGACGAAGTAATACGGTGATTCATACGCATACAGTACAAATGGAGTACAGTTTTTTTAATCGAAAAAATTAAATCGCCAATTACATAGATAATCACAAATAAAAAGATCTCCCTCTTTTTCGTCAAACAAAAATTACCATATGAAATTCAAATCATACCAAATAGTATGATAAAATATTAGTTTATTTTTAAAATGCACAACATTCGATTCCATCTATAGAATCATTGACATAATTGTTTTAACTAATTTTCTTTCATATTACCTATAATTGATATTTTGTAGAGTATGATGGGAATATAAAGGTTTATACTGAGGGACCCATTTAACTTGAGACATTGAAAAGGGATAGATAAAGAATCCTGAAAACTTGCAAGGGCATACATAGGAATATTGGTAATTAGCATAAATATGAAGCTTTTAAAAGCCAATAATAGTTATTTGATGAAATGAAGTGGAAGACGTACATTATTGAAACAAAGAACATGGTTCAGGGTTAAGTATAACAGTGCAAAAAGTACAATAATAAATATAAACCTAAATCATTTTAATTATCGCGCAGTATTTTCGAATAACGTAGCAGCAATAAGATTTAAATAATTAACATAAATAACGCTAAGCAATTCACGCTCGCAATTTCGCATTTTTTCGTAATTTCTTGTTCGCTCACGACCTTTGTTATTATTTTTGTTAAACGATTTTGTCAAGAAGTGACCACGCATTACCATGTAAAAATCACGCTCGGTCTGTCGTGAGGTTAGAAACTTTTCCAATCACTTTCACTTCGTCGACCAACTATATTAATATATATAACCCAGATAGACATTTTACGGCAACGTAACAGCAACTGGGCAGCACGAAATATAATAATGATTTCGCTATATGGTATCTTTTGCCGCATTAAGCTTTATTGTGACAGCACAATATTACGTTAAATGCTGAAAAATAAGCGACAAAACAGTGATACGCCGTTGGGGCTGTTAGCAGCAACACAACATATAAAAGTAGTGGCACGTTGAAATAATAAAAGCGGCACACCGTGCCGTTGCTGTTCAATAATAATTGAGGCTCATTTTTGTAGCAAGAAAACATCAAATTTAAAACATACGGTAGCGGCAAACAAACGGCAAAGGGACGGCACGTTGTGCCGTTTGGTTGTAGACTTAGTTAGGGCACGGTATTCTCACACTCGCTATTCGCACGCACAGTCAGTAATGTGCTCACAACACAAGTATGGCATCAGGACAGCACGTCATGATGCTATGCTATATCAAAAAATCAGAAACGAAGAAGCAGCAAACGAACGGCAAAGCGACGGCACGTCGAGCCGTTCGGTTGTAGGCGCAATTAGGGCACGCTATTGCGACAACGAAGCGAGGAATTGGAGACAAACTGTAGCGGCGGGTCAAAGGCGTATTTCGAGCACGCTGGGACGCATATGCGACGGCACAGGGACGGCACGCTGTTGTCGCGTGTTTGGAGCAATAACGCATGCTGCATTGCCGACAGCCGCACAGCGTATCGACGGCACGCTGTTATGAAGCAATGGCAGCTGACCCCAGGTAAGTTGAGAATATTATTTTGCGTCTGAATTAAAGGAATAAAATTAAGTAGAATTCATCATTTTCCCAATAAATTATTAACCCTCCAAGTGTATTTATTATCTATTAATTTCTTAATTTTTTTTCGACGTGCGTAAAGTACGTCGCGTAAAGCACGTAGATAGGTGAAAAAAGTCGTACGACGGGGTAAGATTAGATGGACCGATATTAATTTGACAAGAACACCCATTTTATAAGTCATTTTATTGTAGTTTCAGAATCGTTGGCAGATACATATAGATCTCATTGCGTTTCTATTATACGCGGTGAGGCAAAAGGATAAAGCCCTGGGCCCGATAAGCTGACGATGAATGTGGGCATGCAGTATAAAAATCCGGGTTTTGCGGAATCGCTAGCCACCTTTGAAATCTTAGTGGTCTATCGATGCCACGAAAATCCGACTACTTCAAACCGCACACCCGTGCGTTGGGGGACCTCCTTTTAAAGTGGAATCCGACCTACTCATCCTCACCATGCACTCAGCTTTTTTACTCGCGAAATACAATACATCTCAACGACTATGCAGCTTACACACACACACACACACACACACACACACACACACACACACACATACACACACACACACACACACACACACACACACACACACACACACACACACACACACACACACACACACACACACACATTTTGATACATCCGAAGGGGTAACACCACTGTAGAAAAGGCCGTGACGAGAAACTAAAACAAAAAAATGGTCAGGTGTCGTAAACGAAGACGCGACTTTGTCCGCGAGAGACAAACGCCGAGACACCCGGTGGATGACATTTTTCTGATCACTTGTAGATGGGCAAAAATTACTTACGAACAAAAAACTTGCATGAACTTTAGATGTATCCTCAATCAATGTTCTGTAAATTTTTTTTCCCAATTTGCAAGCGCGCACATTTTTTTTAGCACTAGGAGAAATCACAAGAAATGTCGGTGTGGGACTGCTGTCAGCGTGAATCTCGCTCGCGGCCGCGCGGCAAGTAAGACGCGAGGGGAGAAAGAAGGGGCGATAAGGCCAGCGCAGCCAATGAGAAGGCGAGAAATCGACGCGCAAGCTTTCCACGCAAAGAACCAAAGCCGTTGGATGGTTCTCGAGAATCCTGCGCAATTTTTGTAGCATCAAAAGAATCGATCTTTTCTTTCAAATATAATGACGAGAAGTCCGTACATCGATAATTGTATGACTGAACGCAAAATTGTTTTCTTTTTTTTTCATTTCCGACCACCGGTAGTGCGAGGGAAAAAAATACAATAAACTTTGAAGAATTATGTCGCGAAGTGCGTACGTCGACAACTATATGACTTGACGCTGATTTTTTTCATTCCCGGCAACCAGCAGCGCGAGGAAAAAAAATTCAATTTGCAAGTCGACGGTAAAAAATAAAAGAATATAAATCAAGGAAAAATGTGATGAAGGCAAACGATCGTAACGCGAAAAAGAGACGCGATCACGGTCAGGCACGGCAAACAGCGTCGTTGGTAGCGGAAGACAAAGGCCGAGACACGCGGTGGATGAAAAACAAACGCGGAGATCGGCGTTTGTCTCCTGCTGACAACGACGCTGTTTGCCCCGCCTGACCGTGATCGCGTACCATCGTTTGCCTTCATCGCATTTTTCCTTGATTTTCATTCTTTTTTTTTACCGTCGACTTGCAAATTGAATTTTTTTTTCCTCGCGCTGCCAGTTGCCGGGAATGAAAAAAAATCAGCGTTAAGTCATACAGTCGTCGACGTACGCACTTCGCGGCATAGTTCTTCAAAGTTTACTGTATTTTTTTCCTCGCGCTGCCGGTTGTCGGGAATGAAAAAAAAAGAAAAAAATCAGCGTTCAGTCATACAATTATCGACGTACTGACTTCTCGGCATTATATTTGAAAAAAAGATCGACTTTTTTAATGCTACAAAAATTGCGCAAAATTCTCGAGAACCATCCAACGGTTTTCGTTTTTTGCATGGAAAGCTTGCGCATCGATTTCTCGCCTTCTTATTGGCTGCGCCGGCCTTACCGCCCCTTCTTTCTCCCCTCGCGTCTTACTTGCCGCGCGGCCGCGAGCGAGATTCACGCCGGCAGCAATCCCACACCGACATTTATTGTGATTTCTCCTAGTGCTAAAAAAAACGTGCGCGCTTGCAAATTGGGAAAAAAAATTTACAGAACATTGATTGAGGATACATCTAAAGTTCATGCAAGTTTTTTGTTCGTAAGTAATTTTTGCCCATCTACAAGTGATCAGAAAAATGTCATCCACCGGGTGTCTCGGCGTTTGTCTCTCGCGGACAAAGTCGCGTCTTCGTTTACGACACCTGACCATTTTTTTGTTTTAGTTTCTCGGCACGACCGCTTCTACAGTGGTGTTACCCCTTTGGATGTATCAAAATATGTATGTGTTTATATATATATATACATATATATATATATATATATATATATATATATATATATATATATATATATATATATATATATATATATGTATATATATATACATACATACATACATATGTGTATATGTATATATATATGTGTAAGGTGCATAGTCGTTAAGATGTATTATATTATATTAAGATGTTTTCGTGGCGTCCATAGAGCCTAGATACCAGGAGGTTCAGCGGCAATGCAAAGGCGCTGAAAAAAGCGTCCCCGAAAATGTCCCGAAGTGATGGCGCTGGGGTGCAGCGGCACCTACACATATAGTAATATATTGGTCAACGAGGTGAAAGTGATCGGATGAGTTTCTAACCTCACGACAGACCGATCGAGACATCAAACGTCGAAATATCCGCCGATTCATAGTTTCCTCATGATGGTTCAGAAAAAAAAACGCAAAAGCGAGAAAAGATCTCAAACTCAAACTCAAAATGGCGACGATACAGCCCATCTAGAAAAACGTGTTTTTTTTACATATAGCTTCACGGGAGAACGGTTTTCTCGTAAAATATAAGACCTGAAACAAAAACCAAAAAAATGATAATTTATATATTATTAGCTATGAGACTACCTAGAAATGTGCTTTCAAATTTTGCAAAAATAGCGCACTTTGAAGGAAATAAATCGATTTTTTTCCAAAAAAAGAAGTAAATTGTTTATAAAAAGAAGTTTACATTTAATCAAAAAACGGCTACGTACCCCATCAAGAATATAATTGTGAAGCTGCTATCAACATTTCAAATCGATGCATGCAAAGGTGGTCGAGTAATCCGTCTTCCGAGATCGAAAAAAGTGGTTTCGAGAAAAACGCGTTTAAAGTTGTACGAGCTACTCCGCGCGCGCTCCAAGGCGCTGCGGCCAAATCGATAATTGAACCTTTAAATAAAAAAAATGGCTACAGGACCAAATGCATATTGTTTTTATGACACCAAAGTATTTTTAGGAAAGAAAACGTCTTTCCTAAATCCTAGAGTGGTGTTATGCCTTAACACTAATGAGGGTTAGGTACATCATCTGTGATCTGTCTTAGATCGCACCCATGTTTAGCGTATATCAATATACATATAGGTGCCGGAGCACCCCAGCGCCATCATTTCTTGTTCTCGTTTTGGGGACGAGTTGAAAGGCCTCGCTGAACCTCCTGATATCTAGGCTCCATGGTGGCGTCGGTAGACCACTGTGAATTCAATGGTGGCTAGCGATTCCGCAAAACTCGGATTTTTATACTGCATGCCCACATTCATCGTCAGCTTATCGGGACCAGGGCTATATTCTTTTCCCTCACCGGGTATAATAGAAACGAAATGAGATCTACATGTATCTGCCAACGATTCTGAAACTAAAATAAAATGACTTATAAAATGCGTGTTCTTGTCAAATTAATCCATCCAATCTGACCCCGTCGTACGACTTTTTTTTAACTATCTACGTGCTTTACGCGACGTACTTTACGCACGTCGAAAAAAAATTAAGAAATCAATAGATAATAAATACACTTTGAGGGTTAATAATTTATTGGAAAAATTATGAATTCATAATAATAATACACCTGGTCTAATATAATAATAATACACCTAGTCTAATATAATAATACAAAAAATAAAACACCTGGGGTCAGCTGCCATTGCTTCGAAACAGCATGCCGTCGATATGCTGTCCGACTGTCGGCAATGCAGCACGCGTTATTGCTCCAAACACGCGACAACAGCGTGCCGTCCCTGTGCCGTCGCAGGTGCGTCCCAGCGTGCTCGAAATACGCCTTCAACTCGCCGCTACAGCTTGTCGCCAATTTCTCGCTTCGTTGCCGCAATAGCGTGCCCTAATTGAGCCTACAACCGAACGGCACGACGTGCCGTCGTTTTGTCGTTCGTTTGCTGTTTCTTCGTTTCTGATTTTTTGATATATCATAGCATCACGACGTGCTGTCCTGATGCCATACTTGTATTGTAAGCTCATTACTGACTGTGCGAATAGCGAGTGTGAAAATACCGTGCCCTAACTAAGCCTACACGCGAATGCCACAACGTGCCGTCCCTCTGCCGTTCGCTTGCTGTTTCTTCGTTTCTGATTTTTTTTATCTAGCATAGCAACATATCGTGCTGTCCTGTTGCCATACTCGTATTGTTAGCATTTGCTGCAAAAAGGGTGTCATTCACTTTTCAATTTTGTTGGCAACTTTACGATGCTCCTCTTCGCAACTAGACCGCCAAATTATGTACGTGTCGTTAGTTTGCAGCTCAATTCGGAAGCAAACTCTACAATATTTCCATCATGAAATTGCATTTCGTAACGTCAAGTTGCTGTTTTTATTCTGTTTCCCATTTTTTCACAGCACGTTTGTATATCTGGGAAGGCTCCGCGGCACCATAGCGCCATTACTGTCGGTCCCATTTTCGGGTACGCTTTTTTTAGTGTCTGCATTGAAGTTTAGTCTCCTGGTATCTAGGCTCTTTGATCTATGAATACGGTTATTAGTTGATTGAGCTGCGAATTATATGACGTCATAGTAGGCGTCTGTTTCGGTCTTCACAGTGCCCACATTTTAGATGACAGTAATTCAAATAAAATAACTCAGAAGTTTGCATTATTTAGTAATATTTGTTGAATCTTTACTGAGATCAATTACCCTCATACACTGTCAAACCTTCGATAATTTCATGATCGTTGTTTTCGTCGTTATTTTCTTCACTCGTGACGAGTACTTGCGTTGCATCGTTCAGTTCGGTGTACATATTCGAGGTAAAAAGTTTGTACATCCCTTCTGTCGGTTCGAATTCATTGCAGCAACACTTATGAACGCCAAATCCAAGTCTTATGCGCATAATGGCTACGAGCATATCTGTATACATTCGATTTCTTGCTTTCGTTTTAACGGCATTCATGATGCTATAAACCCTTTCTACCGCTGCGTTTGAGAAGGACAAGGGTAAAACATGCAGAGCAAATCGAGCTATGTTTTCGATTACGAGGTCTCCACCAGCGTTCTTGAACCGTACCACCCCACTCCAAAATGTCACGGAGTCCGAAGGTAAACTACCCTCAGAATACTGCGTTTGATTGATCCAAACGATCTATTCCCATTCCATTTGCAATGTTCCTTTGTCTCCGTCGCGTGTTGTAAAAAATAGAGGAAAACATAAGCATCGCTTGTCGGCTTAGAAAAATGAAGCATGAATTCTGTTATCACGGTATACCAACGTGCAAGGAAGACTGGTAGGCTGGAGACAGCTGGTTGAGTGAACTTCAAGCACTCGCCCGGACTGAAATATGCCAAGTTCTCAAACAGGCTCAAATTGGCGGGCAATCGTTACACTAACTGTTGGCACAAAACCGACAAAAAACGCAAACACCTTTGTTTCATATCAAGGAAAGTCTCACGAGAAACTTGACTCCGACCAAGCTGAATATCAAAGCTGTTTCCGTAATCAACGCGATATGAATTTAATAAACTATTGAATAACGTGATAAATAATAACAGTAACAACGAGCTGTCGCCAATTTACCCATATTCGAAAGAAGTGGCTGCTTTCCTTCATCAGTACTTGCCATTCTGGCTTTATGATTTGCAGTGGCGAAGAAGGTCTGTATGATAAGCACTTAACCCTTAGTAGTCACACTGGGTCCACGGGACCCAAACAAATTATTTTGATGCTGTACAACTTTTTTTCCCAATAAAACATACATTTTGTATATGCGTAAGCAATTCATTCTTTCCTTCTAAATCGAATCTGCGCTGGATGAAATAAATATACTTTTTGAAAAGTCCACAGAAACTGCTATGTCTATTTCAAAGTGCATTGTTTCCAGATTATAAAACCATTTTTTTTTCAATAACTACAGGAGATACAGCAATTTTTGTAAAAAAAAGTCATTTTTCACGTTTTTTTTGCATATTTAAAATTTATTTTTTGATTTTTAACCAATATCCTTGTATTAAACAAGGTTCAAATTATACCTCACTATTTTTTCATATCGCTCAATGCATTATTTCATTATTTATAACAATTTAAAAACGCCTGGGTCCCATCGACCCAGTATGACTATAACGTGATTCTAGCTAACAAGGGGAGGCCACGACGTTCGAATCAGGGATTTTCTTCAAACCTTGTATACTTTTAGTAGTCCATTAGGACAACATAATGTGCAAGTAGCAAGGCGTACTACTTAGGTGTTTTCGGGAAAATCGCAAGAGGAGTCTTACGCAACCAATATCTACCCGTGCGTAGCGACACTGAGCACGAGACGGCGGCGGTCAAGTGGTTAACGTTCAATGTCCGTAATCGCTGGATCGCTGGATCGAGTCCCGCTCATGTGATTTTTTTTTCCAACACTGGTCATATGCTTTCATATATATTACAATTTAAAGGTAATATAATGAAAAAATACGTGTATTTGCATGAATCTTTATCGAATTTCCAATGTTATTTGGCTGTTTACTAATTTTTATTATTACAACAGCTATTATATTTATAATTATCGATAAGTAAACGACCAAACGAATAAAGTTTTCCTTAAAGTGTATGCCTGTCGAGATTTGCGAAATCCCTTATACCTGAAAGCGGGTAACGTACCCGAAACTGTTGTGCACGCTTCGACCTGTAGACGCGTTTCGACCAGCAGACACAGGTTTGAAAAGATAAGGGGAGGTCCAGGCCTGGACCTGGGTTCTATCCCTATAGGGCCGATGCTATACAACAGGCCTCATTCGGCAGTTAACTCGCGTAGCGGTGAGACCTTGCTAATGTAGCAGGAACGAATAGTGTACGTACGAATTCTACGTTACCCGCTTTCAGGTATAAGGGATTTCGCAAATCTCGACAGGCATACACTTTGAGGGAAACTTCATTCGTTTGGTCGTTTACTTGTCGATAATTATAAATATAATAGCTGTTGTAATAATAAAAATTAGTAAACAGCCAAATAACATTGGAAATTTGATAAAAATTCATGAAAACACACGTATTTTTTTATTATATTACCTTTGAATTGTAATATATATGAAAGAATATGACCAGTGTTGAAAGAAAAAAAAACATATGAGCGGGACTCGATCCAGCGATCCAGCGATTACGGACATTGAACGTTAACCACTTGACCGCCGCCGTCTCGTGCTCAGTGTCGCTACGCACCGGTAGATATTGGTTGCGTAAGACTCCTCTTGCGATTTTCTCGAAAACACCTAAGTAGTACGCCTTGCTACTTACACATTATGTTGTCCTAATGGACTACTAAAAGTATACAAGGTCTGAAGAAAATCCCTGATCCGAACGTCGTGGCCTCTTCTTGTAAGTGTGACTACTGAGGGTTAAATTGCACTCACATACTACACAACGTACCTCTCTCCCTTCCGGGTCCGTGGTCGCGGTAGGATTTTCAGTTAACCAGCCTGAGAAATGGAGAGAAACATTCTCCTTAAAGATCGAATTTGAAATCATAACCATTGTTTTGTAACATTAGCCCCACCCTCGTTGCCAGTTCCTAGTTTTGTTGTTGTTTTCCAACCTCAGATTTCAGTGCATGACCGATATATGATCTGTTCATTTTAGCTACACTTTTTACAGATTCTGTGGACCGTGTATTACTATATCCGATGGAAGTGTAAAAAGTGTAGCTAGCGCTACACTTTTCTTTTACCTCGAATTGCTGGTTCACTTTTCCAACTTCTTTTATAATTTTTTAATAATTCACCCACTTCCCCATTGTTTCGAAATTACCGCAGAATGGAATAAAACAATTGGAAATAACAATGAAGATGACCATGCATTCGAAAGTCAGGTCGTATTCAGATTTGACGGTTAGAGCATGAAAGGGGAATCCCGCGCCTATAGGGATTAGGCTTATGCGAAACCGCGCGACTGAAGCGTCTGCGAAGCGGAAGCGTCAGCCTTAGGTTATGTTCACATGAGGAGATTCGCGCGCGATTCACGTTGGCCGTTTTGAAACGCGCGTTTGCGAGATACTAGTGGTTCATACAATCCGTCCACATGACTTGAGAGTTTTTTATTGTCTTTTGAACGCGCGTTCAAATTCAAACAGAAAAAGTCGCTCAAATTTCGCTCAAGAAAAATCTGAATCGCCCAAATTGCGATGATCGCATGCGCTTCAAATTTGGTCGCAATTTAGCGCTCCAAGTCGCCCAAATTGCTATACATCGCCCATTGTGGCAACCCTGTCCCGATGACATGCCAACTAAATTATCAGCCTCACTATCAGCACTCTAGGTGCGGTTCACTTAACACCCGCAATGCTCACTGCGCTCGCAACCGCGGTCCACTTAACGACCGCGGTCGCTGTCTGGTCGCAATGGCTGCGTCGATATGCGCGGCCACGGCGAGCTCACGATGACCCACCGTTCATCGTGGGCACGGTCTTACATACAGGTCTGACAACGGTGGTAGTGGGAGTAGGCACCTTTAGCAGCTATGTTTTTTATTCCGCTTTCTGCCGCTTGGTGCGTGACGGCAAGGGGAAGTAGTGGTGCGACGAAGAGAGAAATAGCTCATCTTACTTTTTCCCTCCTGACCGCAGCGCATGCGCCGTTTGCCCTAACTTAATGTACCGTACTGTCGTGTACACTGCATAATATACGAAACCAATAAAAAGCGATAGCACGACCATTTACATCCTTCTTACTCCAATGTCTCACAATATATCGTTCTTCGAAATGTTTTTCACACACGTACTGAGACTCTTTCAGTCCCGGAATAGCATCGAGCCATTTTTTGTATCGTTCGACGTTTCTGGGCAGTCCAAACACGGAGCATTTTTGCTTAAAACTTTTGTACCCCATTTTCCAATTGCGAACCGCGTAACCCTTAACCATTTCGCATTTTATTCGAAAACGCTACCAAAAAAAAATTCACATTTATGCGTAAAAACGAAGGCGACCTTCGTTCAAAAACTTCCGGTCGCTATAATAGTCCGGCAGCCACGTTGCAACTGTCACGTCTGGCCGCTTCCGCCGCAGTCGCCCGCGTCGCCCAAAATGCGGTCCACTTGTATTTTTGCCCGTGGCGCCCGTGAGCCAGTTAGGCCCGATTCCACAACTCTCGGTTAACCGAGTTAACCGGAGTTTAACCAGCTCAGCGTGGTTCTGATTGGTCCAGCCGCCCTTAAACTTCGGTTAACTCAGTTAACCGAGAGTTGTGGAACCGGGCCTTAGTGAACCGGAAAATCTTGCGGTTGCGGTTGTAGGCGTTGCGGGCGTTAAGACGAAATGACACCTTATCGCGGTCGGTATGGTAGAACAATTATAGATACCCAAAAATCTTTGAAACGGCTCTTCAGATGCCATCGAAACTTTGCCAAACGACGTCAAATAGATAGACGAACAGCTGTCTGCCCTCAAGTTTTCTGAATTTGAGGGGAACAAAACTAGATTGGCCTATGATAAGCTGATCTACATTTTTTTCGCAAATTCAGAAAATTTGCGGGCCAGACAGCCGTTCGTCTATCTATTTGAAGTCGTTTGGCAAAGTTTCGACAGGATCTGAAGAGCCGTTTCAGAGATTTTTGGGAATCTATAATTGTTCTACCGCGATGTGGTGTCATTCCGTCTTAAGTGGACCGCGCCTTCTGTCCAAAGCACAGTCGTTTATACCTCCGTGAAGTTGGCCCCCCGATATGTGTGTCGTAGTTGGAAAACGCGCTATATGTATTTCGATGTTACTTTATAAAAATCGAGAATCGATTAATAGACTGCCAAAAAAATCGACAAAATATGATCGATTATTCCACAGAAAACATCGACGCTTTCAATTAATCGTAAAACATCGCCTATCCCCCTATCCCCAACAAAGAGCATGGTGTGCCAACCGCGGTAAAATAAATATTGTGTCCTCGAAATGTCAAGTGCGCGTTTCCAAGTTACTCTTTGTCCGTTTGACCGTACACCTCGGACAATACGAAGTGAGGGTCGCTCGTTGAATATATCGGCTCTTCCAGGACATGGCGAGCGATCTCGGTCACTGGGTGTGCGACCGGCACCTCGGCGCCGGTGGATTCGGCGTCGTTCAACTCTGGCGCAATGATCACACGAACGAAATGATAGGCAAGTTGAAATGTCGCGTCGCCAGCCCCTGAAGAGCGTATATGGAATTGGTTCTCTGTCTCTTACTCTGCCGTGCGCGCAGCTCTTGCTGTCTGCATTTTCTGGCAGTATAGATTTTTCACACCAATAAAATAATGACATTGATTTATTAGTTCAAGTCCAATTGTTTTCTCCACTTCTGCAGCTGTTAAAAAGTGTAGAGATGACGGGCGTCTCCTAAACGAGAAGCAGATAAAGAGATGGATGAACGAAGTTGCAACAATGAAGTCACTGCGACATCCAAACATTGTGTGTACACTGAACTGTCCAGCACAGCTGGTTCACCTCCAAAGTCCGCTTCCGGTACTCTGCATGGAATATTGTACCCGTGGAGACTTAAGAGAGGTGATAAATAAATGTCCACTATTGAAGATCGATGACTTGTGTTCCGGAACTTGTCTCCAATGCTTGTTTTTCCGATGAATAGTCCAAAAAAAAACCATTCGTGGTGACATGTTGTACATGGTATCTTCTAAGGAGTAATTAGTCTTTTACGAGTAGTTTCTAGTTTCTGACAAAAAATATACACTTAATGTATCACTAGAAGTATGATATATTTTTCTATCCGAAGGTTCTCAATCAAAGTTCAAACTGTTGTGGAATCGAAGAGCAAGAGGCCTTCAAGATAATGCGCCACATATCCTCCGCTGTACAGTATCTGCACTCCAGCAACTTAACACATAGGGATTTGAAGCCGGAGAATGTAGTGATTCAGGGCTTTGGTCAAAAGGCAAATATAGAAATGTATACATTATAAAATACCAAGTGTTACACGGACTTTGTAACTGCATTGGTATCCTGACTTTCTTTTCAGATTACATATAAACTCGCTGATCTCGGATACGTTTGTGAACTCGGTGACGTCACATTGGATGGTTCAGTGGTCGGAACACTTAATTATCTGGCACCTGAATTACTATGGAAGAGCGGATACACGTGCTCGGTCGATTATTGGAGCCTAGGAATATTGTTCTACGAAGTTATCACAGGCCGGAGACCGTTTCTCCCTGATATGCATGTCACACCAACCTGGTACAATTTTTCAAATGGACAGTCTGCCTCTTGACGGTGTTTAGCAATACTTTGAATCTGTTGTCAATCGCATTTCTTGTATGTTCGCGAAAAGTGATATTCGTTTTGATATGTGTCTACATAAGTGCAATGGACGTCGAAATTGTTTTCAAGTCATCTAAAGCAGGGTTTCCCAATGTGGGGTCCGTGTACCCCTGATGGTCTGTGAGCATGTCCCAAGGGGTCCGCGGACAACATGAATAGAGACACAAAATTGATTAATGAGGCGTAGGTGGTCTGCCGTTAAAAGGGGAGGGGGGCCTAAGGGTGCACTGTTAAAAAAGGTTGGGAAGGCGGAACTAAAGCTTTCAAAAATAATAAACATCAGTAAAGCAAACCACTAACGTTAACTATTGAATGTGGTATTTGGCAGGATCAATCATGTGAAGGGAAAGACTGACATGCATATCTCTGCACGGGAGGAAGACGGGGTTGTGATCTTCAGCGATGACATAAACAGCCCTACAACTATATCCGAGTGAGTTATATATGTGTGTGTGTGTGTGTGTGTGTGTGTGTAAAGTGTGCCAGGTCAACTGCCCGACCCCTGAGTTCTGAAAACATGGCATCATTCTGAACAAAAAAGTCCTATTTTGGCGTCTGACGTACCGTCACCAAATTACAGTGCGATTGTCTCACGCTGACAGCAAGCTATAGCTACAGCGAATGAACTCACTGTAATTTGATAACAGTTTGTCAGACGCCAAAATGGCAGAGGACTTTTTTGTTCAGAATGATGGCATGTATTCCGAACTCGGAGATCAGGCGGTTGACCTGGCACTACCTGTATATATCTATACATAGTAGAGCAAAAATACAGTGTAAAATAATATAAAACGCTATTTGCATAGGTAACCTTTAATTCGGAATAGATCAATTTAAATATGAATATATAAATATTTATATTTAAATGCTATTTGTGCATATATCGATAGATAGCGTTTAGAATGATTTCAAACTGTCTATACCTCTACTTTACTATGTGTACACACACACACACATATATATGGCGGGAAAAGGCGAGGTAGGAAGAGCTGCACAGTATAAGTGTTGAGCTGCAATTACAGTCGAACCTCGATATAACGAAAACTCGCTATAACAAACTTTCCTAGAGATTCGTTGTATCGAGGCTCGACTGTATTCTATTATTACAATTCTAATATTTGGTACTTTCGCAAAAATCATTTAGCGGCTCAAATGACTATACTGATTGTCTAAGTGCTAATAATCTACTGAAAACATACGTGTCTTTGATTCCTTTGACTTCATTACCCCTGAAGATTTTCACTCAGTATTACAATCTCTGGAAACAAAGTAGCAAAATATCGTATGCGCCCATCTCCCCCTCTCCCTTCCCCGTCTCTCTATTGGGCAAGTTTTCCAACAACATTATTGAATCCGCAATGCCCGCAGTTGCATGCGGAAAGAGCTGGCAACCTGGTTTAGAGTAGCTCTCCGATGGGATCCAAAGAAACGTGGCAAGGTAACGGACGAGCAAGGTACGGAAAGATTGGTTGTGTTCGGTCATCTCGAAACCTTATTATCTCTAAAGGTACACTTTAAACAGCCATAAATGAAAAATAAGAAGCTAATTCTCGTTTATTCGTTGAGGCAAACTGATTTTTTTCTTCTGTTTTCTGTGCAGATAGTTTATGTGTTCGTCGTTTCTTTGTATCGAGTGGACTCTTACGTGGTTGATCCTGGTATAAGCGTGCGGCAATTACAGACTTTGATTGGTGACAAAACGGGAATTGAGCCGAGTAATCAGATAATCAGTGACTCGAGATGTAACGTGCTGAGGGAACTGGACTCGTTGCTCCGCGATTGCACGGAGGTAGACTCAAATCCCATGGAATTTTTTCAAATTTCTAACGTTTCTCTTTATGCTCTTGAGGGCTCGAACGGTGCCATCGCCTCCACTCTTACCCTTACTTGTCACTCGTCACTTCGCTATTTCCATTGTCCGAAAACCTTCGCTCTGAACGTTGCCCACATTCGCCCTTAATGAATTTCCGCGTGAGGGGAGCTGCCCCCCCCCCTCTAGAAGAAAAAATAAAGTATATTATCTATTCCCCTGCCCCCTCTTCCGCGAACCCAATACGAGCTGCCGCCCCCCCCCCCCCCAGCTTAGATCTTGGGTACGCGCTAGGTACTGTGTTTATTCCTATTACCTCGATTAAAACGAATGAAACCTCTTTCAGGTTTTCCTACCTAAGAGATTTTCTACTAGTTTTCCTACCTAAAACCTCTTTCAGGATTCCTACCTAAGAGTTTTTCATAAGGATGGACCGCGCGTGAAGGAGACACCTACACCGATCATGTCACTGCCCGTTTCACGAATAATTGCCGAACCCCGAAAACGTTTAGGCCACGAAACCCTGAGGAGACACTACAGCGCTGCAGTATTCTTCGTAAAGCAACAACTCGAGCTCTTCCGCTCGTACGTGATCGCTTTGAGCGTCTGCATGTGAGTTTGTTCTTCAATAAATCGACGATACTTACTCGAAGGTATGAAAGAGGAAGGGGGGTGCGGTCAATGACCGCATTCTTCGCCCTATCGTTGATCATTCGCGTAGCAAAAAAAAACGCTTGTAAATTATGTCGCAGTGACTTGAGCAACATGTCACTCGAGGATCTTCGCGAATACGTGAATAATTTGCAAAGAAGCGCTGAACAACTGACGGCGGACCTCACGGCGTTTGCTCAATCACCCGAATGTTCACGAATGAAAGATGAGTTGAAGAACTCCCTTACCACAACGGGATCGAAGACGCAAAAGCTTCTAGACGGTACGAAAGAAGTGTGCTCAAAAATTGACGAACTGGCCAACCATTACGACGATTTGAGACAGTTCTCCGAAATTAATTGGCTGGAAATGTGGACGCGTTTGTGAGTTGAGGATTTTCGGAGAGCGACCAGTCTTGGTCCTGTTTTTCGTGATTTCGCTGTTCATCGTGATTTTCTTTTTTATTTGCCAATCAGATACGAAAAAGCAACGGGTTACTTGAACGCAATAACGAAGGTGAACCGCATAGAGCCTACCGCGCCTGTGGAAATGGTTAAATTGCTGTACGAAGCGCTAAAACTGCAAAAGGAACAGCTACGGTGTCCTGAGATAAATTCAGTCATCGAGTAAGCAAGTTTTTATCCCTTGAGGCGGAATTACACACAATTCCGCCACTAAAGAAATCTATGAAAAACTTCCCAAACTTTTCTGAATTACGACTCGCACGATGACTCTGAAGATGTTCACCGTCAACTTCCGATTAACGGAGGAAAAATTTCTCGTCGGATGTCCGTTATGAGAAAACAAAAACATTGACAGTATCAATTACCACGGGAAACTATAATCTAAACACTGTTAGGAAATGTTCTTTTGGTTGATCTGATGGCGAATTGCAGGGAACGATCAACTATCCGTGCCGTAGACACGCATTTTGATAGTAATTTATTGCATTTCGGATATGAAATAGCTGACAAAAAATCTGAAAATGATCTCACACAGATATCACGCACATACGCGCCGGAGAGTATCTAGATTGCAGCGACGTAACAACGGCTTAAAAGCAACTTCAACTACAACTAAAAAGAAAAATAATTAATTTCTCACGTGCCCTTTTCTCCTCAAATTTGTTTTGCAAAGCTTACCTGCAAGGATCCAACCGAAGAAAAATAAACGTGTTGTCTTGACACGATTGCCCGTAAACTAAGTTTCCTCTTCTGATTGCAGTCGGATCAAGGAATTCGACAAAGATATCGCCCAACTGCAGGCAGCGTTGAATTCCTTTGAGGGCCTCATCAATCATTATCGCAAAAATTACGAGGAGATTGTTACCGAAGCCACAATGAAAACGCAAAACCCGTGTTCCATGACGTCAATCGATACTGTGATATTTGATAATATATTTTTGTGCCACTTGTAAGTTGTTTGCCACTGCTCGGATGAGCGTAAACCCTAAATTGCCATAATTTTAGAGAAAAGAATTTGTAAATATATTCTCAAATTGTTTCAGAATCGAGTCGATCGACGTTTTTTATGCGCCGTTCGATGGTACCGAGGATTTATAGGGCTCTAGCTGATGAGTCCCGTAATCAGAAGTAAAGGTTTATTCGAATAGTTACCATGTTTAAAGTATTTATCTTTCCTATTGAAGATTTTTTACGATTATTTTATGAATGTTGAAACCGTCGTGTCTTTAAATATATATATATATATATATATATAAACCCATGCTCTTTTAGGATTTTCGTGATACGTAATGACGGACACCCCACTTGACGTTTCCCTGCGTGTCGGTTTTCACGTAAGTGTAGACGGGTCCTTTGCCGCGATGTTTCGTTCGTCCTCCAGCAGCTGAGCGATAATATAAGAACAGTCCATCAAAATTTAACTAAAAATGAAGGTTGTTACTCTACAGCGGTTCTACGGATAAAAGTAAACTTACAGAGTCCTTGGGTCGCTGCGACAAGATACTGGAGCAGAAATAACACGAGGAAAAAATGTTGAATCTGAAAAGCAACAAGTTAATAGCAGTATGAGTTAATTCTCAGCTGCAAAAGTCGACTGATAATGTTTGAATCGTAATGGACGGTAGTGCGCGCGCGATCGGTACGCGGCTTCAGCGATCTCCCGTGTCAAGTCCCGTTGACGCGAGCCTTGAGATAGCGAAGGGACAAGTATGGGGTAAAAGTAAAAGAAACGGGATTGTAAAAGCCTGAAACGGCATTCGTAGGAACATGAGAAATCATTTTGTTCAATTTACAATACGTGGGAGGAGTTTACCAAAAATATGTTCGTTTTTTATTCCTCGAAAATGAACCCGTCTAAATTGACTCTGTCGTCCTCTTAACATTTACTTGTCAATTTCCCCAATACTTACCATACACGCGATCTTCATGATTGTCGCTGTTCCACGATGTCGAGAGTATAGCGAACGGAATGACGCTCATTTCAATAGCGTTCGCGGCGCATTGTCTCTCAAACGTGACGAGCATAGAGGAAAAAAACATAAGAAAAACACGTCACGCTTTCTCAGAATACTCGCGAGGAAAGTACTATCTACTCGGATAGTGTAGAATTCGTGTTTAAACGTATAGACAATTCCATTTTTATTACAAAGTTGTGCACACTTACTCCGCCTATAACATCCGTTATTCGAGTAACAATGTTAAAATAAATATCATATTTGTTTATTCCCCTCGTTTTTCTTGCTCTTCCGTGTTTCATCTTTTTTTCTTTCATTCTCGCGTACCCGTTGGTTTTCACTTTCTCACGCCTACACGCTTTCATTGCACCCATGTGGCCACAAAGGTGTGTCTATCATCGACGACATTAATCATATTCGATTTTTTCGCTTTTAGCGGGTCGCAAGTTCATTCGCGCACAATCACTCATAACGAGTTTCGTTATTCGTCGCAATAGTTGTTTCTGTTCTAGCGTATAAGTACAAGGATGGGGCGGTAGATTGTAGGATTTAAGAAAAGGAGACTAACAATCGTAGTGAGTCACGTCTTTTTCCTTTTGGCCATTTAGTCCAAGCGTCGGGGACAAAAATGGCAGCCCCCTCCCCCATGCATAGAATCTTTTGCACACGATTATCGTATTAAAACTGGAGAGGAATTTTGAGCTTCGTTCGCCATTTATGAAAATCTGAAAATAAGTTTTTTGTCCGGCATAACTCGGAAACGATTGATTCTGAGACAAAAATGGTCATGACTATTACTTTAGAGGAGACAATTTATATGGAAAGATTTTCTTTTTTGTGAAATTAATATTTTTCGACTCGCAGCGTCAATTTTTGTTGAAAATATTTCCGCTACGGTTTATCGTACACGGCATAATTATTATCGATCTTGTAGAGTATGAAATTCTCAAAAAATGTTCGAAACTTTTTTTCCGTCGAATAAATAGTTTCGGATCTACAGCATATTTGGCAAAAACTGAAGTCCAAGATGGCGCCGGAAGCCCCGTTCCCGATGCACGAATTTGGGTTTTGCACTCGGGAAACAGCCCTGAGCGGGTTCCATAAGGAAAATCAAGTGCGAAAGATTCAGCAGCAAAACCGTCTCTGGCTTTTGGACTGCATTGAAATTATTTTTCTTGCCGGTCTTTTGCTTCTCTCTTTGCCGTATTTGTTACTCGTTGTCGCTGATATCCTCGTCAGTCGTGTATTCGGAATGTTCGTCAACGGCGTCAACATCCTCGGCCGTTTCCTCGTCTGAGATGTCCCATTGCGGATGCTCGGTCGGGACTTCCGAGGCTTCCTTCACGTCCAACTGTGGAGCGCAACATTGAAACACGCTATCACAAACGAGTATTCTTTCTAAGATTACAAGTAGCACATTGGATCACGAATGCTGCACGTACCTTAATGTCGTGAGCCTGATCGAAGCCAAAGTACGAATCGCTTCGCAAGCAAACGGTAAATGTGTAAACCCCAGGCCACATCGGCGCTGTGAATCGTAATTGCAGTTCCTCCGTATGTACCAATGAAGTGACGTGTAGCGGAGGCGTCAAGAGGGTCCGTGATTTTCTGTCACATATGTAAACCCACCAGTACTCCTGCTTCACGTCCGGAAACAGAGGACAGTGGACTACGTGTGAAACGTTCCCCCTGCCCTCAAGGACTTTGTCCCGCTTCGATATTCGTTGTTGGAACCTTGTAGATACAAATATTCATATATGCAAAGACATCTAAAGTGTGATTTCCGTGCGCAACTTTGCGCGTTGTATGCTTGCGCTATACTTGAATGCGGATGCACCCATGGCAATGGGCAATGAAGCAATTCTTGGCATTTCTGAACGGCTTTGGGCCGCTTACATTCGCGACACAGTCCGAACGACCAGAAGATTGAACGAAAATACAAACCAAGTCGGACTGATTTTCTTATTGTTTCATAATAAGAGACAGCGATAACTATATCTGTACTGGCAATACGTAGTACGAAAGAACGAGGCTCGGTACCCACCGCTTTCTTTTGTATTTTGCGAGTCACGTAAAACGTAAGCTCTCTAAAAAAATTCGAAAAAATCTGCGCAAACCGCAGAAGCCAGCACTAAATATATGCATATAGATTTGAAGATGCTCACTTTTCCCACTCCGAATCGTCATCCTCGAAAGCAGCCTCCTTCTTGTCATTCGAGCTTTCTTCCTCTTCGCTTCTTTCGGTCTCGGCGTCGCTGTCGCTACCCGCCGAGGCTTTCTCTTTGGTAGACTCCGGCTCCTGCGTCTTCTCCTTGTCCTCTTTTTTCCGCGCCTTTGGTGTATCCTCCTGCTGACTTCCGGCCTTCGGTGTTGCTTTAGCGGGCGCCGGTTTTTTGTTCGTCTTCTTCTTGTGCGTCTTCTTCGCACCTTTCTTTTGCTTCAGCCACGCCGGTTTTTTCTCGGCCGTGTTGTTGCTCTGCTCCTCCGCTGTTTCCGGAGTGTTGTTGATCTCGCCATCGCCGTTCTGCTTCTCCTCGTCTATGGCCGTTTGTTCCTTGACAGTGTCATCGCCGAACAGGTGCTTCATGTCCTTGCGCGTCAGTATCACCGTCACCGTTACAATCGCGTTTGCCGTGTAAACCGTCGAATTCTCGTCGTCGATAACTGCAAATTACGAAGCACCGAGGTCACAAGCCGGTCGTAAGAATATAATTCAGCGTATTCCGCATATTTGGTCTGTCACAAGCTCAAAAATGCAAACACTTGTCCATGCAATAATAACCGTCCGAGGAAACTCCTCGAGAACGTTCGATACGAACCTTCCGACTGAACTTTGAAATCGACGTAGGGCATGTTACCCAGCACTTTCATAATGTCCTCGTACTGTTCGTCGGATAGATTGCGTAATATTTGTCGCCTTTCTTCGCCTTTGAGTTGCGCGAATTGTTGTAGACTCTTGATGTTACGTTTCTTCGCGAGAAAATATTTCAAGTGTTCTTCCTCGATGTGGGGTAACTGTAGCAGAGGATTCTTGAATTCCCAAAAGCCCTGAACTATCATCGAGCTCAGCCTCATGCAATTCTCGATAGTTTGAATACGCAAGAGTCTCGAAACTGTGGAAAAGAGGTACCATTTTTTTGTTAGCAATCACTACTCATTTTTTTTCGTACAATTATTTCTGTTTTACTCACCCCGCCTGTTGTACGCCAAAAAGATCAATTGATTGACGCACGTGATCATTTCTTGTATGAGATAGGGGCACTTTTTGACGATGTACTGCCGGTCCTTCTCGAGGGTCTCGGGATTCAGTGGAATTCTCCAGAGATGAGCGTGAATGATCGCCCGCGCCTTTATCGAGTACATGTTGCACAGATGGGGCTCCTTATTCTTCTCGCCCAGGTTACTGATCTTCTTGATGAGCTGAAATGCGGTAAGGAAGAACAACGTTAAGCTATCATTTGTCCTGCAACGATATGACGTTTCTTTTTTTTTCTGCGATTAATTCGACTGACAAAAGAGAAAAAGCTTCACCGAAGGAACTTCCTCGTTGTCGGATTGTCTCTCGACGATTTCGGCGTTACAGCGTTTCGAAAATTCGTACGAAGCGCCGAGTATCATTATCACGCGCTTGAGAGACGTCGAAGACGTTTTGCTGAACAACCCGTAGTACACTTGTGTCGTCGCCAGCAATACCTGGATAATAATGCACAAATGAGAAGTGATTTGTCGTTTGTTTGTCAATTTATATCGTTGAAGAAGAGAAAAGCTTTTTAGTTTGTCGAACGAACGATGAAGGTGAAAAAAGTTGTTTACTTGGTCGCCAGTGTACCGGATACTTCTGTACCACCACATGCCGACGACGGTCGGCAGAGCAACCATGAAGACGAGAGCGTACAGACCCAGAACCCATACAGAATTTTCTTTCTCGACGATCCACGAGGGCAGCGCAATACCAAAACTCATCGCGCCGGGACCGTCCGGATTTCCGTACCTTTCCCAATTCTTTCGTGACTCCTCGTCCGTTAATGCCTTGTAAGCTACGCGCGTCGGAAAACAACGGGAATTAACACTTAAAGTCTTTTGATCAATCCTACCGGTATCGGAGATTTAGCAATAGCCAATTATTCATTCCAGTTTTCAGTCAGCGTATTTTTTTTACATAATTTTTTTTCACCGTATATATATATATATATATTTTGTATATTTATATTTGCGGTGGAAGCAGTGAAAAAATGTCAGTTTATAATTTACACATACTAAAGGGAAAATCATAATTATACTTTGAACGTTCGTACAAAACGAAATGGTAAATATATGTCACTCTTTGGCCCCTCGTACCTTTAGTCAATATCATGAAAGCTTTTTCATTTCCTGTTTCCTTGTCCGGATGCAAAATAAGGGAAAGTTTCCTGTACGCTCTCTTGATTTCTCCCTGCGATGCATCCTGTAGGAAAAGAATATATTTTCGTAACATTTTCATAATGCATCGATTGAAATCAATTCTATGGCCAATCGTTGGTTAACTTACAGGCGAAATTTCCAGGATCTGATAGGGATCGAAATTAGCCATTTCGGTATCATACTGAGACACTTTGTAGGCCAAGAGTATCAGAGCTGCCCACCCAAGGACGATAAGTAACTTACTGCAAAATTTTACATTTCATTGATTGAAATCGAGATATATAAGAAAAGGCTTATTCTGGCTCATAAAAACATTAAAAAACAAAGTATACTGGTAAACGTTGAACATTTTTCTTCGAATTTTGTAAATTACAAGTTTTTTTTAATGGGAAACAAACACTTAAAATTTAAGGAGAGGGTAGGGGTTTCAGCGTGAAAACAAAACACTTTTTTTTGCGAATTTTTTTCATCTATATGGATAGAGTAAATTTATTGAAACCTTTTGTACATTGTTAAGTGGAATTTCAAGAACATTCCGTTAAATTTGTACGCGAAAATATCCACAAACAAGCCGGTGCCGCGTTTTTCTCAAAACCACAGTTTCAAAGCCTGTGTTTACTGCCATTTGAAAACTACATGACCGATTTATTTCAATCTTGGTACACACTTTCTACATATAACATGCCTCCCCCCAATGGTTAGTTTGAGATTTTTTTACATTGAGGGGGTTTTCCACCCTCACAATGGCCGAATTTTTCGTGAAAAATAGCACTTTTCACTTTACATGACCGCCAAAAATTTTGAAATGAAAAGAAAAATTATCAATGACCGTTGGGGGGTGGATTTGATGATACTTTGACTAATTTTTAATGGTACTTGATTTCAGATCATTTCTAGCGGAGATACAGTGAACACCGCAAATCGTGTTTTTCCAAAGGCGTTCTTGGAAAAGCTTTGTCACCGGCTTGTTTGTGGATATTTTCGCGTACAAATTTCACGGAATGTTCTTGAAATAACACTTAACAATGTACAAAAGGTTTCAATAAATTTACTTTATCCATATAGATGAAAAAAATTCGCAAAAAAGTGTTTTTTTTTCACGCTGAAACCCGTACTCTCCCCTAAAATGAAAAATACTAAATATTGATTAATTCGTATTCCTTCAACACACGCATAGCAATTGTATTTTTGATACTTTTATTTGACTATTTTTTAAAATTCAAGGGCGACTTTCCTCCCTTTATCTTCCCAATTTTTCAAATATTCAAACAGAAACGAGTAATTTAAAAAATTGTTCAGCCATTTTCATGCCTTTCGTTAGATGGTGTATTCCAATAATAAAATAAAAATAATTAAAATGGATCTTCACGTATCACTAATCCTGCTTACTACTACACATTGAGGTCTTCCCTTTGTCAACATTTCGTACCACCCAATGAATCAATTATAACTAAACATGTTAGGCATGAGTGCGGAAGGTTCTTAAAACATTTTGAGTTTAGTGAATATTCCACACGCGAGAGCAAATTCAAAGTCCTTACATAACAAAGGCTCTGGTCTCCTTCAATGGATCATTCTGCTGCAGTATTATTTTTTTCTTCTTGCAGCGTGGGCAGTGGCACTCCTTGGACGCCTCGTCAGGATCTAAGCGCGAAACAACAATTTTAAGGTGTCATATTCTTGGAAACAAACGATTTGACAAAATAAAGAAAAACATTGTCACATATATTTCGGAAAATAGAAAAAGTTATTCAACAAGTAACATAATTTTGCGAATGTTTTTCTTTGACGGAAACGATAAAATTCCGCAACCGGAAGCGCAAAAGAAGTTTCAAACACGATCAAAACGATTGTCGAAATGATCTTTTTTTCATTCAAGAATCGTCAAAATACGGGGTCAATAATATTTCATTGCAATAAGAATTTAAGAATGCGATCGGCCGTTCGTAACGTCGAGGCGAGGAAATATTTTCTTCGGCTAACGGTATATTTTGTACGCGTGGCCGTGATGACGAGGATGAAAAATGACGATGAGAGGTGGCAAAAAGTCTAGATACGTACGCACACACACACACACAGTGCCAGACACACACACACATATCTATATATATATATATATATACATATTACATGTGTGCGAAACTTCTGAGTCTCTAACCTGGTTTCGTACAACGTGGCCACAGGTAGTAAGTTCCGGGTACGAGTATGAGCGCGAGAAACGACAATAAAAAGTAAAAGAACGTTCCGCCGCTCTCGTCATACTGAAACTTTTGGCCGCTCATTATCTCCTGTCTTCTTCACTTCTAACGCTTTTCGTACAATCGTCCCTTCTTCTGAGGCTCATTAATTCTATTCTTTTTTATTTTCTTATTCCACACGACACCGAGCGCGTCTATACCGTGTGCCACACCGCTTTCCACCGCGTCGTATCTTTTCGGCTTTATACTTTTTTTACAGGTGAATTCGTTCAAAATCGCAACCCGGTGCGTTCGTAAGTTTCGCTCGTTTTCGAATAATGTATCCTCTTAAATCTGGACGACACGCGTTATCTTGGTTATACAGGGATCCGGGATACACGTTGATCTATTCACGATCAACACATCAGAGCACCGAAGAGCTTCTCCCGAATCAACGAAACGAGCGAGACTACCGTCTCCGAGCGAGAAAAAAAGGAACGGGAAACCCGCCGTGTATTCGTCGGTCGTCGGAACCCCTACCCCGGCATCGTTTCACGTGTACGTGTGTGCGTGCGTCGAATTTTGTCGGACCTGTCACGATAAGAATACGTAGATTTAGCAATGTCAGGTAGAGTTGCATTATGTACATAATAATATATTTATTAATCCGATGCACCCTCATCGCATATGCGTTTCTTTCTTCCAATGTCAGACATGTTCAATGTATTTCCCGAATTGGTAAAAAACGAACGTTACATAGCGTTCGAAAAAAATGGTAAGTGTCTGCACCACCGACCATCTCCAAGATGGTAATCGATATTATCGGGCGAAATACTAACAGCTGGTACTAGAAGGTAAAGTAAGAGCCCGGCTAACTACGTTCCGCAAATGTACCGCTCATGTGGAGTAGCCGTACCGGTACTGTGGCCACCACGTATGCGCGTACGGTGCCGGTATGCTGTACCAGTAGGTACCGGTTCAGTACCGCCTCCGTGGAGTCACCGTGTACAGTGTAAACACACGGTGGCGGTACCGTGGAGGTACCGCCACCGTGTGCATTTCAAAGTGGTTACAAAAATGTGGTCAAACAGGGATGGCGCCACTATCTCTAAAACCTCGAGAAGTAAGCTGAGTATCGATGTCGTGTAAGAGGGATGGCAGAGGATCGAATACGCATCCCAGCAAGCAGTGCAGCGAGATCGCGCGCAAAAGTTACCCCCTCTCTAGTCTCTTACGCGCCCATCACACAATCATAGCAGCGCGTGTCCGTGAGCGAGCGACGCTCGGACTTCTTCGGAAAGAGCCGAGCGCGCCGAAGTTTCCCGACCGCGCCTTCGGTAGCTACACCAATTCATGGACGCCGAGCTCGTTCATGTGCGGCCAAGCCGAAACGAAGGCTTCGAGGGAAAAAGCAATCTGAGCACGACTCGCGCGTGACGTCACCCGACGGAACGCGCGAGGCTTTTAGATGATTTCAATGCTTATTTAGCTCTTGATTCTCTGCGTTATCAATGTATACAAAAAAATGTATCGGGCACCCTGATCGCTATTTTTTTAGTTTATACGTTAATTTAAATATAATTATGAATCCAAATTACAACTTATTTATCTTCTAAAAAATTGTTTACGCTTTACTCACACCCGTCCTTATGCCAAATAAATGATAATTAATAAAAGTCAACGGAAATATATTTATATTCGTATTATTATATTAATTCTCATACTTTCATCAAGCGATAAAGCATTATCCCCAAAAACAAGCCAATCAACCATCCGGCCGCGAATCGTCAGTACCAGAAACTGCATATTCTACAAGCGATGGGATGGTCCCGTTGGTAGCATTCCTGGCTTCGGTCCGCAGGGGCGCAGGATCGTTCCCCGCGCTCAGTGCTTTTTTTTAAATTATTACTACTATTAATTCTTGTTTGATTAGTTATTTTTATTAGTTGTCATTATTATTTTAATCAGTTATCTTTGAGTGTCGAAAAATTTATCGCGCACTCCGACCGCTTATTTGATTAGTTTGTACGTTAATTTAAATGTAATAATAAATGTAAATTACAACTTATTTATCTTCTAAATAATTGTTTGCGCTTTACTCACACCCATCCCTATGCCAAATAAATTGTAATTCATAAAAGTAAGCGGAAATATATTTATAGTCGTATTATTATATTCATTCTCGTAAGTTACGATTTGCGGCCGGATGGATGATTGGCTTGTTTTTGGGGATAATGCTTTATCGCTTGATGATAGTATATGAGAATGAATATAATAATGCGAATATAAATATATTTCCGCTTACTTTTATGAATTACAATTTATTTGGCATAGGGACGGGTGTGAGTAAAGCGCAAACAATTTTTTAGAAGATAAATAAGTTGTAATTTACATTTATTATTACATTTAAATTAACGTACAAACTAATCAAATAAGCGGTCGGAGTGCGCGATAAATTTTTCGACACTCAAAGATAACTAATTAAAATAATAATGATAACGAATAAAAATAACTAATCAAATAAGAATTAATGGTAATAATAATTTAAAAAAAAAGCACTGAGCGCGGGGAACGATCCCGCGCCCCTGCGGACCGAAGCCAAGAACGCTACCAACGGGACCATCTCATCGCTTGTAAAATATGCACTTTCTGGTACTGACGATTGGCGCCCAGATGGATGATTGGCTAGTTTTTGGGGATAATGCTTTATCGCTTGATGAAAGTATGAGAATTAATATAATAATACGAATATAAATATATTTGCGCTTACTTTTATGAATTATAATTTATTTGGCATAAGGACGGGTGTGAGTAAAGCGTAAACAATTTTTTAGAAGATAAACAAGTTGTAATTTGGATTTATTATTATATTTGAATCAACGTATAAACTAAAAAAATAAGCGATCAGGGTGCGCGATACATTTTTTTGTATACATTGATAACGCAGAGAATCAAGACCTAAATAGCATTGAAATCATCTAAAAGCCTCGCGCGTTCCGTCGGGTGACGTCACACGCGAGTTGTGCGCAGATTGCTTTTTCCAGGAAGACTAGAGGTAAGGAGTACGAACGCCTGTGGCGAGCCCGATCCAAAAGGGTCCGTCAAACTGTGGATTTTAGTCGTTAGTGTTTTCACGGCGTGCGTCGCTAGTGTTCCACCGCACCGAAGTGATCTGAGCGACAAGAACACAACTGACGTCATGTGTCATCGATGATTCCCGCTCGTCGTCCGTGTTGGCATAAAGCATGTTGTGGCTAACCAATTTTGCGAATTGTGTTAGATGTAAAAAAAAATAATTGTGTCTCGGTATAAAATATATTTGGTGATCTGCGGCGAAAACAATCAATCACAGGTAAGAAAAATAGTATTTACATTCGCAAAAAGAATGGTTTCGTTTTATCGTACCATTATCGTACCGAGTGAAATAAAAATTATCACAAACGCGAGATATGGAGCAAGTGTCCCGTCGATGAGACAAAACGTGCAATGTATGGATTTTTTATATATTGCACGTTCTGTCTCATGTCTCGAAAATAAACAAAATGTTTATTTTCAAGGCGTGAAAATGGGTATGTGCGTACGTGCGTACGTGGGATGCCAAGCACATAACGAAGAGCTCACGAAGAGAGTGATAAACTATTATCTCGTCATGCGAGGACATTTTCTAGCGCGATCGGTCAACGAAAATAATCACGCAAGGAAAATCAAAACGAAAGACAATAGGAAAAAAATCAAAACTGTAAGTTCGATTTATCTGTACAGCATGTCATAATGTGCAAATATGATGTGTGATAATTTGTAAATCTTTTGTTTGAATTCAAAATTCTTATGAATTGTCTTGTGTCTATGTTTTTACTGCTTCCGCAACGAAAAAAGAACATTGACTTAATATCTGTATTTCGTTATTATTCTTAATCTGTACAGCGTGTCATAATCTGTAAATTTTTTGTCTGGATGACAATTTATTATGACTTTCCTTGTGTCTATAAATAAATTTTATTTGTTACTGCTCCCGCAACAACAAAAAACATTGACTTAATTTCTGTATTTCGGTATTTCCCAAAACTATGTATCTATGAGAATTCTGTCTATCTATATAGAAATTGCCTTCATCAACTGGTTGTACAATTTGTTTGATGAAATGATCGTTCCATATGAAGTAGCAAAGGGTGCTCTTCGCATATCGTACGGCACTGCCTTTACAATTCATTTGATCAAATTATCGCTCCATATGAGGGAGCGTATCGTACGGCACTTGTTTGTTGCTGACTTTACTTCGGTGCGGTAGGAGAGCAGCGCCGCCCTTCTCGTCCTCGTTTTTGCGGACGTTTCGACAACACGGCGTTCGTACTCCTTACCTCTAGTCTTCCTGGCTTTTTTCCTCGAAGCCTTCGTTTCGGCTTGGTCGCACATGAACGTACTCAGCGTCCATGTGTTGGTGTAGCTGCCGAAGGCGCGGTCGAGAAACTTCGGCGCGCTCGGCTCTTTCCGAAGATGTTCGAGCGTCGCTCGCTCACGGACACGCGCTACTATGATTGGGTGATGGGCGCGTAAGAGGCTGGAGTGGGGGTAACTTTTGCGCGCGATCTGGCTATATATCATTTTGCATCTCTCTCGCACGCAGCCTACTTCTCAAGTATCATGCTGCATTATGCACAGCTCACTTCTCATTATTTACTTGTGCCGTCTCTGTCACACGCAGCTTACTTCTCGCGGTCTTAGCAATAGTGGCGCCATCCCAGTTTGACCACATTTTTGTAGCCACTTTTTTCACGTCTCTCCATAAGAGATCGGACTCCTCCCACGCTAGCCTCCCTGTGACAAAGAATGCAAAGATGTTTCTCTTCTCTGCACACAATAACAAATAACCTCTGCATTAACCTCAATGTCTTTTCCAGATATTTAGTACAAACAGCGACGTGGGTCGCTCTAAAAGTCCGTTTTAATAACGGAAGCACAAAAAAAAATCGAAATAACCGAAAATAAATAAATTTAATGTTAAAATATTCTATTGTCAGAAAAATATGTATAATTATTCACTTACGGGGACGGGATGTGTTTGAAATGCTTGAGACGTGCAATGGTGGTGCCATCTGCCACGAGCTTTGCGTTGCTTTTCCCATTGGTACGGCCTCGGTTCCTCTACTAATTGGAAAATTGATGTCACAGGCCAATTTAATGTTTTTAAAGTTCATCTTACTGACATGGAGACTAGATACAGGAGCCTAAACTCCAATGGGGAAACGAAAGAAAAAAGCGTGTCCAAAAATGAAGGCAACAGGGATGGCGCTGCGATCGCGCGAAAGATTACGATGCTAACTTCACTCGACAACAGACCGAACGCGAGTTTGACATTACTGTGAGTCGTGTTTTCGTAATTTTTACGTGATCAAATTTACTTCAAGAAGGAAAAGAAGGCCAGTCTCTTTGTAATAATTTTAATTGTAGTAATTGAAGCAAGATTTGTTCCATTACTGATTAAATACTGTTTGCCTCGTAGGGCCCCAAAGTAGGATATTCTTATCACAATTTTCAGAGCTTATTCATAAAAAGAAAACGTTGGGTAAGGGCTAGTATGGTCACAAACCAATATTTGCGCAATTCATAAATACACAAATTTCATTATCGCTCAATGATATTTCATCGGCAGAGTAAGTGCTAGACTATTCAGTATTAGATCTGGTATGATCGTACTTTCCTGGATTCTTGCTCGTTTGTTCAGCCTGCATAAATAAAATATCTCTCCCTTAATGATTTCGTAACAAAATTTACGAAATATGTGATGAATTTCATGTTTCATCTTTAATATGCCCTTTTTTGTTTGTGAATATCTCTTTGTGAAAACATTTCTTTTTCTTCATTTGCATGACAATTATTTTGATATTTGTATTCGTGAAAATCCAAGCGGCAATATATTTAGCTTCGAGTTGTGTGAGTAACATCCTTTCCTGCGCATAGGCGATAATGAATTTCGACCAGTGATGGAGACAATGGGAAGCTTTCGTGACTGCCAAAAGCATGCCCATATCTACGAGCACCTTAACCGGTTTCTATCCCGGCTACGTGGTGCGCAAAATGCGAAGACATTTTTTTAGGGGGGGGGGGGGGGTAAAAAATGCTATTTACGCACTGTGAAAGAGCCCTGTGGGCTCTTCCGTGTGTCGGGCTCTCACACACGACGGTGCCGTCGGAATGTTGATATACCGACTAAAATATCCCCCTCCGCTGTCCGCCCCACGGGGTGACATCACGCTAGTATAACCTCACCCACGCGGGTCCTGTCCATCGCCCGTTTCGTATCGTTTGCGTGTCACTACGTCTCTCCCGTTTACATGTCATTTACCCTCATTCATACTCCAGACATCCATCACCTTTCATACGCCTCAGTACTGCCTCGATGAAAGTGGCGATGTCTGTCCAGTGGTCTTCTTCCCCTAGCATCAGCCCGATTATGTTATCGGGCATGATGTGTCCAGTCCTCCGTTCCAGTTGTTGTCTCCGTGTCGTCCATTTGTCGCAAGCAAGGAACGTGTGTTCCGCATCGTCTCGTGTGTGTCCGCAGTACTTACAGTCCGGTCTCCGTACTCGTTTCATGTTGTGTAGATCACTTCGGAAATATCCGTGTCCCGTGAGGAACTCAGGCCAGGTAAAAATTTACCTCCCCCCATCCTCGTTCGGTCCACGGTCTTAGGTCCGTTATCAATCGTCTTGTCCGTCGTCCGATTGTCTCGGTTGTCGAGCGCGCGTGCCAGTCCATCAGGGTCTTCTCTCTTTCACGTTTTGCCGCGTCAGCCCTTTCGGTCACTTCGTCGCGTTCATATGTTCGTTTCGTTCTGTGGCTAGTAGGTGTATAGGAATCATGCCCACCACCACCAGGATCGCCTCTGCCGAGACGGTTCTGTAGGCGCACGCTATCCTTAGTGCCCCCTGTCTTTGTACGTACGTCATCGTCGTCATCATTAATCTCCGTATTGGGATCTGTCAAATGGCGATATGACATCTGGCGGCGGAAAATCAAAGTACATTCGGGGCAAAGCACGGTCGTACATACATGTCTTGAAACTCTGGTGGTGGGGGTATGTCCTCGGATTGAAGCACCGGCCGTTTCGCCTAGTGACCACGAGTGTCGCTGCGATAGAGTGATGCAGGCTGTGCGAGAGAGATGGAAATCGATTGTTGACTCATAGGAACCTAACCTAGCTGTACAATTGGCTGGTGTAAAGTAGAGATCGCTTTATCGCTTTATTCGTCTTTCATTATAATTAGCTATATTTTTAAACATAACAGGCAAATCATAAGTTTCCATAATAAAATAACTCGTGTTGTACTTATTATATAATTATTATATCTGATGTACTTATTATATAATAAGCCCATGTGAATAAAACAACACGAGTTGTTTCATTAATATTATTTATATTTTATTTATTATATATATGTACACAATATTATTGTATATTATAATAGAAGGAATCCCCACTTGGGTGTATTATCGTTCGGGTGTGCGAGAGAGAACGCACCATGACTGTTCCAAGTGAGTACGAAAGAGAATCACGATCAGTCCAGTTTTGTAATTGGTCGTTGAGGCGGAGCTCGGACCTTATGCAGTTTTGTATTACTATATATTATGGGCTCTGGGGATCACTAGCGACGCCTGCGGTGGAACTGAGCACTACATCTCTGCGACCGATTGAAAGAACTATGTACATACAGGCCAGGGTAGGGAGTTTGGACTCCTTTAGTCTAGTCTCCTTGGTATTTTCCATCAGGCGGCTAAGCGAAGTGACCTACACTGCCGCCTTCTCTGCCGTTTGTTTTATGTGGGGCCAGCAGGTCAGCTTCGTGTCACCTCTTGAATTTGGCCTCCCCCTGGTTCCCATACATTCTGTTCCGACTGTCACCAGAATGATTATCGGTATTCATCGTCTCGTAAGCATGAGGGACTCCGTCTTGTCCAGTGCAAGAGTCAGTCCAAGCTCCAGTGCAAGAGTCAGTCCAAGAGGCGCGTGACCAAGTCTACGTGCCTCATGACTTGGTTCAGTATCAGCTGGACCAGATCGACTCTGCGCTCCACGATCGCCGCCCCCGCCACGTCGTCAGCGTAAGCGACCAGCGATGCGTTGCGCGGCATCTCCAGCCTCAGTAGGTGGTCCTACGTCAAGTTCTATCGGTCTTGTCCTAGGACTGATCCTTGTGCGAGACCCACGGTGATACTTCTGGTCACCTGTCCGTCTGCAGTCTCGTACGTGATGCGTCTGTCGTTGAGATAGTCCCGCATAGGGATGGGCGATGTTGTTCAATTAATTGAAAGTGTCGATGTTTTCGGTGAAATAATCGATTATATTTTGTCGATTTTTTTGGCGATCGATTAATCGATTCTCGATTTTGATAAAGTAACATCGAAATACAGATATGCAATGCCTTCTCGCAGGACGTGACGCGCGGATTGGTATATAACAGCCAATAACAAATCATCTTGTCTTCGCATCTTTTTCAACACAAACCTAAAGGTGAATTCTGATTGTTGGACTTGGCATACTGTACGCGATACCGGATGAATAATGCGCGAGATCCAATGAGAGATGAGGTATATACCAAAAAGTCTATACTGAAGCGGAACTTTCATTGGATATCGCATATCGTCAATACAGTGACAGCGTCAACCGTCATCCGCGTAACATATTCACCACTGGAAAGAAATACAAGAGAGCTCAAAAACGCGTGAACCGTAGTAAGTGCCGAAACCCCGGTCTACATTTTGCAGAAATATCGGGTTCAGGATTCGAATTGCGGGGACGAAGTGGCGCCCTAAACTGATCGCTGGTTCTCACGTCCATTTTCGCTTTTATTTACTCAACACCTTCATTAAAATTTTTATTTTCAGTCAAAGAACAGAATTATAGAGAGAAAAAATGTTTTCGAGAAGTCGGATTTTATATACATTTCCAGAACACATGGGTCGTTTGCGTCCTCGACAGATTTTTACGGCTTGCCAGCTGAAGCTGAATTAACCGATTCTGGCGGACCCGTGGCAGTGAAATAACGCTATCCCAAACTTTTTTTGAAACAGAATATGAACGCCACCTTCACGGGATACCCCATTGATGGAATGTCGAGGATGCAAACGACCCCATGGATCTCTTAAAATATTAAAAGAAAGGGGTATGCCGAATTTCCGATCGAAATTCGATTTCCGCTTTTCTGAAGTTTATCCGATTGTAGTTATGAAATTTATGTTTTAATAATGGCAATCTTTTTCCAAATATGGCATCTATGGATGCAACTGGACATATTTCCACATATGGATAGAACTGAATAGTAAATTATTAAAAGAATCGGGTTTGTACGACGACGAGATTTAACAATATAAGAACCCCGTTCATGGTTCACCAATTATTTTTTCATACTCGATTAATCGAATCGTCGATTGTTTAGAGGAAAAAATCGATTATCCATAACGATACTTCCAAAAAATATCGATTTCTTAATAATCGATTATATTTCGAACATCGCCCATCCCTAGTCCCGCAGTACTCGTAGAAGAGAAGGGGGAATCCGGAGAGCGCCTTCCAGCGCTCTCCTTCCGAAGATTGGAAGGCGTCCAATCTTCGTACGGTGAGACAGTATAAAAAACGTCCGTAAATTTGACCCAAGAGCGTGGTATGAAATATGACCTGTAGGCGTCGTCCGTTTCCGTAGTGCATCAAAAAAATATAGTAACACAGCCAATGCACAAGATGAAACTGACTGCCATGGTAGCTAATTGTTGATGCTTGTCGAAAAAACACCTACCGTGGACTAAGATTGTTTGTTTTCGATCTAGTTCGTCTAATTAGTTTAATGCAAGAATTGGTATGACAATTTTACAAAGTTCTTAAATTTTTGTTTAATTACGAAAAATGTGTTATTACTTTGTAAATAATTTTTATAATCCATTTTTTGATAGTTACAGAAAAACCATCAGCCATCAATAAACACATTAACGTTGATAGCTTTTAGGAATTATTACTATTTTTATTTGCGTTATTATGATTCTTATAAGAAATGTAATCAATAATCAAACTAATTTACCGATAAAAGGTGTAATAAATAATTTCAATTAAAAAAAAATGTCAGTTATAAAAAAACTTTACGAGGAGAGAATCGAAAGCAGTACCTCGCGCGGATAGTTGTAGTATAAGCATCACTTATGATCACTGGGTGATCTAGGTTATTGCAATTTGCCCAGCGGTGGAGCTGTTTATCTGATGAGTAATTTAAAGTGCGTTTTCCTCTTTCGTGTGAAGCACTACACTTGAAGCAGTGGCATGTGAAGTTGCAATTTACACTCGCATGTCCCAGTCGCTGACATTTTCTACATATTTTCTACACTATAATCTCGGCCGCCTGACCACATTTGAATGAAATGTATTTTTACGTCGTATATAAATTGTTATGGCATTTTCTAGGGTTTAAAAAAATAATTAGGTGGATTATAGCGCTACGATTTAAATGTAGAAACATCTTTAGGCACTACTACAGCTACACAAAATTTATTTATAAAAATAATTGAGGTTAAGAAAATAAAAATTTTCAGGTCATGTGACAGCTAATAACAACACAGACAGCTGATAACAACGCATGCGCAAAACATACATGTATATATAGCACACAATGACTAACTTCCCCAGCGCCGCTTATGCGGAACCCAATTTTGTCCCACTTTTACGGACGTGAGTGCCTGGACTTTTAGTGCCAGAATACAGAGATTAAATTCCTTCCCTATGGTACCCATACTTTTCCCCGAAAAACAGTTCCCCGAATTGACATTTCCCCGAATGACATTTCTCCGAAAAACAGTTTCGCGAATCGACACTTCCCCGAATGACACTTCCTCGAAAAACATTTCACCGAATGAACACTTCCACGAACGACACTTCCCCGAAAATGAGTGAAAAAGTTATTTATTTAAAGTCAAAGTCAAAATGGGTAAAAATTATTAAACAGAGGGTCAATACGATGATGAGAAAAAATGAGTGAAAAAGTTATTTATTTAAAGTCAAAGTCAAAATGGGTAAAAATTATTAATCGAAGGGTAAATAAGATGACAGGAAAAAATGAGTGAAGAAGTTATTTATTTGAAGTCAAAGTCAAATTGGGTCAAAATGGGTAAATGGGTAAGTGGGTGTGAGCGCAGGGTACCTCGGATATGCGTGGGGAATAGTGGGGTCCGTGGAACACTGGTGCGGGCTCAGGGCACTTCGAACGTGCGTGTGGAATATTGGGGTGCGTGAAACACTGTTGTGGCCGCAGGGCACCTCGAATGTGCGTGTGGAATAGTGGGGTGCGTGGAACACTGGTGTGGGCGCACGGCACCTCGAATGTGCGTGTGGAATAGTGGATTGCGTGGAATCCACATTCGGGGAAGTGTTTTCGGGGAAATGTACTGATACGGTTTTGGCACGAGGACGTTTGGGCGCGAGAACGTTTGAGTGCAGGGATGTTTTGGCGCGAGGACGTTTTGACGTGGGGATACTTTTGCGAGCCAAACAAACCCAAACGAACCCAACAAACCCTAACAAGCCCAAAGAAACGCAAACAAACACAACAAACCCCAACACGCCGAAATAAGAAATGTTTTTTGGGGAAGTGTCGATTCGGGGAACTGTTTTTTGGGGAAGTGCCGTTCGGAGAAGTGTCATTCGGAGAAATGTCGATTCGGGGAAGTGTCGATTCGGGGAACTGTTTTTCGGGGAAGTGTCGATTCGGGTAACTGTTTTTCGGGAAGTGCCGTTCGGGGAAATGTCGATTCGGCGAACTGTTTTTCGGGGAAGTGCCGTTCGGGGAAGTGTCATTCGGGGAAATGTTTTCGGGGAAGTGTTTTCTGGGAAATGTCATTCGGGGAAGTGTTTTCGGGGAAATGTACTGATACGTTCCCTATAGTCTCCTTGATTGTGAGCTTGACCACAAATATTATAAGGACAAGGCGTTAAATTTCTCGAGTGCTAACGTTATTCCAAAAATTGTTCCGCTGCAACGTTTTCGATCATTTTTTTTAATGTTCACAGTCCTTTCAAACCCGACAGCAATTTACCACTTCTATATGTTTTTTTTCTTCTATTTATTAACACACATTAGATTTATTTGAATAATTTTTCAGTACTTCGCGCACTTTAGCATAATTTATTTTTCAAGTGACCTTACATTCGGTTGTTGTCGCATCGCTCGTCGCTCGAGTCGCTCGTCGGTCGCAGTGTGAATGTGCGTAAAAACAGTTTCATGAACGTGTCACTGATCGCTACCCAGCAATTTCAAAATAGTTGTCTATTAGTTGTCCAAATGGGTACCAAATGTCCGCTTGGAAGTTACCTATAAGTTATCATGTGTCCAACAGTTATCTTTTTGGATGGTTGTTGACTTTAAGATAACTTCCGGGCGGACATTTGGCACCCTTTTAGCCGACTTTTAGACAACTTTTTGAAAATTGCTACCTGGGTAATCGCTCATCGCTCATCGCGCGCAGTGTGCAGAGGCCATTACGGAATCCGGTCGCTGGTGCCATGTCATGTGTATGACCAAATGGATAAAGGTTCTACTTGAACAATAAAAATCTCTGAAACTATGTTGTGAAACGGATTCCTTTTTGTACAGTCAATGCATTCTAATCGAATCTCTCGGTGATGTAAATTTCCATCGCCCACAAGCATTTCGATTTCAGTCTTAAAACTTTTTCAATCGGGCACATGAATCTTTCCGTAATGTGACCACAAGATTTAACCTTGTGTAATGTAACCATTGATTTCACCAACAGCGTTGCTGGAAAAACAGAATTGAAGGAACACGATTGGTCGAAATCTTACGGTTACGGTTACGACACGTGTATGGGGCTGGGGCGTTTGGGTCTTATGCTCCTTTCTGGCCGCGGTCCGAATTGCGCTGTAAGCGCTCAAGCGCATTACCCACTGCAATTGAACCAATCGGATCAACCCTACGCACGTTATGAACGCTGTATACTCAATTCGTACCGCAGCCTCTGTTTCTCTTCAATCTAGATTTCCGATTCACGCCCGTCAACGTGAAGTGAACTGCATTTTTCGCCACTTCCGCATGACCTTAAGCCTGCTCGCACAACCATTATTCTCGCCCAGTGGGCTGACATTGGTAGATAAATGCTGTTCGCCAAATGTCCTTACCGCACTGTGGCGCTAGTAGTCGTGTGACAGGCATGCATATATATGTACGTTTCACCGGTGTTTCGAATATTTTACATGAATAAAAGTCTAGTGTAGATAACTTTACGAAAACCATTATTCGCGTGTATGATGGATCCTGTTATCGCTGTAACAGTACGTGCTGTTATCGCCATAACGATAACAGCACGTAACGAAAGTATCGAATCCTTCAGCTGATCGGAGTATTTAGGGCCGAAGCCTGTCACGTAACAGCCAACGCTAGGTAGTGGCGCTTCCGAGAACTAAAAAGCCCGGACAAAACGCGTTTTCGTTTATCGTATAGGAATAGTAGGCCAGTGTCAGGGGGCTGTTCTCGCCCCACTCGGCGCACGCGTACATTCCCGGTGTCCACGCCGATCTACAGTAAAGTCCGGCGGATTATATTATCCCACCAGCCAGATAGTATATCGTTTCACTGTCGCTGGTAAACCCGCGCTTCTTCATAGGCACAGTAACTTTGTAATACCATCGCGCGTTTCTCTCGCCGTCGTATCGTCATATAAATGTTTATCTTCATACATACATAACCATATAAACGGAATAATACCGAAACATCAGCAGGATGGTTCAAGTGCGATACTCCCGCAATGTATTTTTACGAGGGATCTGCATAATATATCTTTTCGCATTCCTCAGCTTCTACATCCAGATACCCGGTGAGTAGTGCATATATATATATATAATGTCCCGGTAAAAAAATCGTGCGCTTTGTTGCTGAAATGTCAAGAAAATTACGCGGCGTGATACGTTTGCAGGTATTCGTTGAACGACGAAAAAAAAAGACAGACTTTCTTTACAATCGGCTTCAAATATCAATCCGTCTGGTCATGAGAAAGAGACACGAGTACGATTTTAACTTTCCCTCGTGCGCGACTCGTAAACCGCACTTTTCCGGATTCCTTTTTTTTAAGGACCGTTCATTCTGTCCTTTGCAACGATTCTCCCATCCTGCACGTCGCAAGATTGAATTTAAAGGATTTTTTGTGTTGTTCTTGCAAAGATGATTTTAGGATGTTTTATCCTAAGCATCGCGAATTTTTTTGCCTGTCCTTTGCAACGATTGTTCGGTTTGCATTTTTCAAGGATTTCTTCATCCTGTATTTTGCAGAAATTAATTTTTTTTCAATCTTCATCGCGCTTATGAACATGATTTAAGAATGTTTTATTGCAAATTTTGGAAGCATTTTTTTTAACGTTTTTTTTTCCTGCACTGCGGAGTAACGGGGATTGTTTTAATCACTCTTTATTCTGCGCTTTGATGTGATACACGTTTTTCAAAGTGGCAAAAATATCACGGAACCTTTGATTTCACGAATTTGAAGAACTGTATGTTCTTCTGCCAATTTATTACATTATGCGAAAAAATATATATACATAGATTATCAGAAAGTCATTAAGCTCTATCGGCTAGGCTTTACGCTCTTGAAAGCTTGACCTTTGAGTCCCTTTCTTCCACTATCTTCCCCTCTTATTCTATGGTGTGCCTGTGTCACAAATGGATATAGATCCTGAGATACTTGCGCAAAAAGTAAAAAAGCGGACGCCTAAATGGTAAAATTAATTTTGATCCATCAAAAATTCGTCCTTATACCAATTTGACTTGCCATTTAGGACTGTACGGCGACAATGGAATATTGCCGGCACGAACGCAAGTCGATCTTCAAGGAAAATTTTCGTTGAGTCAAAAACTGATTCAAAAACCGACACTGGTCTGGCTGGCACCGTATCTGGGCCTTAACGTTGAGTATACCTTGGACGTTATAGCGCTGCTTGGATGTGTTCTTGCTTTTGCAGGGTGAGCGATAATAGTTTAATGGAAGGAGGTGCTGAGGAGAAGCTTGTTACCTTGATTCTAACTACTTCTTCGTTTTCAGCTTCATCTCCCAGAGAGCTTGCATCGCTCCGAACTTTATGGCCCTATGGGCCCTCTACTTTTCTCTGTATCAGGTTGGACAGGTCTTCATGCGATTCCAATGGTAGGTCGAAACAACAATTACCATTTGTTTATAGAAATCCGACGATAGCTATTTTGATCTAGGCCAAAGAAAAATCAATTGTGGTAATCCATAGGTGCGAATTATGTAACACGTTTACTCTGCCGCCCATGCATGGTAATACGATAGTGCATCGTACATAGCATACGCATGTACGTATGTGCGTGTAACGGGATATCGTGTTGCACCGTCAAGGATGTTATTGAATCATTGCTTGTTAGCGCATTCATTTGTCTTTGAAAGTTGCTCGATTGGCCTCTTTCGTTCATGTGTGTGTACGTACATATATACCGGGTGACCCATTTTAATCTTACACCTGATTTTTCTCGGAAAATATTGCTCGGATATTGTGTATAACAAAAGTTTTAGGGGTTGAAGGGGGACGTTTGAAAAAAGAAATTTGGTGTATCCAAAATTCAAAATGGCGACGTTAAAATGGCCAAGATTTTTTTTTCAAATGGCAACACCTTTTTTTATCACCAAAAAATGTTCAGCTCAAAACCAACAACTTTTGTTGGAAATTTTTTTTAATAGAGGTCATAATTTTCAAGTAAGAACATCATTTTTAACTTAACATTTTTTTTTTTTATATGAATTCCTCAGAGGTACAGGGTTTTTCCCATTTTACCATCCCCTCCTTTATTCCTTCCATTCCTCCGACATTCACAATCCTTCCAGAGTTCCCTACAGAGTGTTTGCCGCAGCCACTCTTTCCTAATGCACTACTGTATCGCATTTGCACGAGGGGCCAGAAAAACTGCGGAAAACCTGGGCCAATGCAGGCGGCTATATTTGGCTAAGTTTCAGTTGTATTATCATCAGAAACTCAGACAAACTGCATCCCGCTCAGAAATTGACGCGCAAACCAGTGCACGGGCATGCGGTCAATGCTTCAAGTATTGACAGCCTCCAATGCAGCTTAACTTCAGTGACCGCCGAGCCCGCACACCGACCGCGCGCCCACCTCTGTCGGTTTCATTTTTAACTACTTGAGCGGTATTCAGGATTTACCATGAGGAGGTCTTTAACGGACCAAGTGTACGTGCATGTGCATGTGCGTGCATACACGGAGGTGCGTGAAAGAGTGGCTGTGGTCAACACTCTAGGAGGGAACTCTGGAAGGATTGTGAATGTGGGAAGGAATGGAAGGAATAAAGGAGGGGATGGTAAAAGGGGAAGGACCCCGTACCTCTGAGGAATACATATATATAAAATAAAAAAAATTTAAGTTAAAAATGATGTTCTCACTTGAAAATTATGAACTTTATAAAAAAAAAGTTTCCAACAAAATTTGTTGATTTTGAGCTGAACATTTTTTGGGTGATAAAAAAAAGGTATGTTTCCATTTGAAAAAAACATGTCGGCCATTTTAACACCGCCATTTTGAATTTTGGATCGACCAAATTTTTTTTTCAAGCGTCCCCCTTTAACCGCTAAAACTTTTGTTATACGCAATATTTCATCCGAGCAATATTTTCCGAGAAAAATCAGGTGTAAAATTAAAATCGGACACCCGGTATATCAGCGTGTATTGAATGTACACATATCCCTGCTGAAAATGTCAACAAAACGTTTTTTCATTATCCTGCAACAAGTGTAGAAATAACGATAACAAGAATTTAAGAAGATGTTAAAGCTACGAAGGTGAACTTCATTAATATGCAGGGGGTCGTGAAAAATATTAATCAGTTGTCGCGTTTTTCAAGTTCGCACTTGCAAAGCGAGTTTTCCATATAATTCCAATAGGGAAAAAAAGTTATGATGACTACCACTGAGCTAGGAAGCTAAAATTTCGCATGCACTGATTTGAACCTAATATTTTTTTAAAAATGTAAGAGGACAATTTTTCTATTCACAAACTGCGTGTGTGTGAATGTGGCAAATGTGTTTTATTCATTCTCTGTAGCACAGCGGACGATCTGCCCTTTAACAAAAATCGGTATAATCCGATCAATTTTTGGTCAATCGAATAAGATATAAGTTTATCAATGCATACACAGGGTGTCTCTCTTATCTCTGCCACCCGAAATAACTCTGTAATTATCGACGTCACAAAAAAATGTTCCAAACAAAAGATGTACGGTGTGAAGGGGGCTATCAAATGCGATCAATTTTGTTTTTATTTCCGTGGAGGCGCTGACGTACAGTGAAGGTCACCTCCACCATTTTAAATGGAATAGTTTTTTTTCAACCATCTTGTGGAGCACTTCAAACTGAATAAAAAACATTAGGGGGTCAAAGTCGTTCAAGGTTATTCAAGGACACTTATTAATAAAATACAAATCTAAATATTTCGTATCAATTCCAAATATTTGGTAGTGATCCGAGATATTTAGATTTGTATCATCGATACTGACCTTGAATAAATATGCCGTTTTCAAGAGGTAGGACAACAGGCCTACCTTCTGAACAAGGTCATTCAACGTCAGTAACGATGATACAATTCTAAATATCTCGGATCACTACCAAATATTAGATAGTGATTCGAGATATTCAGATTTGTATTTCATTTTCATAGGTGTTCTTGAATGACCTTGAACGACCTTGACCCTCGAATGATTTTTATGCGGCTTGAGGTGCTCCACAAGATGGGTGAAAAAAATGTACCATTTCATTTAAAAAGGTGGAGGCGACCTTCACTGTGCGTCAGCGCCTCCACCAAAATAATAAAGATTGGTCGCATTTGATGGCCCCCTTCACACGGACCAACTTTTGTCTGGAACATTTTTTTGTTACGTCGATAAGTAACGAGTTATTTCGGGTGACAGAGATAAGAGGGACTGTATACTCTACAAACAAAGAGTACATACCCTGTAATATTTGGTACCCATACTTTTCCCCGAAAACACTTCCCCGAATGACATTTCCCCGAAAACGCTTCCCCGAAAACATTTCCCCGAATCGACATTTCCCCAAATGACACTTTCCCGAATCGAAATTTTCCCGAATGAACACTTCCACGAACGACACTTCCCCGAAAATGACTGAAAAAGTTATTTATTTAAAGTCAAAGTCAAAATGGGTAAAAATTATTAATCGAAGGGTAAATAAGATGACAAGAAAAAACGAGTGAAAAAGTTATTTATTTGAAGCCAAAGTCAAATTGGGTCAAAATGGGTAAATGGGGTGGACGCAGGGCACCTCGAATGTGCGTGTGGAATAGTGGGGTGCGTGGAACACTGGTGTGGGCGCACGGCACCTCCAATGTGCGTGTGGAATAGTGGATTGCGTGGAACACTGGTGTGGGCGCAGGGCACCTCGGATGTGCTTGGAATAATGGGGTGCGTGGAACCCAAACAGACCCCCAACAAACTGTTTTTCGGGAAAGTGTCATTCGAGGAAATTTCGATTCGGGGAAGTTTCATTCGGGGAAATGTACTGATACGGTTTTGGCACGAGGACGTTTGGGCGCGAGAACGTTTGACTGCAGGGATGTTTTGGCACGAGGACGTTTTGGCGTGGGGATACTTTTGTTAGCCAAACAAACCCCAACAAGCCCAAAGATACGCAAACAACCCGAACAAAACCAAACAAACACAACAAGCCCAAACAAACTCCAAACAAACCCAAACAAACCCCAACAATCCCAAAGAAACGCAAACAACCCAAACAAACGCCAACAAGCCTAAATAAGAAATGTTTTTCGGGGAAATGTCGATTCAGGGAACTGTTTTTCGGGAAAGTGCCGTTCGGAGAAGTGTCATTCGGGGAACTGTTTTTAGGGGAAGTGTCGATTCGGGGAACTGTTTTTCGGGGAAGTGCCGTTTGGGGAAGTGTCATTCGGGGAAATGTCATTCGGGGAAATGTACTGATACGGTAATATTTTGTCACAGGGATAATTTGCTGTTGGAGGCTGGTTTTTTGTGCACTATCATTGCACCCTTGTGGTATCCTGCGAGGGGAAAGCCGAGCACGCCCAGTGACACCATCACGTTTTGGACTGCTCGTTGGCTCCTCTTCCGCTTGATGTTTTCCAGTGGTGTGGTAAAGCTGACCTCTGGCTGCCCGTCTTGGTGGAATCTCGAGGGTAACAAAAAATCTTTGTCAATTCAGAAATTCACGAAGCCGTTCACATAGGACATAATATTTATTACATGTTTATATCGTGAATGAAAATGCACATGAAAAAATTGTGCAAATGAGAAACTTGCCCGTTGCTTTCTTATCTTTAACAATATATATGTATATCTGTGTATGTGTGTGTGCGGACGCACGTTGATAAATATTTATGAATTATTAAGGTCCTTAAAGATGTGAACTCATAAAATAATATTTTCTTGCGCAGCTCTCACCGTTCACTTCGAGTCCCAATGTATTCCAACTGTTCTGGCTTGGTACGCGCATCACTTGCCCACGTGGTACCTGCGTCTGAACACCGTCACGGCGAACGTTTTCGAGCTGGTTATTCCGTTTCTCTTCTTTTTCCCAAACAGAAAAGTCAGGATAACGGCATTCTACTTACAGGTTGGTACAGCCCGCCCCTCCGCCTCTCTTCAACCACGAATCCTTCGCGCATTTTCCACTCGTATTTTTTCATCGCATTCATACAAGCCGCACTTGTATTCTCGCGTTCACAGCTCTTCCTGCAAATGCACATAATCGTGACCGGAAACTGGAACTTCTTCAATTTCCTCACGATTTGTTTGTTGCACTCGCTGCTGGACGATCAATTTTTTTACAAGAAGAACAAAACGAAGAACGAGAATTCCGAAATTTGGGAATACCTTTCGACGCTAGTTTGTCTTGTCGTGTACGGGGGTGTTATTTATGGCACGTGTGTCATTTACAATCTCAGGATTGGCGACAATTGGACCGTACAGTCGGAAATCGGTGAGCGTCCAAGTAACACCCACTTTCTTCCTCCATCTTTTTATTCTGTTGTTTTTTGTTTGTTTAGTAGAGGAGCATTGATTAGATCCTAAGCACCCGCCATGTTCTGCAATAACGTGCTAAAACATTTATAGGATTTGATCAGGAGCAATTTGATCGTGTTCTTGCCCGGGTGATTCCAATCTCGATTTACATCGGTCTCACGTCTCTCGGCTTCATCGTAGCGGACGCCATAACTCACTCGATCCTGTCGTCGAAAGGCGTGACCAACAAGATCGTCAATACCCTTACAAGCCTCTTTTATACGGCCGTCGTTTGCTTCGTATTTGCGATCAGTGTCGTAAGTTTTATTTTGCAAGCCTCGCTCATACGTGATCGCGTGTGTGTGGGTGTGTACACACACGGTCGCACATACAGAAACACGAATTTGAATCACTGACAGGTGCCGTTCTCCGCGCTGCACGCTTCACACAACGCGACAGTACCAGCACAAATGAAGAATTTATACGCCAAAGTCGAACATTTTCATATCGGCAACGGATATGGCTTGTTCCGTCGCATGACTGGCGTCGGAGGTAGACCGGAAATAATAATCGAAGGAAGCAACAGCATAGACGGACCCTGGAAGGAATACGAGTTTCTATACAAGCCCGGAAACGTGAACAATTCTTTGCCGTTTGTCGGTGAGATACGGATACATTACTTGCCCAACGAGGCTTAACGCGTTACCCCCACTTGTAGCGCAAAAAAGGCCTTTTTCATGAATTTTTTTAAAGAAAACTACAAAACTTTTTTAATCGATCGATATACCATCTTAAAGAACACATCTTGAAGAACTTTCAGTGATTTTTTATTGAAAAATATTACATTGTTTAGTGGCAAATGGCCGTCAATGAGGAATGTTTTTATATACACGGTTTGCGGTGACCAACATTGCGGCGAAGTGGATCAGTCAAATATAAGTATAAACTAGTATTTAATCGAAGGATTTTAAAAAATATTCATTTTTCACAAAATGGCGGACAGTCAAAGTTAATGGTTCGATTTTAACGAAAAAAAACGGCTGTTTTTTGGCTATAAAACGGCCATTTTTGTTCGAAAAAAAATCGAACGATTAAAGACTACATTTTTATGTATTAAATAAGCCTGCAAAATTTCAAGAAGATCGGTTCATTAGTGTTCGAGTAATCTTGGTCACCGACTTCAGAAATGCCATTTTGAGAAAAACGCGTTTAAAGTTTCTCTTTCAACGCTCTTTCAACGCGGATTCTTCTCTTTCAACGCTCATATCTCAGTTAATTTTGTTCGGATCGACTTGAAATTTTCAGGACATATTCTCAGATACTTATACTTAAAAAAAATCGATTTTTTCAAAATCGCAAGTGGGGGTAACCCCTTAGACGACCTGAGCGTTTCACCCGTCAAAGTTGAGGGGTAACTATCTCTGATAACGAAGATATGATCGATGAAAGTTCGAGGCTTCAAAGTTTATGCTAAATATCTAGACACAAGATCGTGAATACGCTATTTAAGAGGAGATATACACCTAGGAGCCGGAAAAAAGGTTATTTTGTGAATTTTTTCAAGGAAAACTATTTTAAATTTCGGATTGGGGTTTTAATTATCTAAAAGTATATACATTCAAAAATATGTTTAATTTTCTTTATTTAAAAATATAAAAAATATACAAGGATATTGTATGATCCTCGGGGCATCGTCAAAAAATCTGCGTATACGGTACCCACTGGCGTCTCTTAAAAAATTATCTGAAAAAAAAACCAAAAAAATTATTAAACTCGATACTATAATCTAGTACTTGTCATAGCCGATTTTGAAAATATCGATGTATGACAAAATGGCGGACGTTTGAACATAAATAGTGATTTTTGGGCCAAAAATTAGTTATTATTTTGCCTATAAAACAAAAACTAAGTAACGGAAACAAAATCCTATGACAATTACTAGATAATGGTGTATAGAATAACCGGAAAAAACCTCAAGGCAATCGGTTCATTTGTTTGCGAGAAATTTTGGGTACCGATTTGAAAAACGTGGTTTTGAGAAAAACGCGTTTGAAAATTTGGGAATGAATAGATTATGAAATTTGTCAACATACATGGAATCATCGATACCAGGCCCATAGCGTAGGTCTTCTACGGTCGACGGAATGTTCGTAGCTTCTAAATCCTTGACCTCGACCATCTAGATGTATATCTCCCCTTAATACTGTCGCTTTCTGTAATTGATCATGGTATGAAAGCAAAGAAAGTCGGAAATAATCGCATTGCGAATACTGTATTTGGGGTTACAATGGTTTGCAAATTTGCAGGTCGTAGTTCGTAGCTGGCAGAGGGCCTTTCAAAAAACTTACGAAGAACGAAACTCTCTCTCTCTCTATTAGAAACTATTGGAAAACTATTAGACTCGTTTTGTTTATTGGGGGAAAAACAGTTTCAAGGGGGGAAACCACTGCCGTGCCAAGTGGTGGTTTTTTCAGTTTTACTCTTAATTTAATTTTGTTGTCAATACTCATATAGTGGATTTTCCATCGCTTTACAACGGACAAGTTTGACATATAGCTATATTAAATATATATAAACACCTTCGCACAGAGAAGCCAAATCGTCCTAAACATACAGCACGAATGCGCTGAAAACCGTTGACCCGAGGAATTTTTTCCTAGATCGCGTTCGTCGTTTCCCCAAAAAGTAGGCATATGAATTTAAATCATCAAAAGCACACATTGTCCGGTACGTGTAGGTTTATTTCCTCCATGGTGAACTGTCATGCTTGGGAAGTACATTAGCTGTGAGTGTAGTTTGAAAAATTGCTTGCTTGAAGGATAGGAATCGAAAAAAAAGAATAATAATTCGAAGAATAAAAAAAAAGAAATAGGATATAAAAAAGAAAATTAAAAAAGAAAAACATCTGATTGGAAAAAAACTGGTTTAAACGAAGTACTTTGCGATTTTGAGGGCGAAACGCCCGTGCGGTATCATTCTTCATAATACACACCGTACAACTAACGATGGACGTCACGCACTTAACGAGTATTTTTTTTCAGAAAAGTTTCTAGACCGGTTTTTTTCATTAAAAGTTTTGCTGTAGATGTCATATTATTTTTCGTTCTGATTCCGACAATTGTAATGTTTGATCTTTGTCTTCAGTTCTTCTGTCAATTATCTTTACGAGCTCCGATAGTTAAGGGGTTAGGCCACTCTAGAGGCCGAAAAGATAGGCTTTTTGGGGATTTTTTTTCAGAAAAACTACATAATAAATCGAGATTACAAAAAAGGGTGTTTATCATACATATTGACTGGATACAATAATTTTTTTAAAGCGATTAATCTCAAAATGGCGTCTGTGCAGCGTTTATCTCAAACCTGCATTTTTTAAGTTAGCCGGAAACATAACTCAGACAATTTTCAGCCCATTCACTTGAAATGTTGAATACATCTTGAAAAATACATTGTCTATGGAAGTACGTAGGATTTTTTTTTATATGGCATAGTTCAATTGTTATTAACAATTATCCGACGATTTTTAGGGAAATTTTTAGAAAGTGAAAAATTTGCCTAAAAAACCGTTAGATAATTGTTAATAACAATTGAACTAAGCAATATAAAAAAAAATCCTACGTACTTCCATAGACAATGTATTTTTCAAGATATATTTAACATTTCAAGTGAATCAGTTGAAAATTGTCTGAGTTATGTTTCCGGCCAACTTAAGGTACTCCTTTCACGGAGGGCCGTATTTCGTGGGGGCATAAGCAGGGCCTTCTGAATCGTCGGTAAATTATAATTGCGCTTAATAAAAAAATTAGTTACAATGGATTATTATACACAACGATAAACTAGAATAAAATATATCGTGCAAATTTAGTAGATTGAAACATTTTTACATTTATTTGAAACGTCACGGCTACGAAAATTCTTCTGCTAGTCACATTTTTCCAAGCGTTAACATTAATATTTTCTTTAAACGTTCGGTGACCCTCTGTTTTTATTGTCCTTACGGAATCTTTAGACTTTTTCACACCTGTGAGCAGTTTTTACCAGGCATCTAGAGTTATTTAGTGTATAAATTATTAGATAGAAATGTGGCCAGCTTGACATGTCCATAAAGCGCCGTATAAATGAGACGATTTTTAGGGCCGTAATTTTTCGTTAACGGTTCGGTAACTTGGCTTGAAATTTTACCAGTATACTGGGATGCATTTTTACTTCATTATAGACGAAAATCAGTTAAGTGTAAAATATTTGGGTTCGTGAAAGGAATACGTTAAAAAAATGCAGTTTTGAGATAAATGCTGCACAGCCGCCATTTTGAAATCGATCGCTTCAAAAAAATTATTGTATACAGTCACTGATGTGTATGATAAACACCCTCTTTTGTAAACTCGATTTATTTTGTAGTTTTTCTGAAAAACAAATTCCCTAAAAGCCTATTTTTGCGGCCTCTAGACTGGCCTAAGGCCTTAAGGCGAAGTAGAAGGTGGACAAGGTGAAACGTCCGTGCGAGAGAGATAGCTAATATTTTCGAACAGGGATTTCTCAAAGAAGAATAATGTTTAGGGCAAAGGAGATCGTTAAGCCCTGCGTTAAGGACCCTGCGTTAAGGGTTCGCCTTTGTTTTTTCCTGAAAAACTTAACTATCTATGGAAAAACTGGGTTGAAAAATTTGTGTTCTTGCGTTGGCCTTCTACATGCCTTTAATGCATTTTCGTAACATGAAATTTCGGCACGTATAGTAAAGCTATATGTACTGGGAAATGCAGGATACAAATTTATTTGACGGCTTTTTGTGGGGCTGGGCAACGCGGCCTGCGAAAATCCACTTGCCTTGACTTTTTTACAGCGTCTATGCCGTTTTCAGAAAGTAGGGCTGTTGTCCTATCTCTTGAAAACGGCATATTTATACATACGCATGCATATTTGTTTAAAAGATTAGTACATCGTGCACAATCATAGTAAGCACAATAAACAGATCTGAAAGAAAAGGATGTATAGAGCATTGTAAAATCGAACGTTTTTCCGGACCGCGTACCATTGATAGGTTAAATTCCCGATTGTCCGCAATAACTCAAACGAGTTGGTCTCACTTACGAAGCACATTACAACGCCGAGTCTCAGTTTCGTCGAACCTCCTTAAGGCGAAGTAGAAGATGTACCACGTGACATATGAGTGCGAGACAGATAGCTGAAATTTTCGAACAGCGATTCCTCAGAGATGAATAATATTTAGGGCAAAAGGAAATCATCAAGCTCTGCGTCAGGAAATTCTCCAGAGCCTAATGCTCTGTTTTTCCTAAAAAATTTAACCATCTATGAGAAAATTGGGTTGGAAAATTTGTGAGGTTATGTTGACCTTGTACATGCCCTTAACAGCACCTCATCAGCCGCGTCTTGACTGGCAAATGTGGTTCGCCGCGCTCGGCACTTATCATCAAAATCCATGGATAATGTCGCTGACGTATCGCCTACTCAGCGGACAGCCCGAGGTACTGGGCTTGATCAACAACGTTGAAAATCCTTTCCGCGATAGTCCACCCAAATACATCAAAGCAAGCCTCTACCACTACCACTACGTGTCGTGGAGTAAAACGTGAGTAGCCCCTTTTTTCGTTTTCATGAAATGGTATATCGGAACTAGACTTTCCGCGCAACGGAGGCAATAAAAGAAATATGTTCGACACGCAATATGCTCGTTTCGCAGAAGGAACGATCAAGCCTGGTGGACGAGGGAAAAGGTGGGCGAATACTTTCCGATATTCAGCCACGATCATCCACCATTGTTGGACTATCTCGCGAAGATGAAGATTATCGAGAACAGACCATTGGTGGACGTGACGAACGAGCCGCTTAAGCGCGTTCTCGTCGGTATCAGATCTCTCCTCGGCAGGGTTGAGGCGAGTCTACTTTTGTGGAGTGTTTTCACAGCGGGATGTGCAATTATCATGACGCGTCACAGCAACAACAACAACGCGGCCTCCCGGAAGAATTAATTATAATCCTGGTGAATTTTCCCAGCTCCGCCGCTTCGTGAAATGTATCATAGTTACATTTTTAAATGATCTTTCTTTTGTTGCGTAATTTATTACGGGAGCGCGACGAGAGCTGGGAATTTTCGCGAATAATGAAGGAAAATGACTGAGTCACGCAGGGTGTAATCGTACAAGTATGTATGTCTCGCTCTCCTTTTCCTTCTCCTTTTTCTCATCTTCCGCTGCGGAACAGCGTTACGGCGATCAATACGCACCACCACATAGACACGATATGGCGCAACTTCTCTACCGTTATCGTAGTTTACTCTTGATTAACGGCTGATCGGAGCAGCTCAACGCGCAATCATGACATCCCAATATTCGCGCTCCTTTTTTAATTGATCTTGATGTAACGCATAAATAGCCACTCAGCGAGCGTCGAAACCGAATGGTGTGTATCAATCATATTTTCCACCATACGCAGGCGTCTATAACCTTGAAAATACTCAGTTGGGGATTACCGAAACTTTACGGCCTATATATCGACGTTACACCGAAACTTTTCTGTCCATATTTACGCAATAATTTATATCTGTATCCCCGTGTTTACTGTCAATTAGCCTCTGTGTTTCCAATACGTCTTCGTGTTTATATATATATATATATATATATATATATATATATATATATATATATATATATATATATATATATATATATGAAGTGTTTCCGGGATGTTTTGTTTGTCAAATGTTTTTCTCCCCTTGTTTTTTCCTTTTTGTAAAAAGCGCATGTCTTCGTATTAAAAAAAAACACGTTGAACAGCAGTTTGCGTATGATTTTTTCAGGAATAACAAGAATATACTAGATTGACGGGCGTTTTGCGCGAAAAAATATTTATGTATGTATACATACGCATGAGTTTAATATTATATTATACAAGTTTGACGCGTAACGCCTGTAAATTTGTATGTATATATTGGAAATTCGTTACTCGGGATTTCGACTAATAAAGAGTGCAATTTATCGGTCGATTTGTTAGCACCGTGAAATCAAATTGACGGTACTTTAAAGAACCGAGATGGCCGAAATGTAGATCTTGACAAACGCAAACAAAACCTTTAATTTTTTTCTTCGACTTTTTCCTCTACAATCAGTATTCATGGGGATGTCCGAGTGTCAAATATCTAGTAATTCATGGGGTAGACAGGATGTCCCATTTCAAATGAACACTCCAAATGAATCAAGAAATTGAAGTCGGATATAAAGCCATTCCCTACAAAAGATTCCGATTATCAAGGTGGGATATACATTTAGACAGGAAAAGAATAAGCAATATTGACAGATTTTTTAAAACAACAAATAATTATTCTACAATTATCAAACTTTAGATATACTTTAATAGTATATTTAGGTATACGAAACAATTTTTTTAAATTAATTCATCATCAAAATGGCGGAGTTGTGGTAGAGTGTTACAGCAAGGTCGCTGCGGGAGTTGAGAATCGGCGTGCAGTCTAGCTTCGCGCAGACTTTGATTTGCAAAAAAGTTCAAACATTTTTTCAGTTAAAATGTATAGTTTCTATGTGACGGTAACTAAAATGAAGAAAATGCAAATTTGAGAAAATGGCACGCATTTACAACAACAAAAATCAACATTTAACGCAACATTTCTGCAAAATGTGGATAAAAAAGTAGTTTTTTTTTTCAATTTTTCAAAGATAATTTTCGTCAAGTAGAGGTACCAATATTATCAATATTTCTACCAAGTTTCAACTCAATCGGCTTAATAGTTTTTGAGTAATCCTGCACGCCAATTTCGATAACGCAGTTTTGAGAAAAACGCGTTTGAAGTTCACGCCTGCTCCGAATGCGAGCAGTGAGGCACAGCGTTGACGGGCTGTAACGTTTGTAGTTTTTCGAAGTTCACCTTAAAGATTTTTTGATCGTTGCAAATGTATATCCCGCCTTAAGGGGCAGAGACGATGGGGATATTTGAAAAAATCGACGCACGCATCTCGTTTCTCGGTAACATTCATAATTTTAAACAGGACCGGAGTCCTGTGTTTCATTTGTTTAGAAAAAGCAGATTTTGAAACAAGTATAACGAAAAAAAATCCCCTCTCGAGCTAGAAGAACACGGACGTTACCGGACTTTTTAGTTTTGACAATGAAGTGAACTTCGATACATGAGACTTTAGCAAAAAGTACGATGCAAAGGACACTACGATTGTAAATATGACATTTTCGTTTTGGACCTTATCAGGAAAAGGACGTTGCTCCGTACCTTATGCAGTAATCTCGGTGGAAAAATGGAAAGCTCAAGGGGTAAGGCCACAGTAGAATTTTCAAAAAATTGATTTTTTTTCTCGCTAAACGGTGCTTTATCATCATAAGAATAAGTTACTATTTTATTTATAGTAAGACATTTTTTTCACCCACTTTGAGCGTATAACGTAAGCCTACCTCTGGCACGGCCATAGAGTACCTAAAACTTTCAACGCGTTTTTCTCGAAACAGCTTGTTTTCAATTGGCGTGACAAATAACTTCAAAAATTTTCACTCGATTTACTTCAAATTTAAAAGTTATGTTCCTAATTGCATTTCGCAGAGAAGAACGTACGGAATTTCTGATTAATCGAAAACTTTTCATTTTATGAGCACTTTTATACGAAATTTTTCACTGATATTTCATTCAAGTACCTACAACTCAATTCAAATACCTACAACTTCTGTATAAAATAATATTTTTTAAATTCTGTACGTACTTCTCTAGGTATTCTAATGTAGATTGGCGAGAATTTTTGTTTTTTGTGCTAGGTAAAAAATTGTCGATGCTGAATGTCACGCCGCGGAGCGCTTAAAAAAAAGATGAAAAAAGAAAATATTAGTAGCCGGCCATTTTGTACAACGAAAAAAAAATTCTAACAGCTTGATATTCATACTAAATAGATGTGTAATTAATTTGATGAGTAAATCACTTTTTCATACGTAAAAAAATTGTTAAATTCGCACATGATTCTATACCCGTTACTGTGGCCTAACTCGAGTTCCAGAAGTTCATCCTTTGTTTTTTGTTTAATTTCCTTCCTCTTGTATGAAGCGATTCGTTGGTCAAAACAACCAGCTATAGCGAGACTGGAAAAACAATTTCGACTCTAGATTTCTGGTCGTAACGACCAGGGCCCGGAGCTGGGAAAAAAAAATATTCGTCTCAAGATTTCTGGTCGTAACGACCAGGGCCCGGAGCTGGGAAAAAAATATTCCACTGAAGATTTCTGGTCGTAACGACCAGGGCCTCGAGCTGGAAAAAAAATATTCGTCTCAAGATTTCTGGTCGTAACGACCAGGGCCCGGAGCTGGGAAAAAAATATTCCACTGAAGATTTCTGGTCGTAACGACCAGGGCCTCGAGCTGGAAAAAAAATATTCGTCTCTAGATTTTGGGTCGTAACGACCAGGCCACGGTCCTAGGAAAAAAATATTCAACTCCTGATTTCGGGTCGTAATGACCAGGTGGCCGGGAGCCCAAAAAACATATCGACTGAAATATTTCAGTCGTAACGACCAGGCGGATGGGGGTCCAAAATATATTGCGACTGAAATATTTCGGACGTAACGACCAAACCTCGGGCCCAAAATGAGGCCCAGCTGTTGTAAATACGAACAAAAATAGTTGGTCGCTACTACCAGAAAAATGTTCCGTTGACCGAAAAAATTCGGTAGAAACCACTCGAAGTACGACCGAAAAATTCTGGTCAACAAATCCGCTAGGGTCCTTAAAAGATAACTCTGCTGTTCATCTGTCCCAGCGTTGCAGGAACTAATCAATAATCAAGGGAATGACCAAGAATTTTGAATATGCCTGGGAGCTCGTCTATACCAGTCGGGGTAAGATACTGACGGCTTTTGGTTGTTACCTTTGACCGTTTTATGAATCGATTGTTTCATTCAAAAAAGCATTCTCACGTGCCTACATTCGAAAGATCGGTTGTCAAGAATCATTTTTCGTTAGAATACATCATTCCTTCGCGTTTCGTGTCATAACGATGTCAAATGTAAATCCGTCCGTACAGCCTGGACAGGGTTCCCTCCGGTTGATTCTTGGCGACATTTCAAAATATTCAAATGCCATGAGTGCGGCGTTTTTTTAAACATAAAATGTCGATCTTTTCCGTTATATTCGTTTCAAGAGCCACTTTTTTCTGATAAAAACGGTGAGGCTCTATTTAGAGTAACGAAGTTTATCGCAAGGATTTGTAAACGCGTCGATAAAAATAAATGTGGACTTGTCCCCCAGGAAATCGTGCATCTTTTGTAGGAAATATTCTTTGGTCCGACTTTATTGTCGTGGTTTACTTGAGGAGTGCAATTAAAAAGGGACATCCCGTATGTGAGGCATTCTTCGTCAACTGGGCCACTTTTTTTTTCAACCTCCAATTTTTTTTCAAAATCTGCCAGTTTGAAATATTAGTCAAAACGAACGTCTGTGATTTTTTGAAGATTTTTTTAGGCGTCCGTTCAGGATTTTAAATTTTTCATTACGAACACTGTATCCGAAAAAATATTCATCAAACAAAAAAAACGTAAGTATACATTTTTTAAAGTTTTTCCGCTTTATCAAAAAAAATCATAATTTTCTGCATTGAGAAAATTGAAATTTGGCAAAAAATGAGAATAACATTTTTTTATGCCTAATAACACACTTTCGATTTTGGTACAAATGTTACAAGATGTCCATCATCGGGTAAAGAGTCTGCGAAAAAAAATTCAGAATGGTACCTGCAATGGTTAGGATGAAAAAAACCCTGCGAAATCTCATAACCGCATATGTGATTATAAAAACCCTGCGAAAGCTCATAAAAAAATGTAAACCGTTACGCGGTTATGAGATTTCGCAGGGTTTTTATTTTCTTTCATCCTAACCATTGCAGGTACCATTCTGAAATTTTTTTCGCAGTCTCTTTACCCAATGACACACATCCTGTAAAATATGTACGGAAATCGAAAGTGTGTCAATAGGTTTAAAAAAATATTATTCTCATTTTTTTGCCAAATTTCAACTTTCTCAATGCAGAAAAAATATGATTTTTTTCGATAAAGCGGAAAAAATAAAGTTTTCATTCTTGTGTTTTTTTTGTTCAATGAATATTTTTTCGGATAGTGTTCGTAATGAAAAATTGAAAATCCTGAACGGACGCCTAAAAAATTTTTTAAAAAATCACAGACGCTTTTGACTAATATTTCAAACTGGCAGATTTCGAAAAAAAATGGAGAGGTTGAAAAAAAGTGGCCCAGTTAATGAAGAATGCCTCATACACGGATATATTACTATTTTTGCAGGCGTTCCGTGGAAATATATATATATATATATATATATATATATATATATATATATATATATATATATATATATGTGTGTGTGTGTGTGTGTGTGTGTGTGTGTGTGTGTGTGTGTGTGTATCGCAGTATCGTTTCCAAGATCCAACGTTAATAAATGAGAGAGAAACTCCAGTGTCAAATAATTTAATCGGCCAAGAAAATAATTGATCGGATATTTTAGGAGCACATAAGTGATTGTTCCAAACAAGCGTAATTGCGAGCTCGGACGTGTCAACTAGTCTCCTAATAGTTAACGTAGCTATGTAGAAGAACAACGCAATGCCGGGGATAACATGCAAGTGAATTAACGGTGCTTTTTAATAACTGTTAATATAATAATAATCGTTTAGATGCGTGTTATCCGAACGATAATAATCGTTTAGTCCCGTGTTAGGGTCGCATTTTTTTACTCGGCGTCGATGGCGAGACATCGAAGGTGTCAGTTCGGACGTTATTAGTAGGAACGACGTTAGGGTCGGAGGCCTCGAAGCACTGCAAATTCGTCGCGACGTCGACATCCGGTCGAAAGATATGCGACAATCCAATGGGATACTTGAACAATTGTACGAGACGCTTTTGAAGTGTTTCCATCGACCTCTTGGCTGTTTGGCTCATCGCTGAGGACACTTGTCGCGGGTGATACCGCTCGGAGCTAGTCCTAGGCTTATGGGAGATTTGATGGAACGCGAGGAGGGTGTGATAGTTGGGTTCCAAACAATTTACGGGCTGATCCAAGCACTGAATTATACCGTCGCACGAGCTCGAAATCCAGGTTTTGTCTTTCGCTTTCGAACTACGCTTTTTCGTTCGAGCAACATTTCTGCTGTTTGGCCCGCCGCTCGACGTTTGCAATATCCTGTCGATTCCGGTGGTCGGCACGCCTCCGGGCATGATCTCGATTTTCGACATAATTTTCGAGCACATCTCAGGCCCGATTACGTAGACTCGCTCGACGACTCGCAATTCTCTCGTACAACTCGTTACGAACCTCGAGATCTTCTCAAACTCTGCATCCGTATCCTCGCCTATGAGTTTAACTATTTCTTCGGGTGTGCAAAAGTGCTCGGTGTTCAATGTGATCTGGCAGTGATCGAGATCGGCTGGTGACTGATAATCGATGTTTTCGTGGAAAGCCAATTTCTTTCGCCTGTCGATGCAATGACCGGAGCACGCGAAATGTTTTTGTTCGGTGGGCCTCGGGTTTTCGTTGCAATAACGTTCAACGGTGTTTGGCGGACGACGAATCGTTTTGGCGCACGTCGTCTGCCGCTTTCTCACTGACTCGAGCAACTGTTTGTCCTTTTCGGTGAGTCTCGGGTCGTCCAGTTCTTCGGGTATTTCTAGCTCGGCCTCGAAGTTCTTCAAGAGGAGGCGCAATTTCCGCCCGATATCGTCGAGTTCATCGCTTCCGAAGTACTTCCTCTTTCTACCGGGTATCGGCGTGCCGGTACTCATCGGCAGACGATGGAAGTATTCCATGAGCTCGAGATCGATTTTCTCCATTTCGGCCGTCTCCCTGTCGCGTTTCTTTTTCTTGAGGGTCTCACGTTTGACGCGAGCGTTCGCATCGGAGTTCTCGTGTACCCGTGTTGTCTCAACTTCTTCCACTCCGTCTTGTTGGGCATCCTGGACGCCTTGAGGGCGGTTGGGTGCGCGAGACCGCGGTATCTCGTACAGGGAAACACCCTTGGCCCAGTATCGGGTTATCGCTTTGTGGCGATGACGCACCTGGGTCCTCGTTTTGCCGGGCATCGCACAGGCGATGCTCGACCAATCGGCCCCATACTCGTTGTACAGTACCAGCAGACGAGCGTCCTCGCTTATACTCCAGGTATTCCGCGCGCCGCGTTTCCTCATCATCAATGTTTTGTAACGATTGCTAAGTTGCACGCTCGATCTGTTGGGTATGACGGTATTCGAGATACGCGTGAAATTCTCGCCGTAAAGTTGGACCGCGTCGTGCAATCGGAGATCCTCGTCACGGGTGAATCTCCCTTTTTTGAATTGCGGCGCGCTGTTGTATATCCAACGATAGTATACCTGAGTCTTGATCCTGCCGGGCATGTATCGCGCCACCGTGCCCCACGGCACGTAGTCACCGATCCGGAATTTCGCAACAAAGACTGCGAGTCGGTGATCCTCCGCGGGCGACCAAGCGTCGTCGTCGTAGCGACTTGCCCGCTCCATGCTCTTATACCTCACTAGACACTGATAACCAGTTCTTCGCGTGTCCAGCTCTTCCGCTATCGCGTCCCAGTTCTGCGCCGAGTACTTTTCCACCAGTAGCTCCAGTCGCGCATCCTCGTCCCTGCTCCATCTGTACCTGTTGACGTCAGGGTGAAGAAACACCCGCCACATCACTCTGCACTCATCCGCCGAATGTCTGTCTTCGAAGTTCTGCACAGCTATTTTCAACCAGTCGAACTCACGGGCTCCACGCGCCCCTACCAGGGCTTTAAAGTTTTTCGGCAGCGCGGGTGGCCCTGCGGCGCCGTCTTGATTAGTCTCGTCCTCACACGAGCGCTCAGACTCGTGGTTGGCGAAACTTGCCGCATCCATGAAGGTGTCTGCCGCCTCCTGACGGATTGCTCTCCACAAGGTGTTCCTGTCCCTCGGCGTCCATGGGACAGGCTTAGACAGACTCTCCAAGTTCAACTCCTCTCTCCTTCGCTTCGTCTTGACGTCGCTGTTCTTCGGTGCTGGATAATCGCGCGCGTCCTTGAAGTAAGGCATCGCCGCCGCGCATATGGGCATATACTCTATGCTCTTGGAACGTGCGTGCGCCTGAATTTTTTCCTCCACGACCGCTCTGTTCTCCTGGCAACGCTCCAGTATCGACAACAATTCGCGTTTGGTCTCGCGCAACAACTCGATCAATTGAACGTTAGTTTTGTAGGCGGACCATCCCTCGGTCAGCTGCCTCTTTGTTTTCTCCTCTTCATCCTCGTCCGGGCAGGGCTCAACTTGGCCGAATCCTCTGGACGACGAGGCGAGATTGGCGCGACGCGGTAATTCGCACAGTGGTAACGCCTCCACGATGCAGCATTGGGGCTTCGGAGGTTCGGTATGCTGTTGCTCGATTGCCAACGCGTCTTCGAGGGCTTTTATCTCCTCGAGGAACTCCCGATCGTTCTCCGGATCGCTCATCCTCACGTTCTCGCCTCCTTTCCTCTATGAAGTCGCGTGAACGAGGACAAACAATCGTATATTATTGTTTAGTTTGGATCAGCTCCTATCGCTCTTTCACCAACGCAGCCAGCCAAATTCAACAAACCGAATGTCACAAGCATGGTCTTTACACCGCAAATTTACCTGAATTTCAATAACAATCGTCGGAGTTTCTTCTTTTGAGGTTAAAGCCAGCTGAGCCTTGCAGGTTCTCGTCCCGCGCGCCTGCACATAAAAAGAAAAACAACAAACAAGCTGAAATTGTCGCGTCGCGGGATTTTGACGTTCGAGCGGAAGTCACCGGACATATGTTTCCGGCGCGGGGTGTCTGGGCCAAAGCGCATGCGCGTGCCGTATGTCTCCCCTCCCCGCCCTTGCAGTCCGAAATGTCGGGCTTTCCGTGAAATCGTTGACTGTGTTATTCACGATAAAGAACATTTGTATATTCACTGGATAAGTGAGGGTATTATTTTTTTCGTGTCTTGTGAACCAATGCGACGCGGTGCGCTCTCGTTATCGAGCCGGTCTCTATCTCATCTCTACGCGTATACGCGTTGCGGACTTGCTTTTTCTTCTCTCGTGTGTGCGCACATTTGCGCGGTTATAATTCTACACGGCCAATACACGGACCTTATGTCAAGCAAGGCACGGTCTCGGGAGCAGGGCCCGCGGGACGACGACGACGTGCCAAAATGAAGAAGCTTTTTTCCAAGATTGAAAACACATCGAAAGAGCCGAACAGTTATTTGGGCAAGGTATTCGTCGTTGGCCGACATACCGTTACCGTCGAGGAAGTTCTCGCCGAGGGTACGTCCATCCAACAGTATACCTATATACGCCTCACTCAACACGCACACACATACACACGCGTTACATAAATGCGAATACTTAACACACGCATACGCTTACACCCACAATCACGGAGTCCGACGTCTACGGACGCCCATTTCTTCAGGTTTTGGTGTTCCGATTTTCACCAGAGTAATCGAGCTAGTTCGTTACCCCAGTAGTTAGAGGCGCTGGCATCACTCTGCACTGTTGTACATGGACGTCTCACATCACCGAGCCCACGCGCTACTCTGCTGACGACGGAGTGGTATGCGTGGATCGGTCACAGGCCAGACAGAGCTCAGCTCTTCGCACTCAACGTATTTTGTCTTACCCGTTCGTGTAGCCTTAATACGCTGGGGTAATGATGCGATCGCGCTCTCCCTTGTTCTACCTCGGTAATGATGTCATCTCCATCTCTCTTGCTCTCTTTTTCCTACTTCAGTAGCCGATTAGGAGCTGCGGCAACGGTGCGAGATCTAGGTTCGTCCCGGTCGTATTGCGCCTGTAACCTAAGTGTTCTGGGGTAACGATCCGATCTCTCTCGCTCTCTCCTGATTACATAGATACGCGGCGTCAAACGTCATTCAGAAATTTTGAATTCTCTTAAAATCGTAACGCGTTCACGTATTTTCGATAGAGTAGAACCTTTTGCGGGGAGGCAAAGATTCAAATGCACACACATACACACGCAAGCATTCGCATAATTGAAATGATGAAAATAAAAAAATTGTAAGCAAAGCTTGCTCTATGAGAAAGCAAACGAGGTGAATAATTTAAAAAATCATTGGTATAACTTTGAAACACCATTGCATGCTTGTATGGGTGTGTGTGTGTGTGTTTGTGTGTATGTTTTGTGTGCTATATTTACATAACAGAGATGAGTGTGTGCAACAAATACTCGTTTTTTATCCCTTTCCTTTATCTAAAACGTTGGCATGTTGTCTATCGCTAAATAGCTCTATACATGCGATCCAGCGATAAACACTATAAACTCTCACTTTGGTCAAGTGGCAGCTTGGTTTAGAAAGAAAGTATCTTGGAGCCGCCCATGAGAACTGGGCTCCTATATAAATTTCACTTCTCTGCATATAAACAGATACACGCCTGCAGAAATGCTGTATAGATTATCTCGGGGTGTTCAACCCCAGTTTCGGGCTTTTCCAACCTTCCGCAGCAGCCTCTTCCTTTCCCTCTTCATCCCACTTCACCCCTGCCGCAGGTTGCCAACTGTATTGACAAATGTTGACGAACCTGTGGTATACTTTCTTGCTAAACATATGAAATATCTGACGATAATTCATTGTTCCTTCTACACCGAATCTCTTATAAAAATTAAACAATTTTCGTTGCTGAAAATGTTCACACCCGGTTGAGTCATTGTGTATTGAACATTAACAGGTTTCTCATATATTTATATTTTATATGCGCAATGTTCATTCATGCATTCTTGCAGACTTCTACAATCTTATTCCTTGTTACTTTGATCCTCTATTCTTTTACTTGGCTATTTCTGGTTCCTAAGAGACCCTCTGGCAGAGCGTTCCCACAGCTGTTCTTACTTCCTGTAGCCTATCGTAGCAGCACAAGGGCACAGGAAAGTTAGCATCGTCGACTTGGTAGAAGTGGGCTAACAAAAGCAGGCATCCTAGAACTTGAATGTCAATCGGCACAGATAATACCAATGTGGATAAAACATCAATGGACATGAATAATCCATATCTGTCCTCTGCAAGCCTTTTTCATTAGTTTATTTATCCATTTTTTGTCTCGCATGTCGCAGGAGGCTTTGCCATAGTGTTTCTGGTCAAGTCTTCGGTTGGACGTTTCGCCCTCAAACGCATGTACGTCAACAACGAACATGATCTCAATGTCTGCAAGAGGGAGATACAGATTGCGGTGAGCGAAAAGCGCATCGCAGTTACAACTCGTGCCGCATTTATTCTTTTTATTTAAGGGGAGATATACACCTAGGAGCTGGAAAAAAGGTCATCTTTGTGCATTTTTTCAAGGAAAACTATTTGAAATTTCGGATTGGGGTTTTAAGGCGTTACCCCCACTTGTAGCGCAAAAAAAGGCCTTTTCATGAATTTTTTTAAAGAAAACTACAAAACTTTTTTTAATCGATCAATATACCATCTTAAAGAACACATCTTGAAGAACTTTCACTAATTTTTTTATTGAAAAATATTACATTGTTTAGTGGCAAATGGCCGTCAATGAAATAATGTTTTTATATACACGGTTTGCGGTGACCAACATTGCGGCGAAGTGGATCATCTGAAGAAAAAAATGCGGATGGATTTAGTCAAATATAAGTATAAACTAGTCTTTATCGAAGGATTTTAAAAAATATTCATTTTTCACAAAATGGCGGACAGTCAAAGTTAATGGTTCGATTTTAACGAAAAAATCGAACGATTAAAGACTACATTTTTATGTATTAAATAAGCCTGCAAAATTTCAAGAAGATCGGTTCATTAGTGTTCGAGTAATATTGGTCACCGACTTCAGAAATGCCATTTTGAGAAAAACGCGTTTAAAGTTTCTCTTTCAACCCTCTTTCAACGCGAATTCTTCTCTTTCAACGCTCATATCTCAGTCAATTTTGTTCGGATTGACTTGAAATTTTCAGGACATATTCTCAGATACTTATACTTCAAAAAAATGCAATAAAAAAAATCGATTTTTTCAGAATCGCAAGTGGGGGTAACCCCTTAATTGTCTAAAAGTATATACATTCAAAAATATGTTTAATTTTCTTTATTTAAAAATATCAAAAATATACAAGGATATTGTATGATCCTTGGAGCGTCGTAAAAAAATCTGTGTATACGGTACCCACTGGCATTTCTTCAAAAATCATCTGAAAAAAAAACCAAAAATTTTATTAAACTAGATACTATAATCTAGTACTTGTCATAGCCGATTTTGAAAATATCGATTTATGACAAAATAGTGGACGTTTGAACATAAATAGTGATTTTTGGGCCAAAAATTAGTTATTATTTTGCCTATAAAACAAAAACTAGGTAACGGAAAAAAAAATTCTATGACAAGTACTAGATAATGGTGTGGAATAACCATTGGTTTTCGAGAAATTTTTGGTACCGATTTGAAAAACGTGGTTTTGAGAAAAACGCGTTTGAAAATTTGGGAATGAATAAATCATGAAATTTGTCAACTTACATGGAATCATCGATACCAGGCCCATAGTGTAGGTCTTCTACGGTCGACGGAATGTTCATAGCATCTAAATCCTCGACCTCGACCATCTAGGTGTATATCTCTCCTTAATTCTCATACCAGATCGACCCAATCTAATCTTTGCTCTACTATCTACCTGTTGTTCTTTCCCAGAGCAATTTAAGTGGTCACAAGAATATTATAGGATATGTCGACAGTAGTATTACCCCCACTGGCGGTGGAGTACACGAGCTACTCCTCCTTATGCCGTATTGCAAGTCTCAAGTTCTACAGATGATGAACAATAGGTGAGTAGCTGGCAACGACGCGCGATGTTTCTTGCCTGGACTCGCGCTAATGTTCTTCCAACATGATGACTTTCAGGCTACAAACTGGCTTCAGTGAATCCGAAGTGCTTCAAATGTTCTGTGATGTCTGCGAGGCTGTCTCGCGACTCCACCATTGTCAGACTCCTATTATTCACAGAGATCTCAAGGTAACTGTGAAAATTCATTGCGGTGAGAAACCTTTCTTAAAAAATGAAACTAAGTCTTCTTCTTGATTATTGATGAAAAATGTTTAAATCGAAATTCAGGTCTAAATCTCGGATAAAATTCAATTTAATCATTTAATTTGCGAAGTCTGAACTTTTAATAATAAAAGTAGAAAAATAACTTTGGGTACACTTACAGGTGGAGAACATTCTACTCGGTGATTCGGGCCACTATGTTCTTTGCGATTTCGGCTCGGCAACTGGCAAAGTACTGAACCCGTCGGTGCACGGGGTATCCGTCGTCGAGGAGGACATAAAAAAATACACGACTTTGAGCTACCGTGCCCCCGAAATGGTCGACATGTACTGCGGGAAGCCCATAACCACGAAGGCCGATATATGGGTAAAATTATAACACTGAATCGAGGTGGTGCACTAACGGTGAAATCTTGAAAAATGGTGCTAATTTTGGGAATTGTGAGAAGGCTACTCGGTACGATTTTCTTGTTTTTCCGTGCAGCGTTCATATACTCATTGACAAGAATATGTGTAAAAATTGGAGAAAAGATACGAGGTGTTGAGGAAAAACTATTGAGCTGCAGGCGTAAGGCGAGCGATCGGATGGTGTACCTGATTCCTGACTACGCGGGTTTGTTCGAACCGAAACAAAAAAACGAGATTTATTCGCGAATCGTATCGTATCATCGTCGTCTAACAGGCAATTTTTTTTCACAATAATATTCTGCACCAAAATATGCGCAATAAAAATGCGATTTTTTAATGCTGTAATCATGGCAGCAAAAAAATTAAGTTTTTGTGTCTCATCTGCAGAACAGGATAGAAAAGGTAAGGGACCGGACGATACCCGAAAAGGTACCGTTGGCCGATTCCCGATACGACACAATTCACGAATAAAGCTGGTTTGCGTTTGGTTCGTTTCGGACCAAGAAGACGGGCATAACTAGGTAGCTCCACCGAACCGTTCGGGGTTTTTGCGCGATGCTGAATATTTTTTTCAATTACTCATACTTTCCTTGAAATCTTGGCAGATAGCTTCGTACACGCGTCTACGAATGATACACGAATACATACCGCGAATCTTGCAAGTAGTATTCTCACAACAAAATGGCAAAATTTGTCCCGAAATTTGGGATCGCACCGTACTAGTTGACTTTCTCAACGCGACGTTTGCAACAATCGCGCAATTCACCAAGTTTTGCTTTGAATTCTGTCGTTTCATTGGCGCGTTCAACTTTCGCAATTGGCAGGCTTTGGGATGTATGCTGTACAAATTATGCTTCTTCGCGTTGCCCTTCGGCGAGAGCATGCTCGCCATACAATCCGGAAACTTCACGATACCGGACAATTCCAGGTGAGTTGAGTCGAGTGTTTCGTGATCGGCCTGTCGTGGTCACTGTACGAGGCATCACCACAACATGGCGTTTTTCAGATACAGCAAAGCCCTTCACAGCCTGATACGATACATGCTCGAGCCGGATCCGGATCTGAGACCGGACATTTATCAAGTTTCTGTGATAGCTTTTTCGCTCCTGGGCACCGAGTGTCCCGTGCAGAATTTATACGTAAGTGTGACTGGAAGACTGACAAGGAACATCCCTCAGGTGACACCCTTCGATTTTGTTGAAATTTGGATATGTTATAAAGCACCGAAAAGTAAGCGATACGTATATTTTTTCGGCGGAAAAACGGTTTTAAGGTAGTTCCTCTGCGAAAATCTCAACCAAAAGTTTACATACCATGTTCATGTTTAAAAGATTGATAATTGGTTTAATTAGTAATGAAGAAAAATATAAAACTATGCAATATTGACTCGGTACTAGTAGATAATACGATGGATATCATTTATTGCGGTAAAATATATTTTGTATTGTGTTTTTGATCGACCATTGCCAGTAAACTTTTTGCCGGGACTGTCCAGGCTTTGCCCCAATTGTTTTTTTCCAGGCTTTGCCAGGCTTTGCACCAAAATTGTGAAGGCTTCTCATGGTTATATCTTGGAAACTAGATGGTGAATCTTTCTCATTTTTTTTTCAAATTATTCGTGATATCTTACTGTAGCTTATCCTCGTTTTTAATCAATTTCTTAATTTTAGTTTTGACGGTAGAATTAATGATGCTCTGTTTGCCCATCATAACGCATTTGTTACGTGTAAACCAAGCCAACTTTAAGTGTAAATATCTCAGGTATGCGGTGGTCAAACTTATTCAAATTGCACAGATGTTTGGATAATGTATTAAATAACGTATATGTCAAATTTTAACCATTTCTTCATTCAACTCTTCCGTGGAGGTCCTACCTTAAGGGGTGAAACCACCCCTTAATATAGGGGTGGTTCACCCCTTATGTTTTTTTGCAATGTCACTATAGTGGATTTTTCATTGCTACGCGTTAGAAGAATTTTCGTTTTTGTTTAATTAAAATCGGTGGACTCCTTGTGTGTGAAACTGCTATATTACCCCTAGAGATGCCTTTTTTCGAGGGGTGGTTTCACCCCTTAAAACCGTTTGTCCGCCGATAAAAAAATACGTATCGCTTACTTTTCGGTGCTTTAAAACATATCCAAATTTAAAAAAAATCGAAGGGTGTTCCTTGTGAGAATCCCGACGGAAGAAAATGACGAGCGACCGTTGACGCACGTACGTTTCGTTTGCAGAAAGTCGCCACACCGACGATCGAATCTTTGCCAATCGCGCCGATGGAGTCCGAGTGCGTAAAGCGATCGGCCTCGGTGAAGATCGCGAAGCCGTCTCAAGTCGCCCTGGTCGAGGGTACTTCGGTGACGCCGAGGCAAAGACCAAAGGGCCAGGCTGTTGCTACCGGACCGATAAGTCTCAGCGGCCAGATAGTCGGCCAGATTTCCGGTCAGGGAAATCCCGTCGCTTCCCCGTACGTTCAAGCAGCTGCCCCGGTCTCCCAAATGTACGCCGTCCAGCAAAACGTGACGCCGGTAAACCCGCAGTTGCCCTTGGCAATGCAGTCCACATCGTCCACGTGCTTCACACCGGTACCCGCCACGCCGCACATACCCTGCTCACCAAATCAATCGACGAACTTCGGGCCGAGCGGTGCTTCGCCATTTGGACAATCGCAGAGCCCCCTCATCGTCAGCCAGTCCCCACTGACCCAACATTCACCAATCACCGTGCAGGAGAAAACACCGTACGGATTCGAAACGACGACGACGGCAACGACGACGACGACGACGACGGCGATGGCGGCGGCCGCGGTGACGACGGTGACAATGACCACGACGACGACGACGACGACGACGAGAGTACCACTGCCATCAACCGTCACCCCATGCGCCGACGACAATCTCGAGGCACTTTTTCCACCCTCGGGTAAGATCGAACACGCTAGTGAACGGATTCTGGTCCGGCTGCGTGCCCAATGAAACCTCTAACCTCTAGTTGCCAAGTAGAAGTCAATACACTGAGAAAAAAGAATCGTTGAATGTGCAAAATGCATTTTGTTGTCTCGAAATTTTGTTTTAACGGAGACTTTGCCCTTGGAATGCCATATTTCAGGTGTTTACATTTTATTTTTTTTAAAGGAAACGAGTAAAGCTTTTTGAGTGCGGTTTTTTTTCTTGCTTTTATTCATTATATACAGAACGTTAAAAAAATTAAAAAAAAAAAAACCAAAATGACGGCCGTTGCAGCTCCGCGAAAACAGGTCCTCGAATCGCGAGAGGTAAACGGCTGACATCACTGCCCCCTCTTTGTTGATCTGAAACACAAATTCAAAGCATATCATCAATCTGTGACCCTTTGGTCATGAAATGACGGATGGGTTTTTCGTTTCGTACAAATTTCGGAAAATGGCGGCAATTGAAAAAAAAATCGAATTTTCGAGTTTTTTTTCGCATAAAAAGATAAATAATAAATGCAAAAATGTATCTATCGAAAAAACGATTCGTCATTCCGTGAAGACATATTTTCTGAGTATGCTCTCCAAATTTCAGGTTGATATGTTAAATACAGCGGTCAGGAGAATGTCAGCCATTTTTAAAAACTCGTTTTCGAGAACAACGCGTTTAAAGTTTTGTAATGTGTTTACACAAATGTGTTTATAATTACCGCTAATCGGCAATGCCTGGTCCATAGAGGCGTTCCTCCTCTTCTTCTAGCTGCTCATGTTGAGCCGCTAACATCTCCCGCTGCTCTTTCAAGGACAAAGTCTCCCTTAACAGTTGCTCAGACATGCTAAATAAGCAGATAGTTTAAATGTATCTTTGGTTACTGCCCAACTACAATGTTTTGTTATGCCAATCAAAAATCAAGTTGAACGTATTTAAAGATACAATTTCGTTAAACCAACTGAATTTTCTTGTACGAAATTCGTGGCAGTTTCTAGAATTCAGCAACTTCTAGCTGGAAACTTCAGCTTGATTGAATGGGTTTGGGTTAGTACCCGAAGAAGTGAGAAGTAGTTTGAAGCTTTGAGTCAGGGCTTCGCTAGAAGTTGCAACCTCGGAAAACTACGGCTTGTATAAGTTTAATTAGGTTTGAACTACATATTACGAAGTTGCTAGCTATCGAATTTCCGCTCGTTTGGGTTCAGGGTAGTATCCAAAGCGAAACGAACCCGAAACGAAGCGAAACGAAAACCCAAGTGCCGTCTCTTTTGCTACGAACAGGTTATCCAGATCCGTTTAAAGAGGACGCCCGGGTCATGCCACCGCCGGCGAAAATTCCACCCCCGGTCGCGCCGAAACCGGGTTCGGCGGCGAAAGTACTACAAACAATCGTCACGCCGACCAACAGCGTAGCGGCCTTGAAATTCATACCGCCCGCTCAACTACCCACCAAGATCAATACACCGACTGGCGCGGCCAAATTAACGCCCACTCTGCCACCACCAGTTTTCCCAAAGCCGGTCACCAAACCGGAAAGCATCAGTCAAAACATAAGCGCTAATACCTCGCCGCCTGACAGTCCGACGACGACTCTCTCGCGACACAGAAGAAACGTCAGCGACACCAGCGCCTTCAACAAGTATGAGATTCAAATAACGAGAACAAGTCGCAACGACCGCGTGGAGGCAGTCTCGACAGGACCAGGCTTATATGAAATGAAAATGTTGCAGAGTATTCGCCAATGAGACGACACAGTTCTTGGCGCCTTACGACGCCTCGATAAAGTCCCGGCTGGGTGACTCGTCCTCTCCGGAAGTTCCGGTTGATATAATAAAGCCTCGCATCGGCGCAAGCGCCTCACACGTACGTATTGTAAGTACATAATGCACCTTTATTTGTTTCGTTTTGTTGTTATTACCCTTTAATTTTTGCACCATTTAATTTTGTCCTCTTTAAGGGGTGAGATGCAGTCAGAGGCGTGAAAAAACGAACATTTTCAATAATTTTTTTCATAGTAATTAAGTTTGTTTTACAAAACTGGTTACACAGACTTTTTATGTTATATTTCAACTTGACTTGTACAAATTGTCAAAGAAAAGTATTGATTATTTATAAAAATATCGCCATCTTTGTCGGGCCCCTTCGGCAGGTAGTGCTTTGTGGTGACCATGAAATTTCACTGGATCATCTGAAATCAGAAAACCAAAAAAATTATTAGTTTAATAATAAATCCAGTCCTTAATCGAAGCTTTTTTTTTAATTAACAAAATGGCGGCTTCCGACAGATAACTTCCCATTTTCGACCAAAAAATCGCTCGTTTATTGTTAAAAAAAATAGAAATTTTCAATAATAATGAAAATCCTTCGATTACGGACTAGTTTTTAGTGCTGTCAATAAGCACAGCAAATTTCATCAAAATCCATCGAGTGGTTTTTGCATTATAGTGGTCACCGACTTGAAAAACATAGTTTCGAGAAAAAACGCGTTTAAAGTTTTTCGATGTGGATACGGTATTATATGTTCGTAAAATGTTGAACTCGATGGATAAAGCTAAACTTTTTTTTATGTATTTTGATCCGCTGAATCCGAATATCACAATTCTTTGCCGAAAAGTCGAGCATTCAATTGTTTATAGCCAATTGTTATAACAAATGAAAAAAAAATTCAAGTTTTTCGAGATGAATTATTAAAACAAAACATTTTGAGCTATTTTAGAACGAAAGTATTCTTTATAAAACTTTGCTAAAGTTCATTGTTTTTGAGTAATAAATGTTTGAAAATTTCTGAAACAGTTTTCCCATTTTACACTTGATTTATGTATAGAAATACTAATTAAAAAATTACTCACATCGAACTATTGTGGGATATCCCGGAAACTATTCATCGGATTAACGTGAAATTTTCAGGGAATATTTTCGAAACATCATACTGCAAGAAAATGTATTTAAAAAATCGATTTTTTCTAAATTTCGACTGCATCTCTCCTCTTAAGTTGCGTTATCCCATCATGTTATATTCGCTTCATTCTCGTTCGACTTATTATTGCATGTTTTTTTGTACACCTTCGTTATCTTGTGATTTTTATGCAATATATTTCTGTCTTTTATTCATTTTTTTTCTTATTCCAGTTTTTTTTCTTCCTCACGATATCATTTCATTGTTGCCCGGTTTGTTTTCGACCCTTTTGTATTTCCGTTTTTTCTATGTTCTTGTTATCTTTTTTCTGCTACATGTCAATTCTGCAACATCCTAGCTCCAAATATTATTTGCTTTTTTCTCTTCCTACATCTCGGTGTATGCTCGGAAGTTTTGTTTGCTCCAAATGTTTTCTCGTATATCATATTTTTTTGGTTGATTTTCCATCACACCGCACCTGACAATAACGATATTCTTATTTGGAGAAAATTGCGATGGAACTCGACGAATGAGCAAACATTTCGTTTAGATAGTAATACCGACATGTTCGTTTCTCAATAAAATGTCTGAAAATACGTTTAGGTTTTTCTCGTTCCGATGGCCGACTATGGAAGATCCGAGACTGCGCTGATAGAATTTCCATTTGTCCGCAAATAAAAATACTTCAATGCAATCTTTTCCTTTATTGTTGAAAATATAAACAGGGCGAGCTCTCGAGCATTTCCGGTACGGAGAGTCGATCGCTCAGCGTGGACGTGGCGACTTGGAATCCGTTCGAGGACGCTCAGCCGTTCAATCAATTGACGGAGGATCACATATTTGGCGCCGAGTTCGATAAGATACGACGTGGTAGCAACAGCAGTATAAGTGGCGTCAAAAGCCGCGAGAGTTTGGTTATGACGTATTCGGAATTGCCCGAGGATCCATTCGAGAGTGCCCCTTTTAGTTTGCCAGGTGAGTTTCTCGCGCGCGCGCGCATGCTCTCCTATTTGACCTCCAAATTTTGAGGGGGTACGCGCTACGCGGTGAAATTCTCGAAAAGTCAGTGATAATGTTGGGAATTAGGAGGTGAGATGCAGTCAGAGGCGTGAAAAAACGAGCATTTACAATAATTTTTTTTTTATAGTACTTAGGTTTGTTTTACAAAATTGGTTACACAGACTTTTTACGTTATATTTCAACTTGACTTGTACACATTTTCAAAGAAAAATATTGATTATTTATAAAAATATCGCCATCTTTGTCGAACCCCCTTCGGCATGTAGTGCTTTGCGGTGACCATCATAAAATTTTACTGGATCATCTGAAATTAAAAAAAAAAAAACAAAAAAAAATCATTAGTTTAATAATGAATCTAGTCCTGAAGCGAAGCTTTTTTTTTAATTAACGAAATGGCGGCTTCCGACATATAACTTTTGTTTTTCGACCATAAAGTCGCTCGTTCATTGTTTTAAAAAAATTGAAATTTTTAACAAAAATGAAAATCCTTCGATTAAGGACTAGTTTTTAATGCTATCAATAAGCACAGCAAATTTAATTAAAATCCATCGAGTGGTTTTTCAATCATAGTGGTCACCGACTTGAAAAACATAGTTTCGAGAAAAACGCGTTTAAAGTTTTTCGATGTGGATACGGTATCATATGTTTGTAAAATTTTTAGCTCGATGGCTTAAGCTAAACTTTTTTTGGTAACACGCGTTTTGATCCGATGACAAAATATCCTCGACAAAACATTCGCGACACAATATCCGCAAGACAAAATATCTGCCGATATTATATACAGTTTAAAGTGTACAGTCATGCCGTTGAAATGTATTACATGTCAAGTGTACAGTCATGCCGTTGAAATTTATTCCATCATAAAAAGGAGGAAAATTATTAATTTGTGACGGATATGTTTGGGTTTGTTTGTGTAGGTTCAATGAAGAAATTGGTATTATGCCCCACTATCTCACACACCCCACAAAGGTGTTTTGCGCGCGACCCCGTTGATGTGCTGGACGAGATTTAGGATTTTGTCTCGCGGATGTTTTGTCATGAGGATATTTTTTCATCGGATATTTTGTCGCGGATATTTTGTCGTCGGATCAGATGTCACGCAGCCCTCTTTTTTAAATGTATTTTGATCCGCTGACTCCGAATATCACCATTTTTTGCCGAAAAGTCGAACATTTAATTGTTTATAGCCAATCGTTAAAACAATTTTTCAAAAAATTAAAGTTTTTCGGGATGAATTATTATTTTTCAACATGTTGGGCAATTTTAAAACAAAAGTATTCTTTATAAAATTTAGCTAAAGTTCATAGTTTTTGAGTAAAACATTGTTGAAAATTTCTGAAAGAATTTTCCAATTTTACACTTGATTTATGCATAAAAATACTAATTAAAAAATTACTTACATCGGATCATCAATTCCTGACCCATACAATAGGGCTTCTGCCGATGTGAAAGCTTCCAAAATATCAATTTGTTGTTGTCTTCGAAGCATTCTGCCTTCCCGGGTATTATCGTTTGCGCGTTTGTCAGCCACGTCTATACGTTTGCCACGTCTATACGCCTTCACTAGTTGTGGGATTTCCCGGAAACTATTCATCGGATTGACTTGAAATTTTCATGGAATATTTTCGAAACATCATACTTCAAGAAAATGTAAAAAAAATCGATTTTTCGTCAACTCTGACTGCATCTCACCCTTTAGTTGTAAGAAAGTTACGCGCTCGGCAGGTGCTCGGCTGTGGTGCGTGATTTCGTTCACCAGTCTGGTTTTAACCCTTCCTTGACACACTTCTATTTGGCCACGGCTTTGACACACTGGGCCACTTTGACCCGGATAGTACCACATCCACCTGCCCTTAACAACCCTTCGGACGGGTTTTGTGGAAAAAAATCTGGGATACACTTTAAACATTTCTTAATATGTCTGCATAATTAAAATTCGGATAATATAAAATTGAATTGTGAAAAATGATTGAAAACTTCAAATTTTGGGCAGGTGAGCATTTCATTTCAAATTCGTCCAGGTCAAATTGGCCCACTGTGTCAAGGAAGGGTTAAACGAAAAAAATCGCAATAGTAGTGCGTTTCTTCGTGGAAGACCGCACACAAAATTACACAATTGTTGTCTCGTCGGCAGAACACAATTGATTCCGTTTTTTAAATGATCTTTTGGACAAATTAGGTGGGTGCAAAGCTGAATGATTTTTTACAATGATTCCCACTTTTCCTATAAATCTTTACAGATATCTTAGTGAACGCGTCCACCAATCATATACCTAAAGTCGCACAAATCGCGCAAGTACTATTTTCACAAAATATTCCCACACTTTCCACTGATGTTTCGGATCTCACCGTAGTAGTTGACCCCCTCAATGCAGGGCTCGCAGCATTTGTCCAATACACGAAGCTTCGGTTTTATGCATGCTGAAACAAACATTTCATTTGCAGCCGGAAAAAAAAATAAGCTGGGATCGAAGACGGCCGCTATAGCTGGAGGTAATGCATGAGACCCTTAATTAATTCGTACTGTTTTGGCCTTCCTCTTCTACTTCCTCAGAATGCTACTACTCGGTCGACTTGTTAAAAAAAAACAAACAAACGACACTTACCCGCTGAAAATAACGGTAACAAACGTCGGCAACTTTGGCGTAGATTAAAAAAAAATAACGAAAAAAAGTCGGACGGCCGCCTCAGGAAAATTTCAGATCCGTAAGAGTGTAGCTCGCGTAGCGGCAATTTCATTCTTCGCGATTTAGCTCCAGTGAAAGTAGGAATAAAGAGAGCTTAAGTGAGCACGACGTGTTCCTCGTTATGAGATTATCGTCATGAAAATGATAAGTATTTTGGAGGAAAAGAAAAAAAACAAAGCGATTAGCTAATATCAGATAACAGAATATCAATAATAGAAAGGAAAAAACAGTTAACCCTCATTAGAGAATGTCAGATTGGAAAAAAATTGAAATGAAAGCTAAGGCACAATTCGCTATTATATTCAAATGCAAAACATCATTGGTAATTCAAATTAATTTTTAAATCGTAAAAAAAAATTATAATTGAACCGATTGGAAATTATTTAATTCAATTACTTGCAAACTGCTTTATCAACCAATGGTTCTTTGAATCAATGAAACTGATTTTTGATTTTTATAATTCATTGAAACTTAAGTAACTTTATTTATCACCGTTGAAACGATATAATTTTTATGAGTTGTATGAATGAAACAATTATTCGAATTAACTAAATTTCAACTAATCATAATTGATTAAATCAAAGTAATGTTACATTGCTGCCTTATTTGATTTCGTTTTATACTTCGTGTAACATACTTCTTTCCTAAAACAGATTTTGCTGTTGTATGGCTGTTTTTTTACCGATCTGTGAACCGGCGACACTCGCAAAAGTACGCACTCTCCTTTTCCGTAAAGTCGCAAGACCAAAGACATATAACCAAGTAGCTATTAATCGTAGTTATTTTTAACTCTTCCCGGGATCCCAAGACTACTTTATTTCTTGAACTGGTGTGATCAAAATAAAAACGACGAGAAATTGGGTATTAATTGTGCCCTGATGAAACGGAGCGTATCAAGAAAAAAATGCACTATCCCTGATAAGGTTATCTAGTCCGTAGGTTCTAAATGTACATGTACGGTGTCGAAAATCTACTTTTCGACCCCGCGTCCGTATAATTGTTTTTTCTTTTCTTGAGGCGGCACAATTCAGGCCTTCCGCGATATCGAACATGTTTTCGCATAACAGACATTTTTGTCCAGCGTCACCGAGTATTCCTCATAATTTCGAATGATCAGTGCTTAGCTTACTGGTGTTTACTGAAGCAGTGAAAAACAAAGAAAAGTATAAGACAAGATGGTAGATCAGGGTCATGCCCCCCGAGGAACATCACATTAAAAACTACTTTCATCGATTCATACGCCCAAATTACCCGGTTTGTTCCGTCGTAGAAGATTATCAAAAGAAACATCCACAGTCTGAGATTGTTCTTTATTTTTTTTTTTTCTTCACTTTCGAGTGAGCATCCAAGTGTTATCGAGTGACGTTCACACCCGGGGAGCGCTGATGGTGTACATTGAAATCAAAAACTCATATTGTTCGTTAGAATCTTATTTTGTGATCGTGTTCCATACGATCGAGGATCTCTGATGATGCTGTATATGCTTACTGTAGTATATTAGTATAGTGGTATACCGTTATATATAAAAATCTTCAAGACCTATTTGATTGCGTATAGATATTTGCGTGTGAAATGTGTGTAAGGTATACGCCCCCTGCACTGTAAACTCAATGTCGCAGGACAAACAATTAATAAAAAGAGGGGGAAACAAATATGCCCACAGCGATGTCGAGCTTGATGAGTAGCAGTAAGATCAGTAAGATCAGTAACACACGCCGTAATCTTCGAATCGTTAATCGGGCCCGCGAAGCCAGAAAAGTATAATATAGGGATATGGGCGATGTTAAAAAAAATTGCTGTTTGGAGCAACGATTTTCGGATGAATTAAAAACATTTATTCTGAAAATCGACTTTCTATTTCAAAGAAAAATAACATCGAAGAGTCGAATGTTAAATGCAAAATATTCTATGTTATTTCTCAACGGGGTTATTAAATGACTGAATATTACACACACATAGGGCGACAAGATGTTCACACGTTTCTCAAGGGTCTTTCTTCTTAAAGGAGATCTTGCGATCGACAAAAATATGATATTTAATGGCTTTTCAACTCCTCTTTGAAAAAAAAAATGTAGCGCATTTTTGTGATGAGTAGCATTTGCCATTAAAAAAAAATAACATTCCATTTTGAACGCAGAATGGCAATAATTAAATGCCGAATAGGAAACACCTCTGGAAACTATTTCAAATGAAATGAAATTCCATCCATCCACTGTAAAATGCATATTTGATCATTTTTCGCTCGATGGCGGAATAGGCAAAAAAACTTTTTTCAGGAGTGTCTCTTGTAGGCAATTCAATTATCTTCAATCTTCTCTACGCAAAATGATTTTTTTCCCCCAGAATGCACAATTCTTATAGCAAATATTACTTATCAAAGAAAAACGCTTCATTTTTTTCCCCTAGAGGACTTGGAAAAACCATTGAAAATCATTTTGTCTCGATTGCAACATTTCCGCGCAAGGCTCTTGAAAAATCCGCGGCCACATTATAATTGTCGCCCAGTATATGAAGCTGCAAGCATAACAAGATAAAAAAAAAACTACTCGACGTTGTAACGATACTAGCATCCGTTAAAATTTGCGATGATCTTGCGTCTCCGAATAGACTCCAACAATAAAGTGAGGTACTTGAAACAATTAATTCAGCTTCTGAAAAAAAAAAAACATGTGAAAAAAAGAAAAAAATCATTTAGAAATACATCACGCCCCGTATCCCTAGCACACACACATATATCGATTGCGATACTCGATATTACTATACGTGCGTTAGGTGCGGACTGAGAGGAGAAGGCAATTCAAGGTTTGCATATATAAATATTATAAATAATGTGCGAGTGCATACATGATACGTGAGATATTTTGTTTCCGCGGTAAATATGTTGGCCCCCGATCCCATACAGAGACAAACACACACTTACATGCATACTTGTTTTGGGGAGTGTATAAGATATTAATCTCCTTGTTGAGTATATAAAGGACGGCAATTGTTGGACCACAAAAAATGTTGTTCATTCCACAATGCGTGAAGAAACCGGAGATATATACTTAGTATTATATAAATGTATAGAAGATGCGCCTTAAGAACAAAAAAATGTATATATAGATGTGTGTATGTCTGTGCGCGCGCGCGTGTGTGGGTTCAGTACAAAAATAGTTACTCATGGATGCAGTACTCGGACATGCACACACACACACACACACACACACACACACACACACACACACACACACACACACACACACGCAGACACACACACACACACACACACACACACACACACACACACACACACACACACACACACACACACACACACACACACACACACACACACACACACACACACACACACACACACACACACACACACACACACACACACACACACACACACACATAAATATATATAAACGGAAATTATAAGCTTCATTAGAGGCGTATATAAATACAGGTTGAGTGTGATACACGCATTGTTTTTTTCTTTGTTTTTATTTTCATACTATTCCAAGCACTACGATGTCCACGGTGAACTTAACCTGTGTGGAATGACTCGCATGAATTTCCTTGGGGGTGTCTTCTGAGTAACAACGTCATCGCACTCTTCTTCCTCATATATATGCGCGAGGGGCAGGAGGGGCCGCTGCCCCCTCCCCCCTCTTCTGCGAAACTAATAAGAGCTGCTCCCACCCAGCTTAGATCCTGGGTACGCTCTTGTATATGCGTGTGTTCTTCCAGCCTTTTCTTTGATTTCTTTCACTACCTATCGCATTCCTGTATTCCTCGGCACACATACACATACTCATCAAAGCTGTGACAACATGATCGCATAATAGTCGTCGTAATTCATCGTTCCCAATGTGAGAGTTTGCTTTAATTTGGTACGCCCCGATCTTGACTCAGTAATGGAAGTCACAGATCGCTGATTCGTGAGATCCGCAAGCCTTAGCAGAATCCAAAAAACAATTGAAAAAGCGGAATATTCGAAGATATGTTCTCTCGCGAATAATAGTAAAGATGGATGCTCTTATCGAGTGGCGCTCCGAAGGTAAAGAAAAGAAAGGGTAAAAAAGTACTCCGAAACGCATCGAAGACGCTCGTTGCGAATCAATTGAAAATGTGCGACTGTGGCTTGCTGCGATCTATATATTTGTATTGTTCGCATCCGCGTTGTCTGGAACATCCTAACGAATTTTCGTATACGGACGCGGCCGAAAGAAACCCTGTCGACTTTTTGCTCGTCGTGGTGTCGTATGTGTCTGTGTGTGTGTGGGGGGGTTATGCACACACATATGTCTCGATACCTCCCCCCTGCCCTTTGTCGTGTGTTGTACGTCGACTGGCAACACAGTGTCTCGTGTGTCGAAACAATTAACAGACCCTGCTTATTACCCTCGTCTCGCGATTATTAATCCCAAAAAAAATGTAGCGGTCAAGAGACGCGCTGTAATACGTTGCTGTATACGTATAAGAGAGACACGAGTACCACACACACACACACACCGTAGAGGTATCAAGATTATGTAATATTATCAATGATTGTTTCATCGCGAGACGATGATTATTTCTCTTGTCGCTGCTGTGTATATCGATTGACAATTCTTAAGCAATAAATATATATGATTAGCTATACACGGAGTATATATTGTACTTTCGAATTATATATTTTATTCGTAAAGCGATGAACGCAGCGAATCCCTATGGATCGTTCGTACGATAATGTTCCTGTGAAATTGGTATGGTCGAGACTCTACATATATACGTATACGTACATACATGTATATTCGGGCGCGTCGAAAAAAAATCCCTTCTGAATAGTATTGAGTATAAAAAAAGTTTACGACAAATTTGCCCCGCCTAACTCAAGTCTGAGTCGTATCGTGCTCGATTATTTTTTTCCCGCTATACACGCAAAATTCGTCCTCGAAAATTCAAGCTCAACTAACTCAATAACTAATTTAATCCTCACTAATTTCGATTGAGGATTCTCAAATTGGACCTTTGCGGCGTCGAAGAGCATTTTTTTTAATGCCGATATCACTGTTTTACCACAAATTGCACGATTCAGCTATTGAAAAAGTGCATTTTATATTTTCGGTAAGAATATACGGGGTGAGGCACATAAAGTGTTACGGTGCAATAGCACTCAAACTATTGATCATATCGAAAAATGTTTCAGACAAAAGTTTCAGTGTTCGAGAAGGCCGTCATACTGGACCACCCTATTTTTTTTTATCGGTAAAGGCACTGAAGCTACGTCAAGGTCAAGTTCATTTTTTTAAATGGAATCGTACATTTTTTTCAACCATCTCGTGGAGCACCTCAGCCGCATAAAAAACATTAGGCGGTCAAAGTCGTTGAAGGTCATTTGAGGTCACCTATTAAAATGAAATACAAATCTAAATAGCTCGGATCACTACCAAATATTTGTAGTGATCCGAGATATTTAGATTTGTATTTCATTTTAATAGGTGACCTTGAATGACCTCGAACAACTTTGACCGCCTAATGTTTTTTATGCGGCTGAGGTGCTCTACAAGATGGTTGAAAAAAAATGTACCATTTCATTTAGAAAAGTGGTGTTGACCTTGACGTAGTTTCAGCGCGTCCGCCGATAAAAAATAGGGTGGTCCACCTGGTATGACGGTCTTCTCGAACACTGAAACTTGGGTCTGAAACATTTTTGGATATGATTAATAGTTTGAGTGCTATTGCTCTGTAACACTTTATGTGCCTCACCCTGTATATATACATGCCTATATATATATATATATATATATATATATATATATATATATATATATATATATATATATATATATATATATATATATATATGTATATATATATATGCCTTTTTCACATAACTCTAATTAGTGTAAAAATAATTTTACTGAGATTAAACTAAAGATTTATGAAGCTGCAAGCGTCAGCTTTAAGGCATTATATACGCGATTTCGTCGTTTTTCGTATGCACTTTAGAAAAGCCGAGAAAAAAGTGACGCATAAATCGAAAAAAAATGTCCAATATTCATTCAATCTCTTACCTGCATGAAAAACAATTGCAGAAATATCTAAAAAATTCTTGACGCTTCAAGTTCACAGTGTCAGTCGTCGAACTGAGTGTCGAAAAAAAATGGGAATCTCAATAATTACATGACAGATGTCCCTTTGGCGTGAAAAACAAAATTATTTTTAAAAAAGCATCTTAAAATGGCAGAATTAAATTTGATTGACTCAATTTTCTACTGATAAATTATTTATCCAAAAAAATTGGGTAATCGATGTTTTTACTTTACGAGGTTCACGCGATAGGTATTGATAAGCACAATGTGCTGTAAAAATTTGACAACGATCGGAATCTCGGTTCGCGAGTTTGGACTTGCACCATGAGCCTGGGCGTAAAGAAAGACCATTTACTACCGGCTAATAACTCCGCCATTTAATAATATTTCTGCAATTGTTATTCGTCATGCGTCAGAGTGAATGAATATTGTATAAAAAAGGATTTGGTGATTTGAATCTCACTTTTTTCATGGCTTTTGTAAAAGTGCCTACGAAAACCGACGAAATCGCGAATACAAGGCCTTAAGGATCTTCAAGCAGATTTAATGAGATTCATTATTCAAGATTCACCGTGAAGAGCGTATTTTTCGTGTAAATTAATCGGGGAAAGAAATAATTGAGCGCTGTCACTTAAACTGCAATTAGACAGCTCGAGTTTAGCGTGACATTTTTTCATACCGATACTATTTGTTTGAAGGCGTTCATTTTGTTTTCGCCACATCCCAATTATCTACATATAGATTTTATATGACAACGGTTCACAAGGATATTACTGCGTTGTTGCACCGAAACATTCCCCTATAACCCCAAATCTGATTAGGACTGTTCCAGACAATTTGGTGTGGCAGAGCTATATATACGCGTACTAACCGATCGAAAGCGTTGAATCAAAGTCAAAATTTGTCTTTGCTGCGAGATATGAGCCCAGTCCAATGTTTTCTTATCGATTTGTAACGCTTGTTTTTATTTTTCGGCGTTTGTTTAATTCTTTTCGTTTATTTTACCGAGCTATGTGCGATCCGTTACGACTCGTCCGTTTTCTGAGTGCACCATCTGTGGCAGACCTAATCAGTGAACTCCTCTCTTATACATCTGTCAATTAGCTCGCAATTATTCGTAGAAAAATGCAGCACTTCATACATGAAAGTTGTACACACGGGGCTGGAGTAATCAATTTGAGGGTCTTCACTTCATCACATACGCACGGAGTAACGTCGCGCGAGCACGCAGAATTTCTCTCTCTGTTTCTCTTTTCTTCACAATCTTTTTCTTTCCTTATAGTAAACGTTACGGAGTAGAGTATGAAAAAATCCTAATGAACATATATATATATGTAGAATGGCAAATATACGATTTGAGGGGGGGGGGGGGGGGGGGGTGAATTTGAACAGGATTTTGAAATCTTGTAAACGAAACCTGTATTTTAGCAAACAAGCAATCACTGGGTTTTTCTTTTATACATTACTTGACAGTAAGTTGACCAATTGCAACGCACAAAAGTATTCACTCTGCTGCGAAGTGCTCTATAATTATATCCAAAAGCTTTTTAACCTTTAGCAGTGTTGTTTTTTTTTTCTTTTGAAAACCGCGCATGAATCTGTATACTTTCTTTATTGGTACAATATTCCACCGGAGATAACCAACTGGTATAGAAGTGTGTGCCATCGGAAAGTTTTTACGCCACGCACATCTTGTTAAAAATAGTCCATACGCACTATTACGTAGGTAAGTACGATCGATTTCTTTGTCCAGTCCCAGCACATCCAACCGGAATTAACTAAGACAATGTAAGAGATGTACCACCAAATCCGATTCTCACTTTACTCCGAGAAGACTGACATTTCGGGAAAGAAAACATCTCATCTAGCGCCCTGCTAAAAATCAACAAAGCAAGACTCTTTTGTTTCCCGGAAATGTTTATCATCTCGGAGATAAGAAGTCGATGGGAAATGTACCGGCCGAGCCGTTTTCACCTTGCCTTAGGAGAGAAAAATTTTCATTCCTAGACTTTTTTTTAATGTTTGATTTTTTTAATCTTGTACTCCACTCCAATATAGAACGAATCGATGCTAGAGCAGTGTGTTGAGTTCAGAATGAAAAGGACCGAAAAATATTGGATTAATAGGAAAATCAAGTCAGTGGGTGGAGCAATAATTTTTATACGGTATAGAAAAAATATTCTACTTCGAATTAAATAAATAATTAACTATATTCAAGATTTTTATAGAGTAATGATATACATACATACATACATATATGTGTATAATTAAATAATTATATTCATATCTACGATACTCAAAGTTCAATGTATGTAATAATTATATAAAATGCATATAGATTGTAGTGTTATACGATTATGCGCGCGCGCGTGTATGTGTCTGTGTGTGTGGTGTGTGTGTACGTGCACACGATTATTATAAAAATAATTATTATTGTACCAAAAGTGAGAAAAAAACGGGGTAAAATGGGTAAAGTTCTCAATTCGGAAGAGGCCGCTTATTTATCGCTGAATGAGGAAGATATTAAGAAACTTACGAGCGGCCGGATCTAATAACCGAATCTTCGATATAATTTTATGCGTCAAAATCACTGAAAGTATATCCTCTTTTTCAGGCAAGAGCGGCGAGGTCCGATTGTCGGCTATAGCGGACGAACGATGGATGGTCGAAGATTCGCCGTGTGAAACGGGTGGTTGTGCGTCGTTGTTGTGCGAGAAGACGTCTCTGATCGTGGCCGAGGAATCTACGAGTCCGGTATCGCCGCCCTTCGTACGTGCGCCGCTCGAGGATCGTTCCAAGTACGAGAAGCTGGCGTTCAACGCGGACGATTTGTCGAGCGACAGCAGCAGCAATAAGGAGAAGACTATCGCCCAGCAGCGCAACGAGGAGCGTACGAAGAAGAACAAGCGGCGACGGGGCAACGTCAAAGTTGGCTGTAGACGTAAGAGGGAGAAGACCGGCACGGAGGATCCTTCCTCGGTTGGTTACGAGTCGGACGACTCGATAGGTTCAGCGAGTGATCTACGAGCGATGAACGACGAGGAGTGCAATCCCCAGGACGACGAGGACGAGGACGATTGCGATAAAATCGACGAGACCGTATCCGAGAGCGTTAGAACTTGCGGCAGTTCGGCTTATCACGCGGAGTGCGAGTCCGTGGCCACTCACGAGGACGATCATCGTATTCGAAAACCAAACAGAAGACAGCATCATCATCAGAATCAGCGGGAACAGCATCGGTTAGCGAGGATCGAGGCTGATCCCGTGGTCGGTCACAGTTACGGCGAGAAGCCGTTGCTCCTCGACGACGAGCTCGACACCGAGGCTAAGCCTGAGCAGAGCCACGGGGATCCTTTCGTGGCCTATCAGTACGCGACGAAGCCTTTCTTCTTCCCGGACGACAAGGAACACGGGGATGAACACGACGAGGATAACGACGCTGAAGATGACAGTTCGCCCATGGAGAACGACGTACGCGCCGTCGTCCCCAAGAAGAACAGGAGGAAGAAGAATGGCGGCTCGTTCAGCAAGCCTGAGGAGGATGTTTTCGCACTCGCGCCCTTTCCCAGGCCGGCCAGCGCGAGAAAGGGCTGTGATCGCGAGAGCACCGGTCCTCATCGTTCAAGCGGAGCGACCATCCCTCGTACCTCGCCCATCGCGGTAACGCCCATCCCGGATACTCCTGTTGTCTCCGGAAACCTCGTGGACGTTAGCGATACCCCCGAACCGCCTTCTTATCCACCGTATCCGCTCGCAGCGTCCACGAGAACCGTCAATCGCAACGACTCTCTGAGGTATTGCGAGGACATCGGGCATTCGCGGTACGCAGATCCACCGATGAGGGCGTTGCGAGAAATAAGGCCGCCGGAGCACGAGACGAAGGATCTCTTCGGTTCGTCGCCCTTTGGCTCTACGGGCTTCGCGATTCCTCCGTTCAATCCAACAGTCATTAATACGATGAACGTTGAAACGACGAGCCCACAAAAGGTTTCGACCATTGGCCAATCATACGACGATTACGCAATGACCCGCGTCGCATCTCAGCCTTACCATTCACCTGGGAATCTACCACCAGTTACGCTTGCACCGCAGGCAGGGAGGCTCGCGACCGTCAATTCCGGGGAGAGCCTCGAATCGCCGAAGGATCTCTTCGGCTCGGTGCCATTCGACGAGTTCGCCACGCTTTCGATAAACAATCAACAACGACCTACCTCGTTGCCGATTTCGCAGTCACCCTCCTTCACTGAGGCGACCCTCATCGCGACTGCTCTCTTGACGCATTCGTCGGCGCAGCTGCCGCAACCTGCGGCCTCCTCATCTGTACGATCGATATACGACGCTCTACGGCCGGTTCAACACACAGCGAGGATAACTGTACAGGCGACCAATAGCGTGTCCGTGGGTGATCCTACGTCCGATGCACTCTGCTCGCCCATGTCACCCGAGCCACTCGTTCTCGCCGTTATTGGCGACGACGAGGACGACGAGGACGATGAGTCTTCGAGGAAACAAAAGAGGGACGGCAAGGCCAACAACAGCAGGGTCGAAAAGTCCCATCGCATGGATACATCCAAGTATCATCTCTTTAATGAGATCCGTAGCGATCTTATTGCTGATAACGCAACCAACCTGAGAACCACTCATCCGCACAAAACCAAAGTTGTAGCTTACAGGAAAACACCGAAAGCGAAGAAAATAAGTGCAGTCGCGACCGCGGGCTTCAGCAACATGAGCTTCGAGGATTTTCCGAGCGACGACAACGATCAACGTGCCACATCAGCCACCAAAGTCGCGCCCTTCGAGGTCTTCAGAGAGCAACCCGAGAAACGCTTTGGGTCGCTCAAGAGAAGAAGCAACCCGTTCACCTGAGAACCAGCCAATGGTGTCAACCGCTCGGTCTCGGGTAAACGTATGGAACCGCCTCCGTACACGCGGACAAAAGACCGTCGATGATTCGACTTGCGAAATTGCCGAGCACTGGCAACGCGTGAGTAGCATTCGCGAGGTGCCTTCTCATTCGCGGCGCACCCTCTAACGCATCAAGATGGTTACGTGATCGCAAAACTGACCAGCTTATTATTGCTGCTCGCGTGAGAAGGGGTCGGCTGCACGGCAGGTATACGGCAAAAATCAATCTTTACCTGAACAGAGTGAACGAAATAATACCATCGAAACGTCGCTCCGTTGCTGTACGTTGAAATAACTTCAATTTGATTTTTGCATCAAAGTCGCTTTGCTTCGTTCGACAATGCCGTACGATCCAAAAATCGCCTCATCGTATTATCAGTGGTACGCAGAACGTGACCGAGTGACTCAAAGACGTAACATTAACGTGATATTGAAACATTTAGAAACTCCGAATGACAGATATTCCGTGTTTCCGACACTCGTCAATTTGGTGCTTCACGCGCCATTCCTCGCCCGTTTCTGAATATCGCCCGCTGTGCTACTCGTAATCGATCGAACTTTGCACAGCGGCAAATCTAAACGCGGTGGTATTTCTTTCACACGTCATTCAGTTACAGAATTCAATATGATAAGAATCGACGGCTGCTGCGGCATGGCGCAAACCAAATGTACCTTCTGTACACCGAGCAAGCATTGCAAACTTGGCAACTTGATACCAAAAAAAGGAATAAAGGAAGAAAAGACAAAGAAGCAGATAGAAGACAATGATATAAATGAACATTGAGCGAGAAGCATACGCATTTATTTTTGCAGCAAGGTTTTTTCACCACGTTTAACACGCACGCTTACACACACACGCATCTAGAGATACTAGTTGAGCTGTGTGAAAAGTAGGCGATATATATATATATATATATATCCTTGGCCCTAGTGGTACGAATGATTGATTAACGCGGTACATAGATGTGACAAGCGTTTTGTAGCCTCTTTTCACGCTTTTTGAAAACGTACTTGAATACAAAAAATAACGATCGCATTTGCCTGACATTTAAAAAGTTTTGTAAAAAAAGAGAATAGAGAGGAGAACAAGCAGAACGAAAGGCTCAAAATTCTAACTGAGAGGCGACCTCGACACGCAACTGGGACGATTATTTGCTATTGTTCAATTTACAAATGCCTTCTTACACAAGACTGATCTTGCAAGGCAGTCCATATGGACGTATATGCCTAACCGGTATTTGTGTAATTTCGATAAAAGTATATTGATGAAGAAAAAGAAAATAAGCGTGATCGACTGTCCGAGACTTGTAGAAACGAAGCGCTATCATTTCCATTGTCCGTATGGAAATGGACATATGTGGAATCGATAACGGTGCATAGTTTCATAAGGCGACCTTGCGAAAGAAATAAGAAAAATTTCGGAGATGAAGTTTAGCGGTATGATCGGAAAAGAGAAAAAGGGTAAAAAATGAGAACAAAAAAAAATATAGAAACAGATGAGGACTCAGTCAGACGTTGAATCTGTATAGTTCTTATGGCGGAAATTTACGAGGAACGCAAATACAAGATGATTCGAAGTTGTAGGATCTCTTCTAAAAGTGCTTCGCGATCGTAGCCAATTTTGGCTATTGTGAACCGTGCCACGTCCGCGAGAAAGCTCCTTCGAAAAAAAAATGAAAACCCTTCGGTCCTAGAGTAAAATTAAGACAATATTACAAATGAGTCCAAAAGTAAACCGCGGTGTGTGTGTGTGTGTGTGTGCGGGTACGCGTGTGTGGGATATTATGTGGAAATGTTCGCAACCACGATTTACAAGATCTAGTTTATATCCATATATGCATACGTATAAATCCAAATATATATGTACATAAGTATGATCATTGGCGTAGCCAGGAGAGGGCAGGGCTCGGCCCGCCACAGCCCCCAGGAATCTCAGTGCCCTCCTACAAAGAAATCGATCCAAAATAATTGAATTCAAATAATCGATTAATTTAATTTGTTTCGCCCGAGCCAATGTAAAGAAATAATTTAATAGCACTTGACCGATTTTCTTCATCATAATTTTGTAACTCGTCTAAAAGGCAGCTATTTTATTACGTACATTAAATAGATATTCAAATTTCACAATCAAGTTGACTGTGGACCAAAAAAAATACATTGGATTGCAGGCCGATACACAGCCAGAAAAATACTGGAAGATCAATTTTTGCTACCAAGTAATAGATAATATCGTTTTAAATCTAAAATGCCGATTGAAGAATTTAACGTTGGCTCATGCAGTTGATGCCGTTTTAAAAGTTGAATATGGAGAACGGAGAGGATTATATCTATCATCAACAATAATTTTTAAAATCTCAATAATTCATACGTCACCCTTAGAGGCCGAAGTGATGATCATGGAAAACATATTTTCATTTGAAAAATGAAGCAAATGCCGGAAATTTAAGAAAGCATATTAAAAAGAAGTACTGCCCTAGCTTCTATAAAGTTTTCCAAGCAGCAATAGTACTTTCAGTGAGCCCTGCCGGCTGTGAGAGAAGTTTTTCTGCCATAAGGCTGATAAAAACGGGGCTTATAAGTACATACATACTGGCATTGTTAACCCTGCGTCTGTACACTATATTTTTCGAGACACGGTGTGTACGCTGGCTCTTTTAGGGAACAGTCGGGTTTTCAAAGTGTCTGCTACATGGCCCAGAAGTTGCCAAAGTCAAAAGTTAAAAACCGTTGTTAATAAAAATTGAAGAATAGTGGAGAAACCGAATTTTGTTAAAAAAAATCGTAACTCTACAGTAAACAAATATGTAACAAAACGGTTATAGGCTTTTGTAGCTTACAAGGAACATCCCTCAGGTGACACTCTTTGATTTTGTTGAAATTTGGATATGTTATAAAGGGTGAAACCACCCCTTAATATAGGGGTGGTTCACCCCTTAATTTTTTTTGCAATGTCACTATAGTGGTTTTTTCATTTCTTCGGATTAGAAGAATTTTCGTTTTTGTGTCATTGAAATCGGTGGACTTCTTGTGTGTGAAACTGCTATATTACCCCTAGAGATGCCTTTTTTCGAGGGGTGGTTTCACCCCTTAAAACAGTTTTTCCGCCGTTAAAAAAATACGTATCGCTTACTTTTCCGTGCTTTATGACATATCCAAATTTCAACAAAATCGAAGGGTGTCACGTGAGGGATGTTCCTTGTTAGAATGTGAGCTTTCAAAAGAATATAAATAAAAGTGTCTTTGGCGTGGGATCCAAAAAGTTGAATACTTTAAGCACCTGAAAGTGGGGAATATTTTACGGATTCAGGCATGTCATAATAAACGGAATGGTAATTATTTGGCCCAAGATGAGTTTTTACTCATCGTTGTTGCAAATACAAAAATTATGAAATATTAATAATAATTAGCGGAAAAAAGGAATTTACAGCGCACAATTGTGGCAAAAGTGCGTTCGATGATCATCGCAAACCGGCGTTTCGCACGATGCACAAGAATACATTGTTTTCTGTTTTCTTCATGAACTTCTTCTCCATCGGATTCATTTGAACTTTCTTCGAACGTAAAAAGCAAGAAAGTAATGAAAGCAAGAAATAATATAGCAAAACTTTATTTTCTATAAAAATATCAAAAAACAAGGGACTTATAAGCCAAAAATACAAAAAAAGTTTTGTTTTTGAGATAAAAATCCGCAACAATAGCCGAAACAACATCAAAATACATAAAACATTTATTTTAGCCATGAAAAAACTACGAGAGAAGCGAAAAAACTGCATTCACTTGGCTCCGAAAATACCAACGCCGTGTGTACACTGACCCTTTCAGGGAACGGACATAACTTGCACTGGCTGGCGTTTACAAGTAAACTGCCAGACCCGAGCGTTCTTTGGGCCTTTAGCCCCCACTACTACCTAAATTTTTACGGGAGGGGGTAGCCGCAGCCCTCTATTCATGAGAGGAAAATGTAAGTTCCAAATTTAGACTGTTTCTTCGACGACCCAGTGTACACACGCAGGGTTAAAAAAGAACTTTCAAGTAAAGATATTTTGGGCCGATTTGTAACATGAAAAAATAGAAAGATGACATTTAATTGGGTGCATACTGAAGGTCAAGTGTAAAGACTGGTCACTGGGTTAAACAATGATGAAAAATCAGTAGATTATTGTTTAAAGTATTGCAATACTTCAATGTTGATATTAACATGAACGTGTGATTAAAGCTTCATGTTTTATTTGTGTTACGTGATTATCGACTATTATGTACATTTTACTTTAAAAAAAGATTGTGAACTAAACCAGTTTTGTCATCCCCCCCCCCCCAAAACAATGCCGGCTACGCCAATGAGTATGATAGGTGCCTTTTCCTGATTGGATTTATTGCTTGGACTTTTACCTGCGTGTCTATATACACATATACTCGCGCGCACACGCACACTTATATACCTGTGTGTATTTATTGACCAGTTACGTAGAGTTAGGTGCGTTATATTTACGCCTACGTCAATATAATGCATGTACATTGTACAGTACAACTTCGGGTACTCAGACTGCAGTCGTTCTTGATCAGTCGTGTATTTCCGGGTTCTTTTCTATAGACATACGTTACACTATATCATTTTGGTTTAAAAAAAAAAAATATATATATATATTCTACCGGACTGTTCGGGTTTAAATCGCGGCCATTTCCAAAAAAAGTAATTGGGGCAGCTAAATGTGCAACTTCGATTTACAATTTGTAGTAGTACTGGTGTCGTACATTCCTCCGTATGACTTTAGGATATTTATTGCCCTACTCATTACAAATACACCCGAGCCCCTATAAGTATACAGGTTCTTGTTGCACGCTCCCTATGCAACGAGAATATTGTATTCTTTATTCTCATTTTTCATTATTTTTTCTTTTCTTTTACACTGCCTCCGCAACCAAATATTGCAGTATTCCGAAAACTTATCCCGCAGTGATGAAGAAAAAAGTATTTTTCGGCTTTGCACAGATGCGAATTCTAGTACCAAAAAACGAAAGGAAAAACGTAACTTTTTCCTATATTTGTCATAGATTAGTTCTGATGATGCCCGATAAATGTAATTGAACTTCGTTCCATCACGATATATTCGCTTGCGAATTCCGCAGATTTTACTGACTGGAGAAGAAGGTTCAATGTGTAAAATATTTTACAACAACCGACCCTCCTTCAAACAATTTATATATATACAAACACACATACACGCACGCAGCAGAGCTGTGGGTGGGTATTTAAAAGAAGTTGCATTTGTACGAGTGAAAAAAAAGCGAAATAAGTATTCTCGGCGATTGAGCCGTGCGTATGTATGATTTAACGTCCCTCCTGTATTTATATGTAAAGAAACTATAGGGTTGTTACATTGTATTTTGTTGTTGGAACAGTTTATTATATGCGCGTAAATGAGCGAGAATGAGATTTGCGGTGGTAATATTCTCGAAGATTTATAACAATTATACATAAATACACATACACCATTATACATTAATAACAATAACGGTGAGCACAGAGAAAAAAATAATATATTCGTGTAAATCTTAAGATTTATTAAATGGCGAGACTTGAAAGATAGTCATCAAGCTTGCGCATCGCGCGGGATTGGTCACGCATTTCCGTGAAGTATATTTTCTACACGAAGTTCGCTTGTATATATGATATATACCATTTATGCGGTGTACTTTGTTCGAGATCGGACGCGTGAGACATGCTAACGCGCGTCAAATGTACTTCATTGTACCATTGTAACAAAAAGAGGAAGGGTGAGAGAGTGGAAAGCTCTGAAATAAAATGTGTATTATACTTTGAACCGATCGCAAAACGTGCGGCAGTCCTTGCTTTTTCCTGTATCTAGTTTTTCATAGACACTAGGATCGCTTTTAATTTCGTTGTGTCCGTCCACCCGTATGTTACCGCGGATTGTACCCCGTCCCACTGTTCTTGCAATTCTCCCCATTATCTATCTGAAATCATTGATAAGAATGCTATTCAATAGGGGTGTGCGGGTACCCGATGTTCGGGTCGGGTCGAGTACCCGACGGGTTATGTTCCGCATTACCCGCCACTATCGGGTACCCGAATTTGGTAAACGTCGAGTACTCTTAAACTTCAAATATTCGTAAACGACTTGGAGATCGGTATCTATTATTTATATTTATTTTTATTTTTTATTTAGGTGTATCGACCAAATAATGGGAGAAAACGAAAACTCGAAGAAGGCGATAAAACGAATAAATGATAATACTGTAAAAAATCTTTTTTCGTCTCACTTTTCTATTTTGTGTGTGTGTGTGTGTACGTAGGTACGTGCGAGTGTGTGTGTGTGTCTGTTAGGATGGAGTGCAAAACGGTCACTTTTGGCGGATCGTATCGTAATAGCGCGGGAAAGTTGCGTTTTGGCATCACTAAAAAGTGTGCGAAAGGAAAAAATGTACAATAAATATCTTCTGTTCCGGCGAACGCTTAAAGTTTTGAATTTTTAACGTGGGATTTAAATGGAGAAAAAACCAAAAAGACCAAGATTCAACGCCTTGCGCTTATTCGAAGCGAGAAGAATGTGGCTTCCATTTGACATTTTAAAATTGAAAATATCTTGATTAGTTTCAGAGATATAAGTTTTCGAAGAACAAGTTTTACCTAGAAAATTTTTTTAAAATGACAAAGATTAAATTAAGAAGAATGAATCGCCGAAATTACCAGTTAGCACTAGACAGAATTAATGAAAATTCGACACTCGATATTTCCTGAAATGCGAGTGTCTTGAAAGAAGTTTGCCGGAAAAAAATTGTAAATATATACATAACAAAAATACTAAAATTATTAAATAAATTATTTGTATTTCTTACGAACTCCAACCTATCGGCGAAGGATAGAGAACATAAAGCTGGAGTCTATTTCGTCCGTTTTGGTACGTTTCCGCGGCGCTATCTATACTATGAAACGAAATTTTGTTCCGGCAACACGACTTATCGAGTACCGGATGTGAGACGAGTATTCGAAAAACTTGGGTACTCGATAAAGTTCGAGTATACCCGATCGGATCATAGTCTAATTACCCGACCCGACCCGAGCCGACCAATTCTGCTACCCGCACACCTCTAGTATTCAATGAGCATTTTCCAGTGGGTTTGTTGCGATCATTGTGGAATAATGAGTCTCGGAAGTAAGAAAGGGTATACTTCCGAAAAACGCAAATCAAATTTCGATTTGAAATTCGGCACAGACCTTCATTTCATTATTTTAAGAGAACGCCTCAAAGAATATTTTTCTTCCGCGCTCCTACTATATTTATAGGTGACGGGCTCAGCTTTGACTATACCGATAAATGTTGTCGCGCCTTCCGCTTTGTGTGGATCTTCGAGTTCGGGCGGTAGAAACCCTCCCTCCAGCGCTGCAGCGGCCGGTTACCGAGCATTTTCGAATTGAAAACTATACAAAATAGAACAAAAAAACGAAAAACCATACAACATCCGAAAAATTAAAAACTGGCAAAAAAAACAGGACCTAGAAAAGCAAAATGAGTATAAAAAATCCTAATAATATTTAAAGGTCGTAAATGAACGCTAGGATTCCATAACACCTGAAAAAAATAAACTGTGGAAAAACAAAAAATGAATCTACGATGCTCTGCGTCTATCTCAATGTTCCACGCACATCTGAGGTGACCCGCGCCCAAATTAGTGTTTCACGCACCCCGCCACTCCGCACGCAAATCCGCGGTGCCCTATACCTATACCGGTGTTCCACGGATCCCACCATTCGTACAAAACGGAGACCGCGATAACATATAGGTATAGCCAGTGCTGAGCCGGTCAGCTGTCGATTTATCAGGATCGCGGTAAAAAAATAACTTTCGAAAATTGATATCTCAAAAACTATGACGCGTCGCCAAAAATCCTTTAAAGTGATCTCTTAAGGCCTTAGGCCACAGTAACGGGTAAAAATCATGTACGAATTTAACAATTTTTTTTCGTATGAAAAAGTGATTCACTTATAAAATGAATTACACATCTATTTAGTACAAATATCAAGCTATTAGAATTTTTTTTTTTCGATGTACAAAATGGCTGACTACTAATATTTTCTTTTATCATCTTTTTTTAGGCGCTCCGCGGCGTGACATTTAGCATCTACAATTTTTGAACTAGAACAAAAAACAAAAATTCCCGTCAATCTACATTAGAATACCCAGAGAAGTACGTACGAAATTTAAAAAAAAATGTATTCAAAAGTTGCAGGTATTTGAACTTAGGAAATTAATTTTCAGTGAAAAATTTTGTTATAACTGCTCATAAAATGAAAAGTTTTCGATTAATCAGAAACTCCGTACGTACTTTTCTGTGGAATGTAATTAGGAACATAACTTTCAAATTTGAAGTAAATCGATTGAAAATTGTTGAAGTTATTTGTCACCCCAATTGGAAAAAAGCTGTTTCGAGGAGTTTCGAGTAGTGGCCATTTTGTACATAGAAAAAAATATATGTATTTTCTAACAGCTTGATATTCATACTAAATAGATGTGTAATTGATTTTATGAGTGAATAACTTTTTCATACAAGAAAATGGTTAAATTCGCACATGATTTTATACCCGTTACTGTGGCCTAAGGCCTTCAAATATTAAAAGGAAGGTGAATGCCAAATTTTAAAACGAAATTCGGTTTCCGCTTTTGGGAAGTTTATCCAAAAGAAACATGAAAAAGTGTTTTGTTTTTTAATGTAAGAGGGTTCCGTCATCCATACTTTCAACCTGTGCAATCCTGTATTTGCCAATAGGCCGTATAGGCAGCTGCCTAGGGGCGGTAGACTTCAGGGTGTGGCGGATTTTAGAGGCACCTTAAAAGGCCTAGGTTAATACAAGTGACTATGATAGGAGGGGCGGCACAAAGTCAAGTGGTCTATACTTACGAAAAGTATAAATCCCCCACTGACACCGTGCAATACTATTATACAACTTCTTCAAAGTAATTTAAAAATTATATGTCCGGTAAGACAACTATTAGCAGTAGAAATATTTTCTAAGCCATCAGGCTTAGGAGAACATTTTTCCTTCTGTGGCTACGAGATTCATCTAGATGGAGGCGCTTCAGAGATGTGATGGTCACCTTCATTTCTTAAAATGGGATCACTATTTTTTAAATATTTTATTAACGAACTCAAAATAAGAAGGCACACACGACATTTCAATGGTTTTAGCCTAAAATCGATAAAAAAAAACGGTGCAAACACTTACTTCTATAAAAGGTGCTTAAGGCGTGCTTAAAGCGAAGTAGAAGATGTACCACGTGACATATGAGTGCGAGAGAGATAGCTGAAATTTTCGAACAGGTTCCTCAGAGATGAATGATATTCAGGGCCTGACACTGGTAGATAAATGCTGTTCGCAAAATGTCCTTGCCGCACTGTGGCGCTAGTAGTCGTGTGACAGGCATGCATATACATGTACGTTGCACCGGTGTTTCGAATATTTTACATGAATAAAAGTCTAGTGTAGATAACTTTACGAAAACCATTATGCGCGTGTATGATGGATCCTGTTGTCGCTGTAACAGTACGTGCTGTTATCGCAATAACGATAACAGCACGAAACGAAAGTATCGAATCGTTCAACTGATCGGAGTATTTAGAGCCGAAGGCTGTCACATAAGAGCCAACGCTAGGTAGTGGCGCTTTCAAGAACTAAAAAGCCGTGACAAAACGCGTTTTCGTTTATCGCATAGGAATAGTAGGTCAGAGGGCTGATAATATTTAGGGCAAAAGGAAATCATCAAGCTCTGCGTCAGGAAATTCCCCAAAGGCTGATGCGTTGTTTTTCCTAAAAAATTTAACCATCTATGAGAAAGTTGGGTTGGAAAGTTTGTGAGGTTATGTTGACCTTGTACATGCCCTTAACGCGAAGTGGAAAATCTACCACGTGACATGAGTTTTCGCACAGAGATTTCTCAGGGTTTAATCATATTTAGGGCAAAAGGAAATCATCAAGCTCTGTATCAGGATATTCTCCACAGCCTAATGCTTTGTTTTTCCTAAAAAATTGAACCATCTATGAGAAAATTGGGTTGGAAAATTTGTGAGGTTGACCTTGTACATGCCCTTAAAGTGACGGCCACCATTTCAATGCACGCTTGCAATCTGATTGCATTATTTTATTAATCACGTCAGTCTGTATTTACGTACAGGCTCTGAGCGAGGTTTCAACACATCAATACTCAGTCTTCAATACTAAATCCAGGTACGTCGTACGGCTTTGTTTACATTGTTTGCGACTAAGAATCTTATCACCTCATTTTAGAAAACAGTGACAAGTTTGTGATTTCCATAATGATGTGTGTTCTCTTTAATGAAAAGTATTACGACAGAATTTCCGTCTGTTAGTACGTAATTATATTTTCCACAAAATGTTTCCTCATCAAGAACAAGTTGATACCATCTTACGGAGTGTCACAAAAATGCAATGCAAGCAGCAACTTTGCCCGGTCAGAGGGAAATTCTGTCGTTTATATATTATTAGTCCATAGATATAATTGATTAATTCGATATTATACAATTGCGCACTCACACAGAGATTTGTATTGTTTTTTTTCTCGTCCGGTTCAACAGCAACAACAAAACCTTTCCCCGAGACTCCGGTGTCTACGTCTTGCCATAATCAAATTCAAAATCGAAATCGTTGCAAAAGTAAAGAAGTTTAGCCAACTGGCAATGAGAGCCAATTGTAACGAGAGTCCGGTATTTATCTCATCGCCGCGTATCCAATTGTTCGCGTCCGGTTGCAGATAATCCATAAAGTCGAATACCGCGCCGCAACTCAGCCGGTTGTAAATCACCTGGGCAAGAATAAGTAATTAACGATCAGTTTGCAAAACGCAGATGCGCTTAAATGTGTTACATTCACGCTATCCAAAGACATAGTCCAAGCGCGCAGTCTTTTCCGAATTACATGAATCTCTCGACCCCTCGAGCCGAGAAGCTGAATGAGATTTCGCCGATATTGCTCGCAGGTCTTGTAGTATCCGTCGGTGAGAACGACCGCGTGAGTGAGGGAGAGGCACGAGATGAAGGCAGTGGCGAACGCGACCAGCATCCATTGCTTGCAAGGAGCTCTCCTCTTGGAGGTTACTATGACGACCGCACCGTCCATGTTGTATCTGGAAAGAAGACCAATAGAGCGTTGAAGCGTCAAACCAAGTAAACTATTGGAATGCCGCCGATGGAACATTGGCCTGGAAGGTGACTTTTCATTTGCAAGACGCTGTAGCAGCGAAACGGCCACGTGGTCGCGAAACTCACCAGCGCATTATCGCTGCCCGGGTGAGAATGGGTTAGCGGTGTGACGACCCTACGGTAAAATTAATCTTGACCTGTAAAGAGTCAACAAAATAATTTCGTGGCATCGTCGACCCATTCGTCTCCGTTAAAATCATTGCAATTTGATTTTTCCATTCAACAATGTCGCGCACGGTCGAACAATTCTATTCAGCGCTACAAAGAACGTGTGTGCGAAAACTTTCGAAAACATTGGTTTTCCCAATATATATTCATGTGCCAGAACTTGACACGATCGCAGAGCGATACGCAATGGAATATCTCGCTGCGTTGTTGAGTCACAGAATTCAATCTGATAAGAGATAGCTGCTGCAGCGTGCAGGGAACGAAAAGACCGTTGCCCTGAGGCCATAAAAACAAATGGTACTGTGCGTACCTACTGCTGGGGTATGCGTCGACTCGGGGCTCGTCGAGGCCTCGGTCAATGCAACTTCTGTAGCCATGATAACCAGAGACCACCAGGCCGAAGATAATCGCAGGCGCTAGACCGTACGCACCGAAACGACAAAGCTTGACATCACCACCCATAAAGGTGCTAAAGGTGTTGACACCGTAGAGTATGCAGTCGCATTCAATGTCGATGCACGAGTCCAGTGTCCAGGCCCAATGTTGCCAGGCCACCACCAATGACACTATTGATATAATCGACAACACGACAGCCGTGCCGTACAATAACGACAGTATCCTCTCCGCTCGTTTTTCATCCATTTTCGTTGCCTCGCAACACCTTCACCTGAAAAACCGAGGGAATTTTAAAAAAATTCAAAAAAGTATCAAAATATCGCGTGCGATGTGAATCACGCAACTGATCGAGAAACGAAAATTCCAAGTTGTACGATGCATCCACAAAATACCAATGAAATGTAAACTCATAAATTTCTTTCATAAACACATCTTCGTACTTATAAATAGGCGTTGATGCGTTGCTGGATCCTAGAGCATCTCGGGCGTCGTATATCGGCTCACGCTGATTCGTCCTTGACCACGGCAAAAATATTTTTTCGCCTTGGCCACCTTCTCTTTTCTTCTCCCCTTCCGGACCCTCTTGACTATCTAATATTCTTCGCCGCCTTTATTGTCTTCGTCCTCGATTCTTCCGGAGAGCTCGCAGCCGTGGTATGTGCTGTCTTCCTGCTCATTCGTCTCCTGTTCGCTTGGATATTAGAACTAACGAGGTCGCGCCGTTGAGAGTATTATCTCGGGATAAATACGTACTTAAGAAGTCCGAGGGAGAGCACAAAGACGCGGACGAGTACGCACTCTCGACGAGGATTAAAATCGACGCGCGAAACTCAAAGTGACGGACGTTATTTGCACGTCATCGTTTCACGGGAAAATAAGAATCTCTCTCGTATTTTTTCCCCCCCGAGAGAGTGCTCGATGTGATAATTGCGCAAGCCAAAGTTCAAATATTGGGAGAACGATGAGAGGCGGAAGGAGCGGTGGAGGGCACACCTTCGTCGTAGCGAGACGAATGACGACGCCACGACTATTACGGTATACCTTCGCTTAAAAGTTGTCGGCTAGCTGACGACCCTTGTCTTACCTCTCTCCCTCTATCTACCTCTTGAGAACGAGATTAAGAGAGGCGGAGCGAGGGAGGGTTGCTATTTCACCATCCGCGGAGATAAGACCAACTTTTATCAACTCACAGTTGCAGTAGGATCCCAAAGCGATATGTACAATAGGAGCGCGAGCACGCGTCGTCATGGAGATGAAATCGGATAAGATTGCACACCGTAACAGTGTCTCGTTCCTATTCGCCATTGCGCCTCCGCAACAGGAAGAGCCCGGCGTCCAAGGAACGTCCGGGCAAAAATCATGAGAAATAAAAAGAGAATTAGGGAAGTTCACAAAAATGAATGAATATTTCGAAAACAATAAAATATCGTATCGGAGTATTCGAGAGTACTGGCGCGTTTGTTGGAAAACAAAAGGAAATAATGAAGCTCAATGAAAAATTCACGGGGCATTGTAATTTGTTTCTTTTTTTACTGTTCATAATTTTGTAATACATCACATGTTTACCGACGATGTAAAGCTTTCATTTCACGCACCTCGCGACAAGAGAGGGAAGAGGTTTTTTTTCGTTTTACTATTTACAAGGTTGAGAAAAATCGTGGCAGTTCCCGCAGCAAATCTCAGATCAGTATATTGGAATATGGTCACTTGGATCTGCAATAGAATACAAATTCATCAATTCTCTATGATTCTCACAATCTGGCACCGTATGACGTCACGAATTTCCGACCCGTATATCATTCAACAAAATCGAAACACAAGAGTCTGGCGTTCGCGCTCTCTGTTGGGGGGGTTATATACCTGAATCGAGGGAGATCGTTAATCACGCCTAGTTTATTTTCTACATTAGTGTTACACACTTAGCCGTTAAATGTACCCATCGGGGGATCGTGGAATCTACTCTGATGGCGTCAATATTGTAGTCGGAAAATTCAAAAGAGAGAAACTCGAGAAACCATCGACCCTGGCAATTTTTTAAACAATAGTGCGTTTAACAATTTTTCCTCGTTCCCACGCTCATTTTTTCAACTGGAAGCGGAAGGTATCGAAAATTTTGACGTCGCGACGATGTGAAAAGCGCGGTCATTTTTTAGTTTCGATGGGAAATAATTCTCACGATTGAGGTAACCCGGTGATGTGCAAGGGGCAAGTTTCCGGGGGATGGTGGGGGGTGGTACGTAACTATGGGTGAAGGGGGTGGGAGTACGGTTTGACTTAGGGATGCTGTTGGTACACACGGTCTTACGCCGGGTTCATGCTGTGATGCCTCAGTTCAGAGAGAGCCTCTCGACTATTCCATAGACAGTATAGCGTAGCTATTCCCAATCCGATACCGCCGCCCATCGCGCACCTGTGTAGTCCGGCTGCAACACAAAAAGATCCAACAATTTAAGTATACCATATTTGTTTAATCTTCTGGGGGAGCGTTCGTAATATTACGGCGTTAGGCTACTGTGAAAATGACAAACAGCCGTTCGTTGCTTGAGGCAACTCAAGTTCAGGAGGAAATTCCACCATATGGTGCAGGAATCGCGGATTGAGTAGTAAACTTAGGATCACAACGATGGAATTGCCAGTACAACTTTCAACGCGTTTTGTCTCGAAACGATGTTTTTCCAAACGGTGTACACGCTTTCTCGACATCTAATGAACGGATTGACTCGAAATTTGATATACTTATTCAGTGTAATATTATTTAGTCTTGATGTAGTTTTTTTTTTACATTTTCTTTTTCATTAGTGATTAACAATAATGATGTCATTTTTCCTCGAGAAATCGAAAAAGATTTTAAACATTTTTGTTGATAATTAAAACATGATAAAGAAGGAACTGTTTTTTTTTGTTTCAGATCAAGCGGGTGGCCAAATTAAGTCACCGTTGAGGTGTCGTTCAAAGATTGTTTATAGCTTCTTTAATTATTCATATTTTTAAATAAAATTTGGTACAGGGCTTTGCAAATGCACATACAAATTAATGTCCGAACGATTTTTCAATCCTACTTTTTTCTTGAAAATTAATTTTTTTAAATAACCCTAATTTTTTTTACAGTTGCCTAAGTCCTTAAGCCAGCCAGCGGCTCCTCCGTATGGCCATGCAGGCTCTTACTATTCCATTCCCTTTGCATTGACCCTTCACTCAGTCACTGTACTGTTTCCAGTTCCTCAAAGATCCCTCTCTTGCGGGGCGTTTCTCACCACTGCTTCTTCCTAGCGCACTACGACGGCACGTTTCCAAAACAGTACTGAGAAACTATAGAAATTCCATACCTATACAGGCTGGCTATATTTTCATCTATTTTCTGGTTGAATTCACATTGGAAACTCTGTGGAACACCCATTCTGCTTGGTAGAAAGCACGCTCACTCACAAGGAACATCCCTCAGGTGACACCCTTCTATTTTGTTGAAATTTGGATATGTTATAAAGCACCGAAAAGTAAGCGATACGTATTTTTTTTATCGGCAGAAAAACGGTTTTAAGGGCTGAAACGCACCCTAAAAAATGGGGATGTTTTCGTTTTTCGTCGATAACGTTTTAACGGTACAATATTAAAAAAATTCAAATTGCAACAATGTTTATTTTTTTTGTGCACTATACATTGGAGATGAGAACGGTAACGTTATCGACGAAAAACGAAAAACACCCCTATTTACGAGGGTTCGTTTCAACCCTTAATACCGTTTTTCCGCCGATATAAAAAATACGTATCGCTTACTTTTCGGTGCTTTATAACATATACAAATTTCAACAAAATCAAAGGTTGTGACCTGAGGGATGTTCCTTGTCGGCCAATTATCCGGCCAAGCCGATGAGCAGAATATGGATACTGACCTGTCGACTTGAAGAGCATGCCAGTGGCAGTGGCAGCCGCTAGTGTATTGATTGAGTCATCCGTTCCTCTGGCCCATGAAAGTAATACGCCGAAGCTGCTGTACATCACGGAAACAACACCGAGGGTATTCGCCAAGGATGATCCATTCTTCATAACGTGATTAAGTAGTCTGGGCAAATCCAAAGTAGGAAAATACTTATCGGACATGTGTCGCAGAAACAATTGTATCGGCACGGTATTGCTTCACGGAAAATCGGACTCACTGAGTTCTCCTAAGTGTGCCAGTTTGTCCAGCCAGTGTGGTAGCTTTCAGACCTCTGTAAAAACCCGCAGCTCCGCCAAATCCTGCACCGAGTATACAAGCTGCACCTATCTGACTGAAGGCCAACTCGAAGCGGCCTCTCTGCTTGACTGCACCCTCAGGAAATATGAATTCCGGTTGACTAGTCGCCAGGTAAGATGGATCGAAATTCAGGTAAGGACTCAACGACACTGTGCCGCGCTGCGAGGTTACTGCAAAAGAACATCGTTGGTCGAATTATTCTCACACAGACGGGCGAAAGACGAACACCTTTCGAGTGGAATAAATTTTGTTGTTACACGATTCGAAAGAAGCAGATTGGGGTAAAGGAGGAGTGTATGGGGAGACGGAAAGATCGCTGCAATGGTCCGTTGACAATGAATTGAAATGATTTATTAAGGTGTCTTTTTTTCCCTGAAGTATATGGTCGGATCCACTAGTTTTCTACAGTACTGTGATGTGGAAAAAATCGTACAAAATACGCGGTCAAACCTGCCGTGCAAACGACATTGGAGTAGACACACGGGGAAGTGGGTTTTGTGCAGTTGAAATTGCGCTTACGAGTAACCATAGACACGCTAGAAATCGTTTGAAAATGAAGTTTCCGAGGAAGCTATGTATTCTCGGGTGAATATCGGCGGCTATAATGAACGGGCACGTTGGCGTTCTACAACTCGAAAACTAGTCATCGTCATCGCAAATTCATAAGCATTAATCCTCGTTAATAATCAATGCCGCGCGCCGGAACAATTACATAATGATAAATGTCGAAATGTCGTCACTGTACGGCGATTTTTTCGCGGGCATGTAGCGAGTGTGTGGTCCGCTACGGTTGCGTATAGGTTGGAATATAATGAAAACGGCGAGAAGACAACGAGAGGTTCTCGACGTCGGAGGCTCGGGCAAACTTACCTGGAATATTTATCGCGTCATTTTGTTGACTCGAAAACGTCGCCGAATCGTTCGAATTGTTGTCACGAAAGTCTAACATTTTTGTCAATCTAACGGCGCGGTAATGACGATCTGCCCGCGACCGAAACAATGTGATGTTCTGCTTTTTCTCCCCGGAGTTCGATCGCGGAGATGAGTAAGGCCAGGGAGACTATCATGGAGACTAGATACAGGAGCCTAAACTCGGCATTTTAAGTGATGCTCGAAATTGAAGGCAACAGGGATGGCGCTAAGATCGCGCGAAGGCCTGCGGTGCTAGCTTCACTCGACAACAGACCAAACGCAGCCCCCTGACCATGGAGCATGGAGACTAGAGTAAAGGAGCCCGAACGCAATGCTGGCGAAATGGTTGTGAAAGTGATGAATGATCCGCGGATTGTACCCGCCTGGCGGCGCTACCACTGCTGGCTCCGTCCGCGCGGTGATTTCGAATCGCAATTTCGTATATTTCTTCGATCCGCAATTTGTCGTATATTTCTTTCTTATTAGCGCGGTTTATAATACTTAAGAGTAATATTGATATGCTTTTGTTTAAATTATGAAATGATAATATATCAGTAATTTTTTACTTGGAGGTGATCTATACTGTAATTGTTTTATTTGTATACGGTGACACGTACGATTAAAGAGCCATAATGTGAATATTGCATACTGGATTTTCAAGAAAAATATTTTTTTCGTCGCTACAAAAAGAAATAATAAAATGTATAATTTACATCAAGCCTCAAATCAACCAACAAAACCGAATCTAAACCCCAGGCGGGGCAACAACTTAAATATTAGAAAACTACCTATTCTGGTGACGGAAGGGACATGCGGGGTAAGCGCAATATTTACCCATGGCGAAGTGAAATCAAAAAATAAATCCAATTGAATGTTATAGGTAATACATTATAACGAAATGGGAGCGAGGGGGATTTATATTAAAGGATTTGCATATTTAACCTAAAAAACGTTTTTTTTTAATCCAAGCACCATGCATTACATTTTCGCTGTATCAAAGGAATCTCTAACAGCATTAAAATTGATGGCAATTATAATTAAATTCGGCGAAGATAGCATGCAATAAAAGAAATACAAACGATTTGGCAAAATGAATCTACATGTAGTTGCACATGCCGATGTCAATATTTGTCAAAATTTTCGCCAATTCGCGAATTAATTGCATAAACATAATATTAAGGTTCAGTTCTTACCTTTATTGGATCGTCTTTTTCTGTTTTGATTTTATAAATACTTTTAATACCGAAATATCACTCAACGATGCGTGACAGCGTAAACTGTATGTAACTGACATACATATAATACTCACATATATAGTAACTGACAGTAATACGTCACTGTATGTATGTCACAAAACTGCTAAGCCGGTCCTCACGCACCTATCCTATTCGGTACCAGGCGCTGGTATCGCTTGCGGATATTTTTCGAACTACAAGATCTTTCATCACTTTCGCGATCCACTTTTCGACGATTCCGCCATATGCGTTCGGGCTCCTTTACTCTAGTCTCCATGCCCCTGACACTGGCCTACTATTCCTATACGATAAACGAAAACGCGTTTTGTCCGGGCTTTTTAGTTCTCGGAAGCGCCACTGCCTAGCGTTGGCTGTTACGTGACAGGCTTCGGCCCTAAATACTCCGATCAGCTGAACGATTCGATACTTTCGTTACGTGCTGTTATCGTTATGGCGATAACAGCACGTACTGTTACAGCGATAACAGGATCCATCATACACGCGAATAATGGTTTTCGTAAAGTTATCTACACTAGACTTTTATTCATGTAAAATATTCGAAACACCGGTGAAACGTACATATATATGCATGCCTGTCACACGACTACTAGCGCCACAGTGCGGTAAGGACATTTTGCGAATAGCATTTATCTACCAATGTCAGCCCCCTGACCAAACGCGAATTTGACGTCACATTGAATTTCGTTTTCGTAATTTTCACATGGAAAAAAATCTATCTCTAGAGCGAAAAAGGTAAGCCTTTTTGTAATACTCTAATAATCATATAATAATACTTTTACTTGACAATGTTTGTGTGTATGTGTGTAGTTTTCAATTAAGTTTCAAATATGTAAGTTGTAGAAAACAACCCTATACGACCCTAACATATAACAACCCCTACGAAAGTGTAGCTACACTTGTAACGCGAACAGCGGCGCGTGACGTCATTTCCGTTAAAACGAACGCGAAAGTGTACACTCCCCAAAAAAGTGTAGAAAGTGTAGCTAGCGCGAACAAACCTAGGGCGGTATTCATAGTCAGATCTTAAGACAATCGTCAACTAAGATGGTCTCAGAACGTGTCTCAAGATAGCGCTGTAGTTCCATAGTCGGTAAATAAGACGCGACAAATAAGATAGTCTTAACGAAGATCATCTCATAGAACTCTTGCTTATTCCAAGTTTCATAGTTCAGTCTTGTTTAAAATAAGCAATGTCTCAATAGTGCAAGGTTTCATAGTCAATTATGACATGCTTATTTGGAGAAATAGACCGTAAATAAGATGGTCTTGACCAAGACGTGGTTCGAGTCGTCTTAAGCAGCGTCTCATTTATCTCTCGCATATCAAAAGCTGTATGCAGATGTACAAACTGACTTTCAAAAAAAGTGCCCTTAATTAATCAACGAAATTCGGAATGTACAAAACAGGTGTTTTCGTATTGTTGGACTGTGGTGACATTATATAAAATAAACGAGTACAAGTTGTTATGTGGTACATGTGAACGTGGTAATTAAGGTTAGAAATGCAGTGAATAAGTAAATCGGGAATTTTGGACTACGCAATCAATCGAATTATTGCAATGTCCCATTTCAACGATTTGCTGAATCTGTATAATACGGATAACATGGATTATACGGATTCGGACGAATCATCTGAAGAAGAAAATGTTCAACAAGTCCCGCGTACTCCAAAACGATACATACGAGACGGCCAGAATCCATTCGAGTTCTATGGCGAAACTGAATTTAAACGACGTTTTCGGTTTTCTAAACATAGCATCATACATGGGATATTACCCAGGATCCGAAATAATTTACTTAAAGTTAATAATCGTGGACTACCAATTTCACCAGAATTTCAATTGTTAATTTGTCTGCGATTCTACGCTACGGCAAGTTTTCAGGTAAGTCTTGTTTCCGCAAACTGTACATCTAGTTTGGTGCTAACAAAAAATAATTCATAATATTATATTCGCTGGTTATAACAAGTAATTTATAATTATACATTATTCTGTGCAGCTCGTCAATGCAGATTTGATATCTGTGTCACAATCAACAGTGTCAAGGATAATATTTAGGATTTCTACGTTACTTGGGGCTGAAATGTTCACCGTTATTAAAATGCCAATGTCAGAAGAAACTCGATTAGAAAATCGGCAACTTTTTCGGCAACTTGGAGCCAACAGACACGGCATCGGTCTTCCTGCAATTGACGGCGCTATCGACTGCACTCACATACGCTTATCACATACAAAATTCGAAAACATTCAAGAAGTCTACAGAAATCGCAAGGGATATTTTTCGTTAAATGTCCAGGTATATTTTATACACATTGCTAATGGAGTCCACAGGATTGCGATTATATCTGTTTGTGAATAAGAACCATCTAAAATTCTAATCGTACAGGCTGTAGTAGGTCCGCGCATGGAATTTTTGGATATCGTCCCAGAATGGCCCGGAAGCCAGCACGACAGCCGAATTTTTCAAAATTCTAGGCTTTATATGAAATATTATGAGGGGCAGCTAACCGGAGCCCTTGTTGGAGATGCTGGATATCCTTGCCTTCCGTTTTTGCTTACACCCCTGGAAAATCCTCTGACAGATGCAGAGCGAAGGTATACATGAGAAAGATTACTTTAATCGTTAAAAGATGGATGCAAAAAAATTGATTCTGCAACTTTTTAATTCCAAATAGCTACAACATTGTACAACAAAGGACAAGACAAGTCGTTGAAAGGACATTTGGAATATGGAAACGCAGATTTCCATGCCTATCGAAAGGCCTTGCCACAAAATTAATATGCAGTACCACAATAGTCGTAGCGTGTGCTGTCTTGCACAATTTATCCCTTACTCTGGATAACATTCTTCCGGAAGAAGATCCAATCGACGAGGAAGAAGTAATCCCGGGTCAACCCCCACATTGGCAGCCTAGAGAAGGTTTTCTGATTCGAGAAGCTTTAATCGAGCGGCTCTTTCAATAAAAGAAAGAAGTTAAACGTGTAGATCAGTCGTTCGATCGGTAAATTCTTCCATTAGAGAGCATGATTTAAATGGTATTATTCTCGTTATACGAAGCGTCAGGAAGAAAAATCAGTTTCTGCTTCTCAGCGCTCTTTCTCGCACTCGCGCTCTTCGCGAGCGTTACGCGATGCCAAGTATAATAGATTTTTTAACTTCAAGAATGTATAATTTGCAGACGATTGCAAAATTAATAAATATATTTTGTCTGGGCTATGAATTATGTTATTGCATCCGGTATTATGACGCAATCCAATAATGTGTGAAAACATATATTGTTCTGATGTATATATATATATATATATTTATAACCGTATATCAGAACAAATTATAATATTGTAACAAACTTTTATAAAGTTCCCAATAAAATCAACGAAAGTATTAAGGATATCGTAGATGCTTTGGTTATATTATTAATATCTATATATTAGTCACGAACCTAAACAAATCTTTACTACAGTTGAATTATAATTGATAAAATAACTTATTAGTAACACTTAATTGAATTGTCCTTAATCCCGATAAAACAAAACCTATACATCGTTTTTTTATTTGGCAAGTAAAAATTCTGCTAGTTCGGCTTCAGCTTTGGCTTTTCTCAATTCGAATTCATATTTTTCGATTTGCAATTCATGTATTCTGCTTAAATGACGTTCTGTCATTTTTGCAACCTTCATTTCATGATTTTGTTTTATCTGAAACAAGAGTTGGTCTTGCTGACAGAGCGCCGCAATCCTATGCAGTTTTTCGGCCTCTCGTGATATTTTTCTGTTGGCAGATGACGCGATAGACACGGACTTCTTTCTTGGATGTTGTTTAAAATCCGCTCCGTACTTCTCTCGACGGTGCGCAGGGATTACTGGAATAATACAAATTATCCATTTATATGTAATTATAAAATGATTGCACTTTTGTACTAACATTCGTAACTAGTGAATCATTTCACTTATTTATTTTACCTTGATCGATTTCACTTGAACATCCAGATGCGTGCACGTCCTCGCCTTCGCAATCGTCTTGAGTTTCCATCAATAAAGCTTCATCTAAATACTCTTCATCGGTTACACTTCCATCATTTCGCTGCTTCATAACTTTGGTCAAGTAATCTGCAACTAAAAAACACCATGCACTTTTTATATATTCTATATTATACATCGCATTTTGGTTACTTTGCCAGATATCATGTCTTTATAATTTATAAATTGTACGTCTTTATTAGTGGATTTAAATTATATAACTAATTAGGGAAACATTGTGAAACATCGTTGATCTATTCATTTGTTACCATCTATTATATCTAGGTACGAGTAATGTAGGATGAGTAAAAAGCTTAATTACCCTCTTCATCTTCAACGACTATGTTTGATGAAAAATTTGTCGGTGCCACATCCATTAAATGAGGAACGATCATGCCTACTTCTGGGTCGAGTTCGGCAGGAGGCAATGGCGAACCACCTCCAGTTGCCATACAAGCCTGCTTTTCTTTAGTCAAGGCATCTCGTTGGATGTGCTTGAGATTGATCCACATTTTTTTCAATTGGTCCATTGTTCTCTGAGGAAATTCGAACTCAAGTATAATTTAATGATTAAACGAACTTATCTGCAAGTGAAGTTCTATCATAATTGTATGTAGCGCCTCTTCCGAAGAGATCATTATGTAGTACCCCCTACTTCACGCCAGTTACCACATGTTGACAGTCAACTGAAACTTTTTTGTCTGGCTTGTTGACTGTGTTGCTAGGAGAGCTCATTACTTCAAAGAACTTGCCGAAATATTTTGGGTACATCATTATTTATAGAGATGGGTGATATTTTGGGTGGGACTGATCTCTTCGGAAGAGGCGCTACGTACAATTATGATAGAACTTCACTTACAGATAAGTTCGTTTAATCATTAAATTGTATTTCGCGCCTCTTCCTCGAGATCATTATGTAGATGTTTAAAGCATCATTTCGGCAAGGAGCATTGTTCTTTATTTGCACAACGGGTAAATAACTTCTTATAGGAATAGTAACCCAATGGGTTAGAAATTCAATTAACAATGGAATAGATTAATTATTCAATATTGCTTTGGCAAAGGCATCTTCATCATTTCCAATAGGTAAGTCGTAAAACTTAGCGAATGTGTGGGAGTTAGCAGTCCAGCCCGCGGCCTTTCTTATATTATCTATATTGACCCCTTTATTTTTTTGCCGCTGATGTTGAGGCATGGCGCGTACTATGAGCAGAAAAAAATTGAGTGTTCACGCCACTTTTGGTTAACATATTTTTAACCCAACGACTCAACGTTTGAGAAGTGACGGCCTTGTGTGGTTTTTTAAGAGCGATAAAGAGCGATTCATCAGCTGTTTCGCGAAAATCCTGAGTCCGCTTTATATATATTTCTAACGTTGTTGCTGCGCAAATTCTTGTATCACTTTTATAAACTGGTACGTTTAATACCGGTTGTTTCCTGTTGATTCGTGACGTTTTGATCGTATCCAAAATCTTAATTTGCACGGAGCCTTCAAGCCTTACAATATTTGGTAATTTGATCAGTGATAGTGTCTGCATCCGTTGTCCCGTTACAAGTGCAAGTAACGTTACAAGCTTCATTGATAGCGTCTCAAGGGGAATGTCCTCGTTTGGTATTAAAGTTGCCCTGTAGTCTGCCACAAGCTTTGGGTCCCAAGTATAATTGTATTTTGGCCGGGAGGGACGAGATTCTGATACTCCCTTGAAATACCTTTTTATCATGTGATTTTAACTTTAGTGTAGAGTAAACAGTTCAATGAACCGTAGGAGGCTCCCTTTCCATATTCCCTTGAGCGTAATGCTAGGACATTTTCAATCGAGTCATTGAATGGACTTAATTCCATCTCGATGCAAAAATTCCACCACTTCTTCAGTGCCCCATCATATTGCTTGAGCGATGATTTACGAAGTGAAGAAATCATCATCTCGATGGCTTCCTTCGGAACCTTGTTAATTTCGAAGGATTTCCGGATAAAACACCGGCAACCAGGGTATTGTTTCTCCAGAGTGGATGAGGTTCCTTCTCTGACGAAGTCAACAGGTACCTATTCGGTTTAAAAATAATCGGGTCAGTGATCAGGAGAGTCTTGAAAAGTGGATACCAGGCTTGGGCCGGCCATTGCGGGACAACAAGAATGCCCATTGAACTTTCATCTCGTATTTTTCGTAGAATTCGCGGAATTACAATAAACGGCGGGAAGGCGTAGAAAAAGAAATTCTCCCAGGATATAGTAAAAGCATCAACTGCTATGCTGCCTGGATCACGAAGCCACGAAACATATTTTTGGCACTTCGTATTGACGCGTGTAGCGAAAAGGTCGATGTCGGGAGTTCCGAAGGAATGAACGATCTTTCTGAACGCTGATTTTGATAATTCATATTCAGTCTCTGTTTCGAGTTTGCGTGATTCAAAATCTGCTTCCGTGTTCTCTTTGGAGCTAATAAATGATGCGAAAATCCAAATATTCCTCTCTTCGCACCAGTCCCATATCGCTCTAGCCAACTTATTGAGTTCTTCAAACCGAACTCCTCCTATTCTATTGATGTAAGATATGGCTGTGGTGTTATCGATTCGTAATAACACGTCGCAATTGCGTAGGTTGTTAGCGAAACATTTGAGTCCAAATAAGGCAGTCGTGAGTTCTAGTACATTGATGTGTTTCTTCCTTTCCTTTTGACTCCAAAACCCATGCGATCGTTCAGTCTCGCAGAAGACTCCCCAACCTGATAATGAAGCGTCCGTGAAGATTTGACGATGATATCTTGGAGTTTTAATCGAATTTTCTGCCGAAGATATAACTCTGTCCCACCAGGTGAATTCGGGTTGAAGATTTGTAGGCAGTGACATAATGTTGTCGTAACAGCCGTTATTCGCTTTTAGCGCTAAGTATCGAGCTCTTTCGAAAAGCTTTGTATGACCGAATCCATACTTCACTGCAGGACAGTACGCAACCATAGTTCCCAAGAATTCGGCGAAATTTCGAATTTTGCAACGCTTAATCGCGCGATATCTGGCAGTTAATTTTTTAACTCTTTCTTTTTTCTCGCGTGGGAGTTCGATGGACATCTTTATCGAATTAAACCAGAACCCCAGGTATTTACACCTCTGCGATGGAACTAAATTACATTTTTTATAATGGATTATGAATCCTAATTGTCGTAACATTGAGAGACTAGCATCAACGTTTTCCTTGCATTCTGCAAAGCTCGGTCCGATAAGTAATAAGTCATCTAGGTAGATTACCGAAAGGTATCCTTGACTTCTCAATTTAGACACGACTGGTTTTAATAACTTGGTAAAAACGTAAGGTGCTGTAGCGAGACCGAAAGGTAGACAAGTAAATTCGTAAAATTTTTGGTCGAATTGGAATCTCAAAAACCTTCTGTCTGACTCTATTATCGAGACTGCGTAATAGGCGTCTTTCAAATCTATTGTTGCCATAAAACAACGTTCATTTATTAGATTGATCGCGGTTTTTCGGTCCTCTAGTTTGAAGTGGTTAGTTGTGATAAACTCGTTCAATTTTTTGAGGTTTAAGATCAATCGATTGCTACCGTCTGTTTTAGGGACCAGGAATATATCCGAAATAAATTGACCCTCAATCGGTTCGCACGGCACGATAGCTCCTTTTTTAAGAATCTCCCCGATTAATTTGGCCGTTTCCGCTTTCTCTTTCTGAGATTCGCAAGCCTTTTTAGGAAAACTAGCCTGAAAGGGCAGTGAATCGAATGGTATTTTGTAGCCTTTTATCCAAGATAGAAGTAACGGGTTAGAGGTTATCACTTCCCAGCTGCGTATAAACGACCTAAGTCTTCCCGCGACAGGACTTACAGGTTCTAATACTTCCGACGATAGTTCCGTTCCTGCTTCCTGGTCTCGTGCTTGTTGTCTCGACGGTGTGTCGTAAATCCATGCTCTCGTTCTTTCCTCCCGCCGAACGTCGATGGATATTGTTTTTGATTGTTCAGTGGTCGACGAGGCGGGGGTTTCGAGTTTTTTGCCGGTTTGCTCGCTTGAGCCTTTGGAGTTGGTTTTAACTCTCTTCGTGAGTTCTCTAAAGCTTTCGCCGACTTCAGTTTTTCTTCCAGCTGTTTTCCGAATAGCCATTCATCGGCAGTCGTAGCGCTTAGAACATTCTTAAGCGACGCATTCAGATTAGTCAGAATCAAACTTTTCCTAATGGTGGATTCGCCGTGTTGCAGGTCTGCCAATATTCGGCTGACATCACTTAGAAGTTCAAGTGTGCTTAGTTTCTCGTCTTTATTTGCGACGATGTCGGAGAATGCTTTTCCAACGGCCGAGAGGCAGGCAGTAATCTTTGCTTGCTTTGCTAAGATTCGTTCGTCGCGTTTGACGACAGTTTCCTGCAATGATGCCTGAACTTCGGGATTAATTCTCGGAGGGTCAATAATCATGCAGTTGGACGGAGGTGGGTATTTATTTATTAGAGCCGTCCTGTCGTCTTCTGGCAGGCCTTTCATTAAAATGTCTTCCCATCGAATAGCCATATCTTTAGGGATAGCCGCAGCGAGTATTCGTTCCTCTAAGGACCCTTTACCCATAATTCCCAGGATCTTTGGATCTAGAGGGATTTCGCTGTAATTTGCTTGATCGATCTGTTGTGGATTCTCGGATCCACATTGCGGAACTCCCGTCTGAGGGGTTAGTATATTTTCAGATCCACTAACTGCGTTAGTGGTCTGTAAAGTCACTATGTGTGAGGGCGGTTGATTTGTAGAAAAATCAGTAGATTCCGGTCGTATATATGTAGGAATCTGATGGTCTTTTTCTTGTCGTGCGTAGTTTTCTGTAGGGTAGGTCGTGGCTTCGACGCTTGTTTGAGAACTTCGCGAAGATCCAGATCGTTGATGGTGTCCTGAGAAAAAGACGATAACGTGTCCTCGAGTGAATCCATTATTTTGTTTTTCCTCTATGAGGTCTCTCCTATAGGTTAGAGCCTATATGAGAGGTTTGGAACAGCATGCCCGAGTATAACTCTCACGTGTGGGTAAGAGCCCACACGTGTGGCTTCTGCAGATTCTTTTTCGGTCAAAGCAATAGCTAACTTGAGCAGGTTAGAGCCTGAACAAGCGACCATCAGGTATGTTCCTGATAATAATTTCCCACGTCCAAAGGGTAATCATCTCCCGACGATCGTGCTTCTGTAACACGATAAATGCAACGATAATTCAGTACTTACGACGTCTCCTCTTTTGACGTTTCTTTTGACGTTTCTTTAGACGATTTTCCTGGTTTGTATCATCGAAGGATGAACTTCGGCCTCGTTTTCCGTCCATAATCGTTGATATCTCGCACAAGGATTAAATAAACATGTGGTTCTTCTTGGCACAAAGAAGAAGAATGAGCTCTCCTAGCAACACAGTCAACAAGCCAGACAAAAAAGTTTCAGTTGACTGTCAACATGTGGTAACTGGCGTGAAGTAGGGGGTACTACATAATGATCTCGAGGAAGAGGCGCGAAATACAATTAGGAAATTTGTTGCGTTCGTCGTGACTTAAAAATAAAACATTCATGAAGTAAAAGATTATTTCACTTACCGTGTGTACAACTTCTTTCGAATTGTTGTATTTTTCTGTAATTTTCTCCCACGCGACTTTTTTCATTTTTAGCGTTGATGCATCACTTTTTTTGGCTTCTATGATGTCTTTCTGTTCACTTATAAAATTCAGCAATAATTTCCGTTCAAGCGGGGTGTAATGCTTGCTTTTCGAGGTCATTTTGGATTTCGATTTCGTTATTATTCAAAAATAATTATTCGAGTACAATAGACAAAGCAATTGCTGAGACCTTATTCACTTTGACATTTATCAAATTTCACATATGGCGGCTCGTAAAACCGCGTTCTCATCTATGAATGGTCGATACAACGGTAAATTTCCGATATTACCCGAACGCCGAACAAGCACGGTCTCAAGCAAATGCTTTGTCAAGACGGCTTCCGTTCAAATAAGACCATCTTCAGCAGCGCCGTCTTCACGAAGATCATCTTATTTCGGAACTATGAAATATACGGCATCTTAAGAACGCCGCGGTCTAATGAGATCGTCTTGGCGAAGACGATCTTGGAGTGCATTTGAGATCTGACTATGAATACCGCCCATAGTGTAGCTACACTTTCGTGCCACTAACCCTAGACTTTCTACACTCGATCTTGACGAGGTGTAAAAGTACACGAAAAGTGTAACAGTGATATTACTAGAATAACCCCATAACCAGCGAAACTGTCAGTGAGTTATACAGAGGTAAGTACGACATAACCTAAAATATTTAAGGTAATCACAAACAAATTCTCATTTATTACGAAAAACAATCAATAATAAAGGTTCAAAATTACAAACTATTATAATTATCAATCTCTATCGATCAAGGTGATTAAAAAATTGACATGACTTACAATGTATAAGGCAATCACAAACAAATTCTCATTTATTATGAAAAACAATCAATAATAAAGGTTCAAAATAACAAAGTATTATAATTATCAATTTCTATTGATCAAGGTAATAAAAAAATTGACAAGATATAATGACAAGTGTTTATTATAAATTCGCAGTATCACGATACGTTCCAATCTACCATCAACGCAAACAGAAGCTAACATGGAACAGGAGCTAGAAATTAAGTCTGCAGTGCTGTTCCGAGATTCAGAAGGCGGCTTAGTCGTTGATGCTGACAACAACGTGTGCATTTGTGAAGGTTTTGGATTTCTAAAATCGTATCACTAACACTCCATTCTATGTAAAACTGGTATCAATACATCCATTCTGGGCGCAATTACAAGTACAAGTTAATAATTTCAATAACAGCGTCCATTGTAATCAGTTTACGAGATCAACAAACTTGCGGTTGCACGGTATATCTCTTTAACGGTTAGATGAGACTCCGTAATCTCATGTGTTGTTTGAGGTTAAGGTGTGGTCCACTAGGTCGCCGCCATGTTTCTTGTACACTATCGCGTTCGCGCTAGAGTTGCTTACCCGCGAGGAAATAAACTGGACTCCCTAGACACGACCCTAGTTCCGTTTACACTGGCGAGTGTAGAGTGCAGCTAGCGCGAACAAACCTATCTCTTAGACCTCGAGAAGTAAACTGAGTATCGATGTCGTGTAAGAGAGATGGAAGAGGATGGAATACGTGGGTCATTTGATAAGTACCTAGCCTACAAATGGAAACACCAAAATTTTGCTAAAAATAAAATTTATTTTTCAATGTAGTCTCCTTTTAGTTGAATACACTTGGCCCAGCGGTGTTCCAATTTTTTTAACCCCGTTGAAAAAAATGTTATCTCTTGGTCTGCAAAATAGGCCTGCGTGGCGGCGATTATTTCGTTATTGGAGTGGAATTTCTTCCCGGCGAGTGAATTTTTTAGATTCGGAAACAAAAAAAAGTCGCACGGAGCCAAATCTGGAGAATACGGTGGATGGGGCAGCAGTTCATAACGTAATTCGACCAATTTAGCCGTGGCGAGCGCGGAGGTGTGAGCCGGTGCATTATCATGGTGGAAAAGCACTTTTTTTCTCGACAAATGGGGCCGTTTTTCTTTTAACACGGCGTTAAATCGGCTCAATAGTTCGGCGTAGTACTGTCCCGTGACCGTCTTGCCCTTCTCCAGGTAGTCAATAAAAATCACACCTTGAGAATCCCAGAAAACAGTGGCCATCACCTTTCCAGCCGACGGGACCGTCTTTGCCTTCTTTGGAGCAGGTTCACCGGGTAAGGTCCACTGTTTTGACTGCTCCTCGGTCTCTGGAGTATACCAGTGAATCCATGTTTCGTCGACGGTCACGTAACGACGCAAAAACTCTTTTGGATTGCGATTAAACAGCTCCAAACACTGCTCTGAAGTGGTCACACGAATGCGCTTGTTGTCTGCAGCCAGCAAACGCGGCACCCACCTTGCCGACAGCTTCCTCATGCCCAAAGTCTCATGTAGGATATGCCACACGCGTTCTTCTGAGATGCCTACTATCACAGCTATCTCGTGCACCTTTAATCGGCGGTCTGACAAAACGATATCGTGTATTTTTGTCACGTTCTCCTCCGTAGTGGCTGTTTTTGGAGCACCTGGGCGTGGATCATCAAAAACCGACGTACGACCACGTTGAAACTCGTTATACCAAAATTTAACGGTCGCCATCGAAGGAGAAGCATCCCCATACACTGCATCCAAGCGTTCTTTAATTTCACTGCGCGATTTCCCTTCCAAAAACAAGAATCGAATCACCGACCGATATTGTTCTTTCTCCATTCTTTCAAAAATCATCGGACACACTTGCTTTCACACGCTCTCAAAAGAGAACTACAAGTCCGATCCGGCTGAAATTTTGTCAGTACCCGTCTACAAGACGGTACTACACTATAGTGTATTTCTCTTGCAATAGTGGCACCATCTAGCGGTGAGGCTAGGTACTTGTCAAATGACCCACGTACACATCTTAGCCTCCATGGCAAATACAGTAGACTCTCACTTTTCCGAGGTAACGTGGGGAGAATGTACCTCGGATTAGTGACATCTCGGATAATACGGAAAACAGTAGCAATATAGGACTATTCCACGCATAGGCATAGCAGATTCTTCCGTTTTATCCGAGATTTTGCGTATTATCCGACGATGAACCTCGGACAATACGCAGAAATCGAAGGTCGGATAAACGAGGTTCTAGTGTACCAGCAAATACGATAATATACACACAATATTCGAACAATTTGAGAATTGTTAAAATCGAATTTTCGAGACAAACCAGCCTTGATGTTGACAAGAGGACACAAATATTTTATCTTCAAAATATTGAAGCACGTTTTTATCTTGAAAACATTCAAGCAAGCAATATCGCTTCGACTTTATATTGTTATTACGGTATTTTTCTCAAATCGAAAACTAGCTACTGAACATTTTTAAAAATTTCTTACCTCAATGAGAAATTGCAATTTCTTTCGTGTAATTTTCTTCTTATTTTCATTCAAATATATTATCGTCAGAATAATTGCGTTACCGATTCGCTGATTGCGAGTTTTAATACAAACAGATCGCAAAGCATTGTTCTTTGACTAGGAATAATTCACCATAATATTGACCTGAGTAAAAAATGTGTTCACAAATAAAAAATGATTACTTAAGACGTTTTCCATCGTTCCTTGTACAAGAAAACAATACAGGACAATTTTTAAAATTTATACAACACTGAGTAATTGCAATTTCTCGTGTATGATTATCTTTTAATTTTTATTTAACCGTAAAACTCATGACTGGGGTCCGGTCGCACCACCATTTTTATGCAAAAAATGAGTTTTTTGCCGTTTTCAGTCTTTGAGTGGATTGTTCGCTAATGGAATGGTAATGAAATCAGGTGGCTCGCACACTATTTACTTTCTTATGAAAATACGAAGAAATTGAGGTATGATAAAGTCCCTTTATCCCCGTAGGGCCGGTTTAATGGCAAAGAAAAACACGGGGTGCATACACACCCCAGGCATACGTTTGACGGTAAAAAAATTAGTCATGAGTTGTTGGATTAAATATCGTTATCCTAAAAAGTATCGCGTTACCGTTCGCTATTTGCGAGTTTTAATATAAGCAGATCGCAAAGCATTGTTCTTTGACAGCGGGGATTAATTCACCGTCGTATTTACCTAAGAAAATAAAAATTAATTTAAGAAAAAAAAGCATCATTATTATCTAAGACATTTTCTACCGTTCGTTGTACAATTAAACACTTATAATACAAGTATTTTTCTATCACTAGTGTGACAGCCGATTGTCGATAAAGTAGAGATCGATAACCGTGCTGGACAGAAAGGGGCGAGGAGGACAAAAGGAAGGGGTATCCGCGGCAGCGAGCGAAAAGGAGATGGGGCAAGGGCGCTCTTATCATCGGGACGCCTGACCGCGAGGTGTAGGTCCCGACTGCGATTAGATAGCGAAAAGTAACAGACTGCGAGAATTATATTCGTTCGCCCATCGCGTGGGCCCCGGTGAAGTAAAAGTACTGTGATTGTTAATTAATTCAGCGTGTGGGTTACACAACGCGCCCCTTACACAACGCGACAACGAGCCCCTTACACAACGCGCTCAACACCGCCTAAGCCGACCGCGTGGGCGGGCCGTGTCCGGAGAAAATTTGTGCTCTATCACTAGGTATTGCATTATAATTATTTTCGACTTTTTTCACCGTTAATTACCCTGATAGACAAACGTGCTGTGAAAATTCACATGTCAGCATTATAGCGGCAAGAGGACAGTATACGGCGGCGCACCATGACACCAATATGCTGTCTTTTGCTTCCGCATTAAGCTGCAAATTTGCCCCACAGTACGTGGTTTGTGCGAAACAAATGTGTGATACCAAGACGGCAAGTTTGCAGCAAATATACGCAACAATTACCTGCTGCAACAACGATACTGATGCGGCAAGCTCCAGATTTGGAGTGATGTCATCTTTAAATCGCGTGTCAGTCATAAATGCACCACGCTGTGACGCTCCGTTGCCGGTAAAAATGAGGCAAGTTATTGCGGAATTGAGATGGAAAATTTGGATTACGATGTTCTGGAAAGGTTAGGGCACATTGGCGGCAGGCTATGACGTTCCATTGCCGCCAAAAACCAGGTACATGGTTATAATCATAGGCAGATTCGCTACGACAAATGTCATGTTCCTAAAATTAGTTTTATAAGTTGAACCAGTTGGATGGTCGAGTGGTTAGCGTGCTTGCCTTCTAAACCAGCCCATCGTGAAGTTTCGGGTTCGAAACCCAGCCTCGTACTTTCGGAAAAAAATAATTACGGGCATGACGCGTAGCCCTCAGTCATACGCGGGCGTCGCACACACGAACCGGTACGTGTGTGCGATTGTATTCAATAAAGTTATTTATTTTGCCCTCTTTTTATTCCCACCTGCCCAGCTACCGGTAATGCAGAACTCCATGTAGCCGGTTACAACACCGCAATAGCGGGCCTCATTTATGTCGGCGAAGGAGCGTTACGGCGTGTTCTAAATATGCCGGCAACGGAACGTCACAGCATGCCTCCAATGTGCCCTCACTTTGCTGAAATAACGTATTCCAATTTTTCTGTCGCAAAGCTGCAATAACCCAGCAATGAACGTGCTCCAAATGTACCGCCAATATTCTGTATTTTCGTACTGCATTATTAACACCAGCATTCACGCGAGGATGCGCACTGCTGTGCTGCTAGAACACAGCTTAATGCGGCGGCATGCCATTTTGGGATGCCATTTTTCCGTCACAACTTGCTCTCGCTTGACGTGGTGTTGCCAATGTGTTGTCGCCAAATTTCTTACTGGGTACGCAACTACTGCATATTGTTCATTGGGCATTGCTATATTCAAAATATTGTTCTATCTTTACGCATTTACGGAGATCTCTCTGGTATATATCATTTTACATTTCTCTCGCACGCAGCGCACATCTCAAGATCATTCTGCCTCATACGCAGTTCACTTCCAGCCCCCTGACACTGACCTACTATTCCTATACGATAAACGAAAACGTGTTTTGTCCTGGCTTTTTAGTTCTTGAAAGCGCCACTACCTAACGTTGGCTGTTATGTGACAGCCTTCGGCTCTAAATACTCCGATCAGCTGAACGATTCGATACTTTCGTTTCGTGCTGTTATCACTATTGCGATAACAGCACGTACTGTTACGGCGATAACAGGATTCATCATACACGCGCATAATGGTTTTCGTAAAGTTATTTACACTAGACTTTTATTCATGTAAAATATTCGAAACACCGGTGCAACCTACATATATATGCATGCCTGTCATACGACTACTAGCGCCACAGTGCGGCAAGGATATTTTGCGAACAGCTTTATCTACCAGTGTCAGCCCCCTGTTCACTTCTCAATATTTATTTGTCTCGTCTCTGTCACACGCAGCGCACTTCTCAAGTATCATTTTGCCTCATAGACAGCTCACTTCTCATTATTTATTTGTTCCATCTCTGTCACACGCAGCTCACTTCTCGAGCTCTTAGCGATAATAGCGCCATCCCTGTTTGACCACATCAGGAAGACTAGAGGTAGCCTAGAGACATGAAGCCTAGATACCAGGAGGTTCAGCGGCAATGCAAAGGCGCTGAAAAAAGCGTCCCCGAAAATGTCCCGAAGTGATGGCGCTGGGGTGCAGCGGCACCTACATATATAGTAATATTTTGGTCAACGAGGTGAACGTGAGCGGATGAGTTTCGAACTTCACGACAGACCGATCGTGACATCAAACGTCGAAATATCCGCCGATTTATAATTTCCTCATGACGGTTCGAAAAAAAACGCAAAAGCGAGAAGAGATCTTAAATTGAAACTCAAAATGGCGGCGATACAGCCCATCTAGAAAAACGTGTTTTTTTTACAAATAGCTTCACGGGAGAACGGTTTTCTCGTAAAATATAAGACCTGAAACAAAAACCAAAAAATGACAATTTATATATTATTAGCTATGAAACTACCTAGAAATTTGCTTTCAAATTAAAAAAAAATAGCGCACTTTGAAGGAAATAAATAGATTTTTTGCCAAAAAACAGTAAATTGTTTATTAAAAAAAAGTTTACATTTAATCAAAAAACGGCTACGTACTCCCATAAAGAATGTAATTGTGCGGTTGCTATCAAAATTTGAAATTGATGCATGCAAAGGTGGTCGATTAATCCGTCCTCCCAGTTGGAAAAAAGTGGTTTCGAGAAAAACGCTTTGAAAGTTGTACGAGCAACTCAGCGCGCGCTCCGAGGCGCTGCGGCCAAATCGATAATTGAAGCTTTAAATAAAATAAATCGGTACACGATCAATTGCATATTGTTTTTATGACACCGAAGTATTTTTAGGCACGAAAACGTCTTTCCAAAATCCTAGAGTGGTGTTATCCCTTAACACGAATGAGGGTTAGGTACATCATCTGTGATCTGTCTTAGATCGCACCCATGTTTAGCTTATATCTATATACAAAAGCGTCCGTGAAACTGTGGATTTTAGTAGTTAGTGTTCTCACGACGTGCGTCGCTAGTGCATGACCGCACTGAAGTAAACTAAGCGACAAGAACACAACCGACGTCATGTGTCATCGATGATTCCCGCTCGTCGTCCGTGTTGGCATAATGCGTGTTCGGGCTAACCAATTTTGCGAATTGTGTTAGATGTAAAAAATATAATTGTGTCTCGGTATAACATATATTTAGTGATCTGCGGTGAAAACAATCAATCGTTGGTAAGAAAAATAGTATTTACATTCATAAAAAGAATGGTTTCGTTTTATCGTACCGAGTGAAATAAAAATTATCACAAACGCGAGATATGGAGCAAGTGTCCCATTGATGAGACAAAACGTGCATATATGGATTTTTCATATATTGCACGTTTTATCTCAGGCACGTTTTGTCTCATGTCTCGAACATAAACAAAATGTTTATTTTTATATTATATATATGTAGCGGTTTTATGTTTATTTTCGAGGCATGAAAATGGGAAGTGGGTGGGTGAGTTTGTGAAATATCGATTTGCCATTTTTATAGAAATTCAAATTAAATAAAAGCTTTTAATATTGTTTGAATTGTTGCTTTCAGTGCCCGAACGCGAGACAAACTTGGAGTGTAGCGTTCGATTGAGAACTGACGTTAAAATCAACACTCGCCATCAAGTTCTCGACAAAGTTTCAGGCATAAAAAATTTGCAGTACGTGGGATGCCAAGCACACAACGAAGACCTCACGAAGAGAGTGACAAACTATTATCTCGTCATGAGAGGACATTTTCTAGCACGATCGGTCAACGAAAATAATCACGCAAGGAAAATTAGAACGAAAGACAATTGGAAAAAATCAAAACTGTAAGATCGATTTATCTGTACAGCGTGTCGTAATGTGCAAATATAATGTGTGATAATTTGTAAATCTTTTATTTGAATTCAAAATTCTTATGAGTTTTCTTTTATCTTCTTGTTTCTTAAAATCTGTATTTCGTTGTTATTCTTTATCTGTACAACGTATCATAATGTGTAAATATGAAATATGATAATTTGTAAAACTTTTGTCTGGATTAAAAATTCTTGTGAATTTTCTTGCGTCTATAAATAAATTTGGTTTGTTACGGTTCCCGTAAGGAAAAAAACTGTTTTAATTTCTGTATTTTGTTATTATTTTTTATCTGTACAGCGTGTCATAATGTGTAAATGTGGCGATAATCTGTAAAATTTTTGTCTGGATGCAAATTTCTTATGAATTTCCTTGTGTCTATAAATAAATTTTATTTGTTACTGCTTCCGCAACAAAAAAAACATTGACTTAATTTCTGTATTTTGGTATTCTCCAAATCAATCTATATATAAGAATTCTGTCTATCTATATAGAAATTGCCTTCACCAACTGGTTGTACAATTAATTTAATGAAATGATCGTTCCATATGAAGTAGCAAAGGGTGATTTTTGCTTATCGTACGGCACTGTCTTTACAATTCATTTGATCAAATTATCGCTCTATATGAGGGAGTAAAGGGTGATTTCTGCATATCGTACGGCACTGGTTTGTTGCTGACTTTACTTCGGTGCGGTAGGAGAGCAGCGCCGCCTTTCTCGTCCTCGCTTTTGCGGACGTTTCGATGACACGGCGTTCGTACTCCTTACCTTTTGTCTTCCTGGACCACACCATGGAGGCTAGAGTGGGAGGAGTCCAAACTCTTATGGCGAGACTTGAAAAAAGTGGCTACAAAAATGTGGTCAAACAGGGATGGCGCCACTATTGCGACGACGTCGAGAAGGAAGCTGCGTGTGACAAAGACGGAACAAATAAATAATGAGAACTAAGCTGTGTATGAGGCATAATGATACTTGAGAAGTGGGCTGCATGCGAGAGAGATGTAAAATGATATATATCAGAGAGATTCCGTAAATGCGTAAAGATAGAAGAATATTTCCAATATAGCAATGCCCAATGAACAATATGTATTAGTTGCATAACTAATGGTGAAAATGGTCGAAAATAATAATAATGCAATACCTAGTGATAGAAAAATATTTTTATTATAAGTGTTTCATTGTACAACGAATGGTAGAAAATGTCTTAAATAATACTGATGCTTTTTTTTCTTTCTTAATTCAATTTTTATTTTCTTAGGTAAATACGACGGTAAATTAATTCCCGCTGTCAAAGAACAATGCTTTGCGATCTGCTTATATTAAAACTTGCAAACAGCGAACGGTAACCCGATAATTGTTAGGATAACGATATTTAACCCAACAACTCACGACTTTTTTTTACCGTCCAACGCAATCACTGGGGTGTATATGCACCCCGTGCTTTTCTTTGTCATTAAACTTTAGATAAATGGACTTTATCATACCTCAATTTCTTCGTGTTTCCATAAGAAAGTAAATAGTGTGCGAGCTATTTGATTTAATTAACATTCCATTAGTGAACAATCCATTCAAAGACTGAAAACGGCAAACAAACTAATTTTTTGCATAAAAATTTGGGCCTGACTGGACCCCAGCGATGAGTTTTAGGGTTAAATAAAAATTAAAAGATAATCATACAAAAGAAATTGCAATTACTTAGTGCCGTAAGGAATTAAAAAAATTGTCCTGTATTGTTTTCTTGTACAAGGGACGGTAGAAGACGTCTTAAGTAATATTTTTTTTATTCTTGAACACATTTTTTACTCAGATCAATATTATGGTAAATTATTCCTAGTCAAAGAACAATGCTTGGCGATCTGTTTGTATTAAAACTCGCAATCAGCGAATCGGTAACGCGATTATTCTGACGATAATATATTTGAATGAAAATAAGGAGAAAATTACACGAAAGAGATTGTAATTTCACATTGAGGTAAGAAATTTAAAAAAATGTTCAGTAGCTGTTTTTCGATTTGAGAAAATCTCCGTAATAACAATATAAATTCGAAGCGATATCGCTTGCGTGAATGTTTTCAAGATAAAAAGATGCTTCATGTTTTGAAGATAAAATATCTGTGTCCTCTTGTCAACATCAAGGGTGGTTTGTCTCAAGAATACGATTTTAACAATTCTCAAATTGTTCGAATATTGTGTGTATATTATCGTATTTGCTGGTACAGTAGAACCTCGTTTATCCGACCTTCGATTTCTGCGCATTATCCGAGGTGCATCATCGGATAAGACGCAGAATCTCGAATAAAACGAAAGAATCTGCTATGCCTATGCGTGGAATAATCCTATATTGCTACTGTTTTCCGTATTATCCGAGATGTCACTAATGCGAGGGACATTCTCCCCACATTACCTCGGAAAAGCGAGGGTCTACTGTATTTGCCATGGAGGCTAGGATGCGTATTCGATCCTCTTTCATCTCTCTTACACAACATCGATACTCAGCTTACTTCTCGAGCTCTTAGAGATAGTGGCGCCATCCCTGTTTGACCACATCTTTGTTGCCACTTCGAAATGCACAGATCGGACTCCTCCCACTCTTGCCTCCATGGACCACAATTTTGTAGCCAATTTTTCAAGTCTCTCAAAAAGAGTTCGGACTCCTCCCACTCTAGCCTCCATGTATACAGGTTTGGGCACTCCGTTCAAAAATGCGTGTCTCTAAGTGACGCCTCTCTTTGCGCTTTCCGCCGCGGCGCTAGTGAAGGGACTTTTGTCTATACCGCGTTTATGGGGCACGGCATGCGCGTCGTCGTGGCGACGGTCGTATGTACGTGTGGCCTAACTCGTTTTGGCGGGGTGATTTCGAGTGTATCGTAGCCACGGTTTTTATTCAATACGAAATAATAAAAGACGAAGTGTCTATATATTACGATGCCAAAGCGGTGCATGATTCCGGCATGCAGAATTGGATACATAAATAACCCGGAGCACGTCTCATTATTTTAAATTTCCAATGATGACTACTAATATTTTCTACTACTACTACTAATGAAAAGAATGCGTGCTACACGTAAATTTCGAATGTTCTTCCTTTCCGTGAACGAAACAAAATATAATTGGATTGAGCGATAGTTAAATCGGAATATCCATCTCAAAGACGATGAGTATCATTAACTAATGGCTCATCGCTCATATTTTCGATTTATGCTTTTAGTTTTTGTGTTCGACTAATTATTTAGGATGTATTAATTTTTCGTTACGGCCACGTGAAAAGGAAGACAATTCGCATGCGCGCATACATCGCGCTCTCTCGCACATGCCTCCGAGATAGCAGCGCTCCACGCTTTTGCGGCCAGTTCCGCAAAGAGAGGCGTCAGATAGAGGCACGCTTTGGGGTATACGGAATATATGGGAGTGCCCAGACCTGTATATACGACCGTGGCTAGAGCCAACTACGGTTGAGGTGATGTCACGTCACTTGATTAAAATTAAGAAAATGCATATTTGAGAGAATTGCACGCATTTACAAAAAAAACCAACGTTTCACGCAAAAATTCTGTCAAATTTCGATTAAAAAAGTCGTTTTTTTCTTCTAATTTTTCAAAAACAAGTCTCGTTAAGTAGAAGGTATCAATATTATCAATATTTCTACCAAGTTTCAACTCAATCGGCCTAAGAGTTTTTGAGTAATCCTGCACGCCAGTTTCGAAAATGCAGTTATGGAAAAGACGGGTTCGAAGTTTATGCCCGCTCCGAATCAGAGCGGTGAGGCACAGCGTTCACGGGCTGTATCGTTTGAAGTTTTTCGAATTTCGCTTTGAAACTTCCGAAAAATATTCTACAAATACATCGTGTATTTTAAATACTAGTTTTCCGTTCGTGAGCAAATAGGGTGCCTCATTCCAAGTAAAACGCTTCTTTTAAATGTCGTACGACAAAAATTGGCTGAGATATTCACGAGTAAATTCCAACGGTGAGTAAACAATAGCACAGTAGTATCGGCGTCCAAGCGAGAGTGGGCGCGAGTTCAAATCGCCATTCGCGCAAGTGGATGCAAATCCTTTGATTTTTGTTAAATGGGAATTGTAATTGAAAGTTCAAACATTCAATTTCGAATGTTGAAATTTGAATTTTCAACCTTATCCGGTCACGCAAATAAAGTATTAATTAATAAATACATTATGGTAGACAATATTGTCCATTGTTAACTCGGAAGATGTAAAGATCTAAAGATCTAAAGATCTTTACATCTTCCGTTCGAGTAGACAATAGATAACAATTGTTTACTCCATTGTTCGAGTAAACAGTGGATAACAATTGTTTACTCCATCGTTCGAGTAAACAATGGATAACAATTTTTAGCATGTTTATTTATTATTTCATACTTTATTTTGGCAACCGGATAACGTTCAAAACTCAAATTTCAAAATAAAAAATAGAAAGTCCAAATCCGAATGCCTGAATGTCGATTCGAACCCTCGCGCGCGCTCGCTTGGACGCCGAAACTGCTTTGTGATTTTCGTCTATAAACAAGTAAAAATACATCCCATTATGCTGGTAAAATTTCAAGCCAACTTACCGAACTTTTAACGAAAAATTGCAACTTTTACGGCACTTGTTCATACGGCGTTTTATGGAGATTACACACTGGCCACATTTCTATCTAATAATTTATACACTAAAAACTCTACATGCCTGATATAAACTGCTCACGCGTGTACAAAAATCTCAAGATTCCGTAACGACAATAAAAACAGGGGGGGACCAAATGCTTAAAGAAAATATTAAAGATAAAATTTCGTAGCCGCGACTTTTCAGGAAAAATGCAAAAATGACTAAATCTACAAAATTTGCGCAAATTTTGTTCCAGTTTATTGTTGGGTATAATAATTGATTGCAACTTATTTTCACTAACAAGGAGACGGCACGACCGTGAGGTCGAGGATTTGGCCGAATTTTTTTGTGGTGAAAGAGGACCCCTAGCACCTCACGTGGTTAAAGTAGTAGAACGCACTACTCGGAAAATTGCGAGAAAAATCGATTCAAAGTTTCTTAGGCGCCTTATGAGTTAAAAATGTCAGGCACTTGTCGAGCCACCGTCTAGTCTAGACGGTTAGGGCTTGGTCTTGTGCGCCGGAGGTCTCGCGTTCGATTCCTCCTTCGGATCTTATTTTTTTTTCTTTTTTTTCTTGTTATCCAAACAATTATTCAAAACGTTTTTCATCCCTACATTATTTTTTAAAAATTATTTTCATTTTTTAAAAATTATATTCTTTTTTTTCCAATAAAACAATTCATAACGGTGGGTTTTTCATTTTTCATTGTAAAGTATATGAGGAGGAACATTGGGTTTTTAATGAGAATAACAAAGTCGATTAGGAAAAATTTAATTTTTATTCACATATTAATTATATACAATAACCGCAGTGGTAATTATCGTAGAAACAAACAAAGCAATAATTTTTGCGACATCTTGCGCACAATATAAAAGCGGATTTTTTACAATCGCAGGGAGTTTGCAATACATCCGTACAAAAACATGTCCCATTAACATTCATGAAAATGTTTCTAGTAACTGATCATTTTGAGGCAAACCAGACGTATTGAATCATGTCTCGGAATATTGGTGACGATAATTGATGGTGAATTATTGAATGGATTTTTATACAATCTTCCCGGGAATTAATTTCACGATTCTGCTCTAACAATTCGCTGTAATTTTGCAAGCGCTTTATGAAATTTTTAACTTCTCTGTAAAAGTAATCGTCACAAGGTTGCACCAAGGGAGTGCATTTTTGAGGAATTACTTTTACAGAGCAAGTTGGCATATTTTCGTCATCTTGGAAGATTTCATCATATATCTCTGGATTTGTTTGACCCCCCAAGAGTCACTGAGACGTAAAAATGTATTCTCCCCGACGTAAGTTTTTCAACATTTCTGGAGAAAATCCGTGTATAAGGCTGTTGTTAGTTTTTCGGACTTCGATGATGTTGCAATGACGTTCGTATATGTATTGGCATAGCCATCTACTAATTTTTGAACACGAGGTCCGAAATGACCGGTCGCCTCTTGCAAACATAGGAAGACATGTGGGAGCAGTTTTCCGGATAATGTTATGGAATATTGTGCGGTGTACGAATGCGTCACTTTATTCAAATCCGACTTTTTGACGAAAACTGTTTTACTCCCTTTTTGAGTGATTGTCCTGTTGAAAACAGTTTGATATTGACATGCTGAAAAAATAGTATTTTTAATATTAAAAAATATTCGAATATGTATGTAGAAAACTTATTATATAATTAATTTTGAATTTATACATTTTGCATCGGTAAAAACATTTTGTACGCAGAAAACTTGTATGTACCTGTTTGGTCAGTATTTATAACATCATCCTCATGGTATTGAGGTATTAAGCGGCACGTCTGTCGACGAAAGGTCACTGCAGACGCCCGGATTTCCTCCATTGATGCCGCCCCTTTTTTCGAAACCAGGTTCGTGATTTACCGTTGAGAAATTTCGTGTTTCTATTTGATTGCCGTGACCCATCGATCAGACGCCTTGAAATTGAAATCGATGAATTGTGCAGCCAACGTCCATTGTTGCAAATTTCTTGTCGTAACTTGCTGCTATTGCTGTCTTGCTTCCACAAAACGGTCGTAGGTCCATGAATCTATCGCCTCAAATTTGTCCGATCTCGTTCCACCACTTTTAATATTATTCTCCTATTCTGAAAGATATTCTTTTCTCTTCAAGCGGCTGCATCCTTTTTTTGCAATGTGGCCAAAGACCACGTCGGATGTGCTTTAGCAATGTTCACGACTTTGAATTTGTAGGCGATGGGAATCATATCACTTTTTTTTTCGGTTCCGGTTCGTATTCGTCTGGAGAAGAATCAAGTTGGGGCACTTCGAACTGTAGTCCTTCACAATCCTCATGAGCGTAAATTAATTCCTCTTCAATTACGATTTTTTTTTCACCCAAAAGTTCCAATGTATTATCATAAAGTTCTCCGGCCAATCACATAGCATCGTGAGATATTTCTTTTGAAGGGTGCGATGCAATTAAATTATTTTCCGTCAACAGCTTTTCATAATAAACTACTGCGTCCTTCAATCGCGATTTTGATTTATCACTGTACATGGATTCTTCAGGAATTCCCTCTCCTATTCCGGAAGAGCCAGCAACTTCTTCAGTCGACATTTTTAACTTCGAATTGTAAGAGAACTTTGAAATTTAACAATAAGAAATAGGCATGCCTGTTCACGACGAAATCGAAAAATGAACTGCTGTTCTATTCTCACAGACTCACGCACAGTCCTATGCGCAGAAGTCCGTTATAATCCTAAGGAGACCCTACGTCAAAATTCTTCAGACCCTTTCAAGGCCATAAAACCAAATAGAACAACGAGCACGAATATTATTCAGCGAAAGAAAAACTTTACGTTCTTGAGCTAAAATAAATTTCAAAAAATAATGTCGGGATGAGAAACGTTTTGGATAATTGTTAGGATAAAAAAAAAGAAATAAAAAATAAGATCCGAAGGAGGAATCGAACGCGAGACCTCCGGCGCAAAAGACCGAGCCCTAACCGTCTAGTCTAGACGTCTAGACGGCGGCTCGACAAGTGCCTGACATTTTAAACTCATAAGACACCTAAGAAAGTTTGAATCAATTTTTCTCGGAATTTTCTGAGTAGTGCGTCCTACTACTTTAACCACGTGAGGGGCTAGGGGTCCTCTTTCACCACAGAAAAAATTCGGCCAAGTCCCCGACCCACGGTCGTGCCGTCTCCTTGCAAGCGCAACCATCATTTACCAGTGATTTAGAAGGGCCCCCCCAATGGCCTCCACAAAATACGGCCGTCCGCGAAAGGTATATGTCAACGTAAGTTAAAATGGTGCGCTGCCTCCTAACAAACCGCCCAATGCTTGGTCTGTCAGTCGGCCATTCATATAAGCGAGACAGCACTATAGCCAGATAGGCATACGCGAGAGAGAGACAACCACGAGAGGCGTGCCTTGAACCTCTGTTATTGTGTGTGGCACATCGATACATTCCCGCGCCGTCTACCGGCCGAAATACTAACTACATTTTTTCTGCCTAATATTAACACGGCACCTGTTGTTCCATCTAATAAATGTTCTTTGGTTAGGCCCACTATTATATTACGTAACGAAAAAAATCACGGGAGTAGACTTAGGCCCGGTTCCACAACTCTCAGTTAACCGAGTTAACCGAAGTTTAAGGGCGACTGGACCAATCAGAACCACGCTATGCTGGCTAAACTCCGGTTAACTGGGCTAACCTAGAGTTGTGGAACCGGGCCTTAATAATTAAATTTTATGTGCGAACTGTGGTATAAAATTAGTATCTCACAAAAAAATCATAAAAACCAAAATAACTTTTAAACCACTGAAAATCGCATAACATACATGGAGGTTCAATCGATAGATATTGAGGTCCCCCATCCTTATGCGTTGTTTGCTCCACTCCTCGCGTTACACTCTGTAAAATGCTGGGCTCGTCCATCTCATTACTATGCTATAGCATCTCACTACTATGCTATAGCAAAGTAGTAAGAAGGCGCCGTCCTCTATGATATAGCATACTAATTTGTGGGTTCTTAACACTGGGATAATAATTAATTGAACTCTCGGTGAACTCGGGATCACGCGATAATAGATTTGTTTTATTTAGCAAATACAACGTTCGTCGCTGTCTTTTCTCGACGTGCATCAGTAAGTACGTCCGGAGCGGGACGCTACTTCTGAAGCGACTTTTTTGTTACTTTTTGGCCTTTCACGATTGGACGAGACCTCCTCAGGGGTTACTACTTGCAGAGATTTGTAGGGAGATGTACAACGTTCCCCTTTTCGGTTTTCGGCGTGCCTCGGAAATGGCGCTAAATTGCGGCGGCCAATTCGGGAATAAAATTTTGTGATCATCGCCTCTGTCGAAGTTACAGATTTCCTTGTAGCCGCGCGAGTCGTGATCGTCGCTCAAGTCGGTATCGCAGTTAGCGTGAACACGACTGGGTAGCTCGGTGGGGGAAAAGTCTCCGCCCCTCGCAAATCGTGCCTACTCGACAGGCGAACAGAGGGAGGTTTTCCGTCTGAACGAGCTCGACATATATGTGTGGCCGTACTGCGGATTGGAATATGCATTAAATAAATTTCAAAGAGAAAAACATGTATCGAGATCATTGTTTTCTCGCGGTTGCCTGTTTATGCCGAGAATGCGGGTTAAAAAAATTAACGACGAAACGCGTTAAAAAATAAAACGCCGAACGACCGTGGAAGGTTCAAAAGAAAATCTTTGCCGCGGTCGTTTCGTCGTTTTTTTTCCAACAGTAAACATTATGGATAAGCGTGTATCATAAATGTTTCTTCATCCTCAATGAGCGTCGTGGCTGAGTTGGTAGCATGACGAATTAACGACGCTTGCGGTCCGTGTTCGATCTCCGGTGAATCGATTTTTTATCTTATTTTTTCTCTTCATTTTATATTTACAAAATTTCGAACTTCCCCTCTCGCTTTAGCTACTTTCGCCTACCCAGGCATTATTTATTATATTTAATTCATATATGTTTAATAATAAAAAAGTCATTGCTACCGGGTATCGAACCCGCGTCGTCTACACTCAGAGCCCACACGCTGATATCTCAACCGCGAGGTTCTTGCGACTGCAAACCTGCTTTACGTATACACACTTATCCAACCTTTAAAAAAAAAGATCGCTGCAGGACCAATTGCATATTGTTTTTATGACTCCAAAGTATTTTTGAAGCCAAAAGAAAACGATTTTTCCAAATTCCTAGAGTGGCGTTATCCCTTAAAGAAAAGAAATTGATTTCTTGATCGTTTTAAATGTATATCCCTCCTTAAAGAGTTTAAAAGAATCTTTCACGTGTTAGCGAAAATCGGCAGAAAATTTCGAAATAACTCGTCCACTTCTTCGATGTTCGCTATTTTGGTGTTTGCTATTTTGGACCATCGCTCGTTTGCCTATCTAGGATTTACACATTCGAAGTTTGTATCCTCGATATATGGCTTTTTGCTATAGATGGTATTACCAATATTAGATACTAACATTTTTCTATTTCAGAGATATGAATGTTAAAAGAAAAGTTCCTACACGTTTTAATGTTCTCTATTTTTTTTTGTTCTCGGACAGGATGGAAGGAAATGGGGCGCTCCCGGGTACGCGCTTTACTTCACGATCGAATGTTTACATAAATATATGATTTATTTCACAGCTTGTTGGGCTTGCGGAAGAAAAGTATCACCGAACGTGGTATATCTAGGTTTAACGAAATCGCACGCGTTGTTTCTTTTATTTTCTTATTCTAGGGCTATATCTACGTGGCGTATAAATATATAAATAAATCTGAATTTAACTAGCTAAGAGTCTCGAGTCCTTTTCCCGCGATCGCGCGCACTCAGTCCTTAGTCGCACGTAATGGCGGTTTCCACCGTTTCCCCGCGCGTTCACTCGCACGACGTACCCACACAGCTTGGCTCTTTTACTTATCGCTCACTCGGCTCGCGTTTCTACTACGACCGATCTATTAATCCGCGCGCGTTCCACAAAGCCGACGCGTCCGGCACTCTCGGCTCACTCAGTGCTCCGATTCTCTAATTGTTTTTCTAGCTCCGATATTGCTCGCGACTCATTCAGCCCGTTTTCTCCAATGACCGTTCACGCGGTCGCGTCCCGGCCGGCGTCGCTCTCCGGGGCTTTTCCGGCTCCGTGCTCCCACGTGACCCGCTGGTCATTCGCTGCTGCTCCCGGCATCCGCCCGCGCGATGCCTCGTGTCTCCCGCCTCCGGGCGGCGGCGCCACCGTACAGCGCGACGATCGGGCGTCGAATCCGAAGGCTCCCTCTTTGTGTCTTTAACAGCTCGGCCATCCTACGGAAGCTCGCCCTGGAGCTCGGTCGCGTAGTCGGCCAACCACCCAGGCGGTCGCTGCCGCCTTCCCGATGTTCTCGTTGTCTCTGCTTCAGTGGCAGCCTCGGCCGCTCGGGACACCCCTGTGTCTGACACGGCCAGACTCGGCTCGCCGACCCTGTCGTCGTCGTCATTGACGTCGTCGTCGTCGTCGTCATTGACGTCGTCGTCGTCGTCGTCGTCGTTGACGTCGTTGTCGTCGACGGCGTCGTCATCGCTCTCCTCAGCCGGTATCCATGGCTTTAACTCGGACGCATGGGCGGTTGCGGCGTAGCGTCTACCTCCTTCCTCGCGCAAATCCGCCACTCGGAAGGTATCGTGACCGAGCGCGGACACGATTTCCAAGGGCCCTCTATACTTGGGCTGCAGTTTTGTCGACTCGCCCGTCGCCTGACTTGTCGTCCGCATGAAGACCAGGTGCCCGGGTTGGTAGTCGTAGTTCCTCTGTCGGTCACGGTCATAACGCTCCTTCATGATCCGTTGTGCTTCTCCAATTCGATCCCGTGCTTCCCCCTGAAGCTGCGCGGGTTCCCGATAATGGCGCTGGGATTCCTCCGAAGTCCTTCGTAACTCTCCTTCCGACCTACGTGGGACATAACCATACATGAGTTCAAAAGGACTTTTGCCCGTGCTGGCATTCGGCAGATCGTTGAGATCCCGTTGGATCTTCGGTAACGTCGCATCCCATGAGACGCCATCTTCGCTGTCCAGGTTGGCCCTGATGGCGGGAACAATCACGGCGTTCACGCGTTCCACCTGGCCGTTCGCTTGAGGATGTCTGGGTGAATTCAGGTGGTGCCGCACTCCATGCTCGCGGCAGAACTCTTCAAAGGCCTTCGCCGTGAAGCACGTGCCTCGGTCCGTGATAATTCGCGCCGGCGCGCCAAATTGATCAACAAAGCTCCGGAGGTGCTTTACGACGCCCGCCGTCCTCGTGTCCCTCACAGCCCACAGCTGCACAAATTTCGTGAGATTATCTACGAGTACCAAAGCATATTTATTGCCTTTGCGACTTGTCACGAACGGTCCAAGATGATCTAGGTGAATAACTTCGAACGGACGAATCCCTGGCGGGATCGGGTGCAGCTCTCCTGCCTGCCGACCTGGTTTGCCCTTGCTTAGGAGGCACGTCAGGCAGCTCTGGACGTGTCGCCGAACATACGACCTCGCATACGAGAAATAGTGGTGCTCTTACAAACACGCCAGCGTACGATCGACTCCGGGATGACTCCGAAGATCGTGGAACCTCACCACTAGGCCTTTCCTCATACGCTTCGGGACCACGAACAGCTTCTTCCCTTCGCGCTGTTTATGCAGAATGCCGTGCTCCAGGACATGCCCCTCGACACAGCTCTTGTCGGACGGTGTTCTCGCAGATGCCGCTTTGGAGAGGATGGCAGTCTTTTCTCGTACCCAGGGGTCGCCGTGCTGATGCATCGCCGCCAAGTCCTCCTTGGATTCCAATTTCAGGACCGCCTGCGATACCCCTGCCCGCACCGCTTCCACTGGAGCGCGACTCAGAGCGTCCGCGTGCGTCATTTTGGACCCCGCTCTGTGAACAATCTCATAATTGTATTTACTCAACAGATCATTCCACCTAATGACCTGTGGATTTAATGATCGTTGAGTGCTCAGGTAGCACAGAGCTGGCAATCAGACACCACAGTGAAGGCGATATTTGCCAGCAATGGGCGGAGCCTCGTGACAGCCCACACGATGGCGAGTAGCTCCAATTTGCTTGAGTGGTACCGGCTCTCAGGTTCCGAAGTTCGCCGACTAACGGCGTACACCAGCCTCCACTTCCCCTCTCCATCGCGTTGCATCAAGAGGCCAGCGAGGCCCAGCGCACTGGCGTCTGTGTGCAATTCCGTCGCCGCCTTTGGGTCGAATGCCTGCAAGACGGGGGGGGCGTCAGACGGTCCTTCAAGGCCTGGAAAGCCTCGCGCTGTTGCCGCTCCCACACGAACGACGCCCTCGTCCTCACCAGCGACGTCAGCGGTTCCGCCAATTGTGCGAATCTGGGCACAAACTTTCGAAAGTATCCGACCAGTCCCAGGAACCTTCGCACCTCGTGCACCGTGCGTGGCGACGGCATTTCCCGTATCGCAGCCACCTTGATTTGTCCGGGCTCGATTCCGCTGGCTGTGATCTCATGACCTAGATAGGTCACCCGCTCGTACAGGAAATTGCATTTGGAGAGGTTGATCGTAAGGCCGGCCTTCCTCAGCGCCTCCAGCACCTGCCGCAGTTTAACCTCTAATTCCATTCACCCCATTATCCCTGAAATCAATATGTCATCCAAATAATACAATACCACTTTATCACGCAAGGGACCCAGGCGCGGTGCATCGCCTTGCTAAAATACGCGGGTCCGTTCATTAATCCGAATATCATGCGCGTAAATTCGACTGCTTCTTCCGGGATGATTATCGCCGTTTTGTCTCGCGCACCTTCGGCGATCGGAATCTGCAAGTACCCCTGCGCCAGGTCGAGCACAATAAACAACTTGCTATTATTTCGTTGAGCGAGATGCTCATCTATATTGGGCAAGGGGAAGTGCACTCGCTCAGTAATTGCGTTCAATTTCCTAACGTCGACGCACATTCGCGCTTCCCCCGATTTTTTTTTCACTAGTAACACCGGACTCGCGAATGAAGACTGGGTATCGCGCACGATGCCCGCTTCGCGCCATTCTGCGATTATGCCTCGCATTTGGGCACGCTCCGTCTCCGTCGCCCTATACGGCTTACACTGAATTGGTCCCGCATCGCGTTTTAGCCTTATATCCATTTCGACGTCCGTTGAGCACCCTAACTCCCGAGTCGACAAGGCCACACAGTCCCTGTACCCGTTGAGGATCGTCAGGATCTCAGCGCACACAGCCGGCGGTTGACCCGATCCTACATCCATGTCATCCTCGGTGATAGGTTCGCGTTGGGCGCTGTTTCTGATCATCCCCAAATTGAGGATTTCCCCGCGCACGACCACTCGTCCCGCTGGACACGTGCTCGACTGCTCGTCCCACTTAATGATCGGTACTGCGGCCTTCCCTTCCGGTCCCATCAGGTTGACGAACGAGATCGTCCTCGGCGGCAGGTTCACGAAGTCTGTCACCTCCAATCTCCCCATCGGCAGCTCGCACTCCTCGGGTAGCTCTTGGCTGCGGCTAAACGTTAACCCGCGTTCCTTTTTCTGAAAGGTTACTCCGGGATATTCGGTGAACGTCCTGCCCACCAACATGTCCACCGCTTGGACATTGTCGGGCACGACTTGGACTCGAACTCGAGGCACCTCTACTCCGTCGATACTAATGTCGGCCGTCAGAACCCCACGGCTCTGCACGACAAACTCCGGCGGTCCAAACGGCTTCAACGTGGTTGACCCTGTTTCCACCCGGAAGCCCTATCTCCACGCACGAGACTCGCGCATGGTGCATTCCGAGGTCCCGGTGTCTACGAAAGCTGGAATTTCCCTCCCGTTCACCACTGTATTTTTGAGATATTTTGTAGCGGTGTGGTCCCGCTCCGTGTCCACCGCCGACACTGTGCGCCTCTCGGGATCGTTTCCCGCCGGACACTGGCTGCGCACATGTCCTTTCTGGTTACATCCGAAGCAGGTTTTTCTTCCCTCAGGGCAGTCCCGCGCAAAGTGTCCTGTCTTCCTACAAATGTAGCATACGCGCTCTGGGCGACGATGCCCCGGACCGCTTTTCCGCTCAGCCCCGTCCCGAGACGGCCGTTCGGCTTTACCCGCACTGGTGTCCACCGCTCGAGTGCGCCCCGAATATTGTTCGCGTCTCGCACCGCACTCGGCACCTCGCCCCCTTTGCATGGTCAAGGTCTTTAAAAAAAAACGAGATCATGCAGCAATCCGTTCATCAAGTATTGCGACGAGGGCATGATTAAATTGAACAGATCATTGGACTATAGACCAGCCAAAATCCCTGAGCGTTCCTCGCGAAAGGACAGGCCCAGAGGCGCGCACAATCGAGTCTTTGCATGGAAATACTTTGACAACGACTCACCTTTAGCTTGTCGACGGGCTTTCATCTTTGCCCACCTGGTCGACTTGTCGTCGATCATCGCAAATGTGGCTATGAACGCTTCTCGAAACTCACCCCACGTTGTAAAATCCGCATTCCTGGTGCGACACCAGTCCTTCGCACCCTCCCTCAGGTGCATCCGAGCCGCTGCGAGGAGGTAGTCGTCGGGCCACCGTTGTAGTAAACTCACCGACTCTAGGTTTTCGAGCCATTCGCGCGCCCTGATGCCATCGGATTCTCCGTAGAAATATTCGATGTCTCTTGATAGTTTTGGCACCATTTGCACCATCGGTGCTGTCGCGTTTCCTAGAGGGGTCGGATCCAACCGTGGCTGGGGCCTCTCCGCTTGATTCGACAAGAGACTCGCTAATAATTGAATCACCGGTTCTTGGGCTCCGGTCGCCAAGGCACCTCGAATTACGTCCGCTAACGGGGGACCCGCTATTTCATCGATACGCGACGGACGTTTATCCGGCATGGTTCGTATTTCGGACGGCACCGGGCTCGCACGCAACGCGTCGCCACTCGTCCCTGCGGCCTCGCTTGTCAGCCCCGTATGCACCTGCGCACTCGCGACACCCGCGTCAACTTCGTGTCCGACTCGCGTCACGTGATCACAAGCCGCGCGGTCGGCCGACTCAGCCCGGCCGCCATCTTGGCGCGGCGCCAACGAATCAACGTCTTCCCGGAACCCCCTCCCTCGCCCGCGCGCACCCGAACGTTCGAGCGGCATGTCTCTAACGAGTCGCTGCACGAAATTTTCGAAGTCGGATTCTTCGACCATTCGTCAGACACGCACACACACGGGTTCTCGGATCACTTTTCCACTCTCGCATCCGAATTAATCCCACTTCTGATTGTTAAAAGACAAGTTCCTACACGTTTTAATGTTTTCTCTTTTTTTTGTTCTCGGACAGGATGGAAGGACATGGGGCGCTCCCGGGTACGCGCTTTACTTCACGATCGAATGTATACATAAATATATGATTTATTTCACAGCTTGTTGGGCTTGCGGAAGACAAGTATCACCGAACGTGGTATATCTAGGTTTAACGAAATCACACGCGTTGTTTCTTTTATTTTCTTATTCTAGGGCTATATCTACGTGGCGTATAAATATATAAATAAATATGAATTTAACTAGCTAAGAGTCTCGAGTCCTTTTCCCGCGATCGCGCGCACTCAGTCCTTAGTCGCACGTAATGGCCGTTTCCACCGTTTCCCCGCGCGTTAACTCGCACGACGTACCCACACAGCTTGGCTCTTTTACTTATCGCTCACTCAGCTCGCGTTTCCACAACGACCGATCTATTAATCCGCGCGCGTTCCACAAGGCCGACGCGCCCGGCACTCTCGGCTCACTCAGTGCTCCGATTCTCTAATTGTTTTTCTCGCTCCGATATTGCTCGCGACTCACTCAGCTCGTTTTCTCTAATGACCGTTCACGCGGTCGCGTCCCGGCCGGCGCCGCTCTCCCGGGCTTTTCCGGCTCCGTGCTCCCACGTGACTCGCTGGTCATTCGCTGCTGCTCCCGGCATCCGCCCGCACGACGCACAGTAGGAGAAAAGCCCAAAAACCTGGCCAAAACCCCAAAAAATAAATTTTCGAAATAGGGTCAGTTGAGTAGTCATTCAGGTAGAGGACTAGTAACTGCATTCTATTGTGGAAGGGAAAGCCCTTTAAGTGTATACCTGCGCCGCAGCGTCAGTTGGCAGTGAGTGTTCGTGAAGAGTGTACGTGTCACGCGCTGAACAGACGAAAATAACGCTGACTTCAAAAACCCATAACTTTAAAGTGACGGGTTTAATTTCAATTCTGCAACATGGATACGACTTCTGGAGGTATGTAGAACATGTTTTTACATCGGTTGAATCGAAAGTTTATGTATAAATGATTGAAATGTAGTATAGCCTTCGGCATAAATAAAATTGAATAATTTTGAAAACTTATATTTTCAACGGTCCGAAAAGTTATATATTTTGTCACATTTTGCAAAGCTCCTAGTCTCGGCCTTTAGTTTAATGTATAAGCTTTCGAAATTTACAAGAGTTACCTGCGGAAAACGTGCGTCTTGTCCGTTATGATTTTTTTCGCATCGTGCGGTAGCCGAGCGTGCACGCGGCACTATTGAGCAGCCGCTGCGCCTCTACCTGAGAATGGGTGAAGTAGCATCATAACGGACAAGACGGCTGTTATACGCTTGAAATAAATTATTTTAATATATATGTATGTGTATATATATATATATATATATTTTCTGTGATTTAATTATGATATATACGTATGCATATATATATATACATATTAAAATCAACCACATAAAAATTTCTTAAATATGAATGAAAAGTTATAACATTCGAATAAAATATTTGAATATATATATATTATATAGTAAGCAAAGCTTTCTTTTAACCAAATCCGTGTCAATATTTTCTGTCTAATTTTCTTAAAATTATTTCAATTATTGCGGTTATTTATTTGGTAAAATAATGTACATTGTTCAAGTTTTTGTATTAATTGAAAATTTTATCTTTTCCTTTAACACCAATTTTCTACAATTTTATGTCTTTATTACAGGATCCGGTTACAAAGAATTGGTGCTGACAAGGAAAGAATTATTTCTGATAATCAGCGAGCATTTATCCGATAAATTCGCTTCCTTGATCGAATTTATGGTAGAAAAAATTTCCAAGGACACCGGACGTACAGTTGTAGTGCCTGAGGACTCGAAACAGACTTTTTCGATACTCTTCAATCAAATGAGAACGAGGTGGCAACAAGCTCACAGAAAATCTTGTGTATTTTTCAAGAATAACAGTGAATGGCTTAGCAAGCAGGTATGTTTTGCCGCACCTACAGACACTGTAGTAACAAGCCCGGGTAATACGGGCGGCCGCCCGTCCCTTGAGTTTACAATGTCCAGTGAAAGATCTAAACGAAGGAAGACCCAAGATATTCGTACATCGTTCAACTCGGTCGAGTTAGCATACGCTACTCAGATGAGCCTTCGCTCTTCAGGACAATCCGACGCCGCAAAAGTTATTAAGGACGTAACAATGACGAGTCCTACGAAGCTGTAGCGATGTTGATCGCTCCTAAAGTGACTGCTGCAGCAGACGAATTTTGCGCCGAGATTGAAGCCGTGCCGGGAGTTGTAATAGATACAAACTCGGATAATGATTCTGACTCCGACTCCGACTCCGATTACGATTTTGATTAAGAATAAAATGTTCTATTTTTGAAACGTTCCGTATGTATTTTGGAAATAAAAATAATAATTGCGTAGAATACACTGTTCACGTTTATTTTATTATGATGATTTTTTTAAATATATTAATTTATCTATTTAGCAGGATACTCGGCCATTTTGTTTATAACAATTTGCTGTAAGCTCTTTGTTGCAAGTTATAAACAATAGATATCGGATTGGTAATCAGCGACCTTGAAAACCCGTATATACCAATTTTTGTCAACATCTGGTAACTTTTTAACGTTCATGTCGGCCATATTGGATCGGCCATTTTTTTTACGATAATTTGGCTTGCGGATTCGTAATCAGCGACCTTGAAAACCCGTAAATACCAATTTTTGTCGACATCTGGCAACTTTTTAACATTCATGTCAGCCATATTGGATCGGCCATTTTGTTTACGATAATTTGGCTTTCAGATTCGTAATCAGCGACCTTGAAAACCCCTGTAAGCCAATTTTCATTCCCGTCAAAGGTCATTTGAGGTTTTGGCCAGGTTTTTGGGCTTTTCTCCTACTGTGCGACGCCTCGTGGCTCCCGCCTCCGGGCGGCGGTGCCACCGTACAGCGCGACGATCGGGCGTCGAATCCGATGGCTCTCTCTTTGTGTCTTTAACATGAATGTTCTAGATTGTTTGAATCTGTATTTGTATGACTCAAACAGCAGACAATCTGAATACACGTTCTCGAATAAATAATCCTTTGGTGTAATAGTCATTCGATTTCGTCATCGGTCGAAGAATAAAATTTCGAATAATTTACAGTTCGTTATTTTGAGTTTATAATTTTGTCATTTCGAAATCTTTGTCATTCTATATTTGGCCTTTCAAAGTTTTGACCCCCACCCCAATGTGAAATGTCTTGAAAAAAAATGCCGAAACACACTTATCCAATGTGAAATGTGTGTTTGAAAAAAGTGCCGATCGAGAAAGACTCAAAGTTCTCCTTGAGCCTTTCTCGATCGTTTCGGCACTTTTCTTCAACAATTTTTTTAATTAATTTTTTAAGGGGAAAAGTAAAAACTCATTTACGTATTCGGAGAAACATTTATTTTTTCATCATATTTTCCAATACCGTTTGCACCATCATTTTAAACGCCCGCTCGTTTTGAGCAACTTAACCATGCGTCCGGCGGCGAGGCCAGCGACTGCGAGTTCGGTCCAGATTTGTTTTTAATCCTTCCACGGTCGTTTCGGCGTTTTATTTTTTAACGCGTTTAGTCGTTAATTTTTTTAACCCGCATTCTCGGCATAAACAGGCAACCGAGAGAAAACAATGATCTCGATACATGTTTTTCTCTTTGAAATTCATTCACTGCATATCCAATCCGCAGTACGGCCACACATATATGTCGAGCTCGTTCGGACGGAAAACCTCGCTCCGTTCGCCTGTCGAATACGCATGATTTGCGAGGGGCGGAGACTTTTCCCTCACCGAGCTACCCATTCGTGTTCACGCTGACTGCGATACCGACTTGAGCGGTGATTACGACTCGCGCGGCTACACGGGAATCTGCAACTTCGACAGAGGTGATGATCACAAAATTATATTCCTGAACTCGCCGCCGCGATTTAACGCCATTTCCGAGGCACGCCGAAAAGCGGAGCGCTGTACATCTTCCTCCTAGTCTCTGCGCGAATCTGTTGGATTTAAGGGGAGGATAGGGGTTTCAGCGTAAAAAAACACTCTTTTGCGAATTTTTTTCATCTGTATGGATAGAGTAAATTTATTAAAACCTTTTGTACATTGTTAAGTGTCATTTCAAGAACATTCCGTGAAATCTGTACGCGAAAATATCGACAAACAAGCCGGTGACAAAGCTTTTCCAAGAACGCCTTTGGAAAAACACGATTTGCGGTGTTCACTGTATCTCAGCTAGAAATTATCTGAAATCAATAACTATTAAAATTTAGTCAAAGTATCATCAAATCCTCCCCCCAACGGTTTTTGATAATTTTTTTTTATTTCTAAATTTTTGGTGGTCATGTAAAGTGAAAAGTGCTATTTTTCACGAAAAATTCCGCCATTTTGGGCGTGGAAAACCCCCTCAATGTAAAAAATCTCAAACTTACCGTTGGGGGGGAGGTATTTCATATGTAGTGTGACGTGGCAATTTCTCACGTCAAAATATATTAAAGGTGGCTCAGGCTCGGCGCATGGAAGGGCACCTCCCGCCGTCCAGGAACCCCCTCAAGCGAATTCCCAGGGCCCAGCTTAGCGCAAAATGATTTTATTAACGCTGTCATTTTTTAATTTTTGTGGTGCTTCGTGAGCGAACGGCGTATTCTCACCGTTACAAAGGACAGGATCGAGGAACGAGTCGAGAATCAAACGGCAACAGTTACCGACCCTGGCGCACACGGTCTCTCGACGAGGCGTCGCTCCTCTACACTCAATACCAGCGGATCCTAATAAGAAAGAGGGGGGTAATAACGGCCCTACGAACCTTGCGACAATGGATTCCGTTGGGTATTGACGAGCGACAACGGAAAATCGCAAATTCCAAGGATGGGTCGCCGGCTCAAAGCCCCACTCCGTGCTGTCTGTCTCCCTCTACAGCCGGTCATAATCCCGATGAGTCCGTGACCCAATCAGGTGCCGGGACGGGAGCATAAGACAATGTTCACGTTCACTAATTATAAAAATGTGAACGTTATCGGCAAGGTCAACGTAAAAATCGAAAAGGCTGTGACTAGGCAAGGAGTGGGGGTCGGGACCCAGGTCCGCGGAAAGGCTCCTCGCGAAAATATCGTCACTTGAGTTCTGGTCTGGAGCGACGAGAGGTGCACTTTCCAAGCCGTAGCCGTGCCTGCCACCCAAGAAAGCGACGCCACCGGAAATATCGTAGATCGAGACCGAGATCTTCTGAAACTGTAGCGGTGAGGCCGTCGTTTCGCTCGTCAAACCCGTTGTAATGCGCGCGCTGTGGTCCGTTGGGTAGAGTACCAAAATTTTGAGATTATTGAGGATATTGAAGTCACGAGCGATATTGTCGCGGCGGATCAGTAACGGACGGGAAAGATCGAGTCACCCTGCGCGATTCCGTCATTTGCGCAGACCTCGCTTAAATTGAATTAATGTGGAGCCGCCGAGAGGGGTTCACCTTTCAAGTACCAGAACCAAAGTCATTTAGCATAAGTTAGAATCAAGATATTATTTGTTTGTCGTCATCAAATCAGGATAAAATTACGTTCGAGAAAGAAATCTGTACAATTTGGAAAAATCAGAGGACGGCGGATTGCGCGTATCCTGAACCGATCCCGTCGTATGCGAGAGTCGCGAGATAATAAAATCGATTCCTGTTTTCACCAAATCTCGGAGTGTTCTTGAAAAAAAAAATCATTTTGTGCTGTTGTCGTGGATCAACTCCGCCCCCTACCAAATTCAGGGCTGCGGCAGTCGGGCAAAAGACATCTCGTGGATTCGTCGGGAAAAATAATTTTGTCGCGTAAAAATTGGTGCGGCTGGCGCCGTATCCCGTACGAGTCTGACGAAGGCAAATTTTGGGACGCGAGTACCGGAAATCGTGTCACAGTAGAAAGTGTGTACCAAGTTTGAAATAAATCGGTCACTTAGTTTTCAAATGGCAGTGAACACGGACTTTGAAAAAGTGGTTTCGAGCAAAACGCGTTTGAAGTTTTAGAAGCTAAAAAGTGATTTTTTTAAAACTTACACTGAATCATCGATTCCAGCTCCATAGAGTAGACTCCCTGCAGCAGCTTCGATGTCTTGAGCCTCTTTTTTTCAAGCTTTGCCTTATGCCGGTTTCTTTGCTCTGCTTCTCAGCTTGTATGTCGGCCCTGTTGATGCGACAGTTATCCTCCACCTTGCGTATTCGTGAGCGCCCGGCCCGATGATGATGTTCATATCCGACAGAAAGGTGAGAAAAGCACCAAGCACCTTCATTGAAAGTGCATGCAGCCACGAAGGATGCAAATTCAACGATTTGTTTGCTGCCAGGTAATTTTTTCGGTGCAATCTTCCAAATTAGCTGGTTCAGACTTTCGTTGGCATTTTCGGTAAAACCTCCAAGACACTTTTCAAGAAGTTCATCCTTGCTTAGATCTTCGTAAATCGGTTTGATTGCTTGTAAGACATCTTCTGAAAGTGGAGTGTAATTGTGTTTAAAATTTTCCACTCCTGTTGTGGCCAGAGCTTTTTGATAAGGACACCACAAGTCCTCGCCGCTTAGGCACTTATCGTGTTGAGGGTTATTGTCTGTCGACTGCTGGTGGTAGTACGTTGCCCAGATGGCATTTTTCATTTTCTCTACCGAATCACAATGATGTCTTATTGCTGCTCTGTAGTATCGACTCAAATTATCGATGACTTTTCCGGTGAGTTTTCCTTTGCCGCCGAGTACTTTACTTCGCCATTTTTTACCTGAATTTTTTCCTGTTTTCACGACTTTATCTTCAACGGTATTTTTTACCAGATCACGTAGACGTTTTCCCATTCTCTTTTGCACGTGACCTACACACTCTTTTTTATTTATAGTGAAATTTTCACCGTAAGGTTTCGCTTTCACTAAATTGCCATAAGTTTTGCTATCGCCGTCTCCAACATAGTTGCTGATCTTTGCTCCATACTTTTCCTCTGAGAGGCGGAACATCTCTATTACTGCGCCTTCGTCCATGTTACCTGATGGTCCGGTGTGATTGGCTTGACATTCATTATTATTAACGTGTTCTTCGTGCCACTCTTCAAAACCAGTTGTATTCAATTTTTTTCCCACAATTTGCAAGACTGACAATACAAACTACTTACGAAAATATCAATAACTTTTCCAGTCCAATAACCAATCAATGAAGTGACGCCAAACAAGGAGCTAAAGCCTTGCTTCTGCCACGTGCCGTCGTCAGAAATGGTCGAAGTATCAGACTCCGAATTTGCCCTTGTTTTCTCTTTTTCTTCGTCTGCGGCGGAAAGCAGACATTTTTTCAGCAGTCGTTTCGACGTAGGAGCAAATCGATTTCAAAATATCCAAAGAAGACGATGTGGCCAAAAAATTACTTGCAATGTCCATTAGACGGTAAAACTTATTGCAGCCTTCTAAACCCAAACCCAATCCTCGTAATGTACGCATTACGAAAACAAATCGAGTGTTGATTTCGTAGCGATGACCAGTTTTCGCACTCGACGGTATACAGGGTGAGGCACTAACTGTTGCCACCTTGAATATCTCTGTAATTATCGACGTCACAAAAAAATGTTTGAAACAAAAGTTGTACCGTACGAAAGGGGTCATCAAATGCAACAATTTTTTTAAATCTCAGTGGCGGCGCTGTCGCACAGTAAAGGTCACCTCCACTTTTTTAAATAGGACGGTACATTTTTTTTTTCACCTATCTTGTAGAGCATCGAAAAATGCATTAAAAACATTTAGGGGTCAAAGTTGTTCAGGGTCATTTAAGATAAAAAAGTGACATGAACTTTATTTTTATGTGAAATTACCTTTATTCACAGTAGATGTTCAAAGTGCTTGCCATTGGAATCAATGCAGTATTGCAATCTCCTCATCACGGATTGTGTAGAATTTCTTATCACTTCGGCACTTATCACCGAAGTCTTGCCATTGTCTTGTATGTAAACAACGGCATCAAACCTACAATGTACACGGAACATTGTACAATGTTTCGCCCAAACAAACCCTAGATAACGATAGTAAGAATGGTGAGACTAGTATTAATGAATCAAGCGAATGTAAATGATGTATTCTTTTGAAGAGCAAACGGATATGCTTCTAATTTACGGAGAATGTCAGAAAAATGCAGCGAGAGCTAGAGACTTATACGCTGAAAAATTTTCTGAACGTTCTCATCCTACACGCCGTACATTTCCAATTGTGTACACTATACTGACGACAACTGGATCCTCAACCCGTCGGGAAAGTAACCGACAAAACCGAGTTACTAACGAAGAAACGGAAATTGGTGTTCTTACCGCCGTTCATCGAGACCCTTGTACGAGTTCTCGTCAAATTGCGAGGGAATCTGGCGTAAGCCAAAGAAGTATTCTACGTGTTCTACATCGTCATAAATATCATTCTTACCACATCAGTCTCCACCAGGAATTAACTGGTACGGATTTCATGAATCGCACTGAATTCTGCCGATGGGTTCAACGCCAGATTCAGAGAGATGACTCATTTATTAATCGGATTTTATTTACCGATGAGGCAATATTTACGAATCATGGAAATATTAACTTGCATAACATGCATTTATGGTCAACTGAAAATCCACATTGGCTGCGGCAAGTTGCACACCAAAGACCGTGGTCGGTTAATGTATGGTGTGGGATTATTGGGGATAGAATCATAGGCCCTTATTTCATCGAAGGGAATCTTAATGGTAGGAAGTACACCGCATTCCTTCAAGAAACATTAGGTCCGTTATTGGAAGAAATACCTTTAGAAACAAGAAACAGAATGTGGTATCAACACGATGGGTGCCCGGCACATTTTTCGCTGATAGCTAGAAATGAATTGCAAAAGAGATTTCTAAATCGTTGGATTGGAGGCGGAGGAGCTGTATCGTGGCCGGCTCTCTCGCCAGACTTGACGCCTCTGGACTTTTTCTTGTGGGGATACTTGAAAGATCTTGTTTATAAAGAATGTCCAACTACGCCAGATGATATGCGTGAGAGAATTTTTCGAGCCTGTGATTCGATAAGTGCCGAAGTGATAGGAAATTCTACACAATCCGTGATGAGGAGATTGCAATACTGCATTGATTCCAATGGCAATCACTTTGAACATCTACTGTGAATAAAGGTAATTTCACATAAAAATAAAGTTCATGTCACTTTTTGATCTTAAATGACCTTGAACGACTTTGACCCCTGAACGTTTTTTATGCAGTTTTCGATGCTCTACAAGAGAGTTGAAAAAAATGTACCGTCCCATTTAGAAAAGTGGAGGTGACCTTTACTGTGCGACAGCGCCTCCACTGAGATAAAAAAAAATGGTCGCATTTGATGACCCCTTTCGCACAACTTCGGTACAACTTTTGTTTCAAACATTTTTTTGTGACGTCGATAATTTCAGAGATGTTCAAGGTGGCAACAGTTAGTGCCTCACTCTGTATAACATAGATCACAATTGGCACATTTTACCTGGATTTAAAAGCCAAGACCTTCTTTTTTCCAACTTTTGAACGCAACTGAACCATCACACTGAGCACATTTCACCAAACGTGCAATTGTTGACAACACAAGCAAAAAATCGACGATTCTATAATGATTTTCAACGTCTTCCGGCACGCTCGCACTGGTATTCAACTTTATCTTTTTCGATGATGCAGTCTTCGTATTAGCTTCATCCTTATTTTTTTTACATGGATTAGACCTTTTTTCGATCTGCACAACTACGTTCTTGTATGTGTTCGGTCACCTCTTGAAACTTTAGACAATCTCGGCATTGTTAATCAGAAAATTTCTTGACGAAATTATAAAATCACTGAGAACAAGCGCTCGACCGAACGTACAACAACTAACTGACGCTCTTTCTCTTTTGAAAATATTATACACTTATAATATATGTATCCGGCTTTTGTTACCTCGCTTTACTCAATAAAACCTTTCCGAAACAGAATAATGAGAAGGACGATCGCCAAGTGAATAAACTGCATACCTGCTTGTCAGCTGCGCGCTGGCTTTCCGACCGCCCTCAGCCGTCGGAGCTACAGTGTTAGAGGAGCGGGACTAAATAGTCAATAACTTCAAGAGTTTTGCTCTGATTGACTTGAAATTTCGGGATTATATCCTTGAAATGTTTAACTATAACAAAAGACAAAAAAAACGATTTTTCAAAAGTGCAAACCCCTTACCATTCCCTTAACTAGTACCTGATTAAGTCACCAGCAGCGCTGGGTAGCAGCTGATGACGCATGGCGCAATGACGGAAGCCACGTGTGAGAGAGACAAAACGAGGTTGTTGATTGTTATAAACAATCAGCAGTAATTACCATGGGCTGGTTCGCGTGTGCATGAGCATGGGGCGTTTGAATATTCAGTTATTGGTTATATACCTTTTCATTTTCGCTCAATAGAATGAAGTTTTTCGCGATTTACCCCCCACCACCGAAGCATCAGCCATCACCGGCACCACATAGTGGCCGCAATGGGAACTCTGTTTTTCCAACAGATTCGCATACCATTTCCGTAGTACATAGTTCGGACCAGGGGGCTGGCACCTCCTATCCCTTACCGTATATAAAAATGCTACGCTTTTTTACCGCTTTATTTAGTTCTACCTCTCCCCGTGGCGCTAGTAGGTTACTGATAATATTCTTATTGTGCCGGCGCGATGCCCGCACGACGTACTTAAACACCCCGACGCCGAATACGACTATTTTGACGTTTGGAGTTTAAGCCGCGGTGCAGAATTGATGAAATTACCGAAATTACTTTAACTCGTGCGCTAATGCCGTGTGTTGTGCACGATTGTACGTCAGGTACGTACGTTATCCTGAAAACGTGCATTTTTCACCGTGCTATCCGATCCTCGCGTTTGAAGCTATGGAATGTCTTCGAATTATATGTGTGCGTGTGTGTATATATACATGCCTCCTGCGCGCGCCTCAGGATTGTTAGAGAACAACTAGCGCTGCGAGTGGCAGAGGAGGACACTACAAACAGAGGATATTTTGCCTAGCAAAAATTCTGAAAGATGTCAGCCCCCTGGTTCGGACTCCTTTAGTATAATCTCCATGGCGGATGGCATCCGTTGCGTTCTAGTCGCTCAGTTCACATCGGTTCGGTCACGCAATAGCGACGCACGCGGTGAAACGACTAACTACTAATATCCAGAGTTTCAGGTTTTAGATCGTAATCGCCGCAGGCGTTTGTACTCCGTATGGCCTCTGCACACTGCGCGCGATGAGCGATCAGCGACGTGTTCAAGGAGACTAGGAAGGAGTCCAATCTCCGTATTCTGGCACGTCCGTAAAAGTGGGGACAAACCGCCTAAGCGCCGCTTAGGCGGATCCTAAAGTTAGGAACCTGGAGTTAGTCATTATGTGCTATATATACATGTATGTTTTGCGCATGCGTTGTGATGAGCTGTCTCTGTTGTTATTAGCTGTCACATAAGCTGCAAATTTTAATTTTCTTAATCTTAATTAATTTTATAAATAAATTTCGTGTAGCTGTGGTAGTGCCTTAAAATGTTTCTACATTTGAGTCGTAGTGCAATAACCAACCTAATTATGAAAAAAAACCTCAACATGCCATAACAATTTAAATCCGACGTAAATGTAAATTCCATTCAAATGTGGTTAGGTGGCCGAGATTATGGTGTGTATACAGGGTGTTTCATAATAAGTGACCCACCCGGAACTGGTGGGTTCAGGGGGGTACCCCGATTAAAGCTGCCAAGGCGTTTTTTCCCGTCAAATAGCTTTTTAAATGAGAGCGATAAGAATTCCGGCGTTCGACTGATTGTTGTAGGGCTGAAGCCTGCCCTTAGCGATGATGCCACTCGAGCGCCGACTCTGAGCGCAACACGCGTAGCAGGCAGCGAGCAAGGTAGCTAGGCATCTGCCTCGCTTGCCCAGCCAGTTTGACGTTTCGTGTATCGACTGCTATTATTTTTCGTCATCTTGGGTACGCAAGTTCAGAGCGTGCTCTGTCACTTGCTTGTGTCACTTCTTAGTTGCATGTTTGCAAAATTTCAGAGCTCGAATTGGTTGAAAAGTGGATGAATTATCGTTTTTCCATTTTGCATTCAACAGAATGTCTTTATTTAAAAAAGAAATGTATTTTTTTTATTTCGAATCATCCGCTGATACGTCTGAGATACATGTTTGCAAAATTGCAGAGCTCTAAGTAGTCGGGAAGTGGATGAAATATCGATTTTCCGTTTCGCATCTAACACCAAGTCAAGTGAAATAAAAGCTTGTAAAAAAAATGAAACAAAAAACGTGCTGTACCTTGGTACTTGAAACTCCAAACCGATTGGGTTGTTGCCGACTCTGTTAATTTTTATTTCTTGAGATAACCATGATAACAGAAACTCTTATTGAATAATACCATCGGGTGTGATAATTTGTATCACCGACGCAATAACTAAGAATGAAAAAATTGCGTGAAAGCCAACCGTCGAAATGCCGCGCCAGAAACGCGGAGAGAGAGAGAGAGAGAGAGAGAGAGAGAGAGAGAGAGAGAGAGAGAGAGAGAGAGAGAGAGAGAGAGAGAGAGAGACAGAGACAGAGAATGCCGGTTGCAGGTAGCAACCGTGTGGCAAGCCGGGTCGACGCCAAGCTGTCTGGCCGAGATCCGTGCAGTTGAAGAGTAACGTCGGAGCAGTTAAGTCAAGTCCGTATAGTCGAGTCAAGCGAAGTCCGTATAGTTGAGTCGAGTAAAAGTCTGTATTGTCGAGTCTGGCGGATCGGAGCGCGGGAGTAAATGCGAGCGAGCGATTACGACGTGAGCGAGAATACGTGTGAGAGCAAGAATACGCGTGAGAGAGAGTACGGGAGTTGAAGCGGAGTTCAAGCGAGCGAACGTTGCGAGCACGTGGTCCGTGGAAAAAGGACCCTTCCGGTCGCGCATGCTTGAAGTATTGTGCATGCCGTGTGACCCCGTAGATCCGTAGCCTAGCTTACGCCTTTTCAGTATTTATTAGTGCCTAGTCTTCAGGTTACTAAATACGCGCCCCATAGCAATTAGTGCGCGCTCGCGTGAGAAAAATAAAAACTTTGGGGAACGGCGAGGAGCGCGTCTCTCTCCCTCCGCGGCCGACTTCCGGTCAGGGAGATTTCCCGTTTCCCTTCCTGCGTCATCGATAATTGTCGGTCGGGTGCGAGGTGTATATATGTATATATCTATTCTGTGTTCATGCGTGAGGATCCCGAGACTTTCCGCAACAGGGATCGAGGAGTGGAATGGTGAAGCTTGTTAAAGAACAAAAAAGAATAAAAATTACTCCAACATTTCAGAAGTGGGATGAACGGTAAAGTTCGTTGAGATGATCAATAAAGTTCACGGAGATGAACGGTAAAGTTTGCGGAAATAAACAGTAAAGTTCGCGAGAGACAGAGAGTGAATTGTGCGCGACGTGACCGCGAACGGAGCGCGAGCAGTGACCGGAGACTTAAAAAAAAAGACAAAGTGCGAATGGTGGAGGTGTCGCAGTTTGAACATTTTGTGTGCGACAGACTGTGCGAAATGGGTCTCAATCGCACGTTGGATCGCGGACGGGCGAGGACAGTGAGCCCACGAGAGCCGGCTCTCTGGAGAACGCGTGGAGACGTACAAGATGGCGGTGAGTGAGTGGCACGCGCGAGCCGCACCGGCGCGACGTCTGAGCCGCCATTACCTGCCACGTGCGCGGAAGTGGACAGTGCGCGTGAGCCCCGCGAGAAGGAAAAGGAGCGCGAGCCGACGGACGAATCCGGTGCGGCGAGTGGACTGCATGAGCCCCCACCACAACAATCCTCAGTCAACGAGACCGCGAGTTCGGATCTCGCCGCGGCGTTCCGGCGCTTATTATCCACCGGGGATAAGGAGGAATTATTAGTGCAGCTATTGGCTGGGCTGGCCGGAAACCGTCCGGCAACGGTGCCCGCCCTGCCGACGCCAAATAGTGCAGATCCAGCGTTCCACGTAATCCCCGATCTGTTAAAGAACATTGACCATTTTGTGGGTGCGGATGACAGTGCACGCGCTCGCGAGTAGCTCGAAAATCTTGAATCAATGAACCGACTTCATCAGTGGCCTGAGGAATACTTATTTGAATCGGCGCGCATGCACCTGCGCGAAGGGACGCGGGACTGGTATCCGAGCCAGGCACGCGAAATAAATTCGTCGCCGTTATTTCCCGAGGCCTTTTGCGATACATTCATAGTGCGTGACGATTTATCTGTGCGTTGGGCGCGGATGAAAGCCCGCTCGCAGTCGAGGGCGGAATCGCTTTCGAAGTACTTCCACGCGAAGGCGAAATTGTGTGCCGCGTTGAATCTGACTTTTCGCAAATCAAAAGCAGAAATACTCATCGGTGTGTGGTCGAGGGAGCTGGCAGCCGCTGTAATGCCAGCAACTCAATTTGAGCTCAACGATCGCCTGCACGGCCTGGTTTACTACGAGAAAATCCTGAGTGAGCGAGTCGAGCGAGTCCGATCAGCGCGAGAGGCCCCCGTGACGTCGAGACAGCGAGCGACGTTTTCGCGCCAAGCAGCGAGCAGCCGAGACGAGCAGGCACGACGAGGCGAGATGCGAGCATGGGAGCAAGTAAGAGGTATACGGAAGCGGACAGTAAGTGTTACAATTGTTCAAATATGGGGCATCTAGCTCAGGATTGTTCCGAGCCAAAGAAGGAGTTGAGGTGCTATAAATGTGGTAAAGCAGGATACATCAGTCGTCGGTGCACAGAGCCGGCACAAGGGTCGGTCCAGACCATCGGGAGGACGCCCGACGCAGCTGCCCTGAAGTACTTAAAAATGGCGCGCATAGGGGATCGCGTCTTGACTGTATTTGCAGACCCGGGAAGCTCGGAGTGCACTATACGGACAACGACAGCACTAACCAAGGGGCTCCGGATGGAAGCGGCACCGCGGGTCCTCAAGAGATACGAACCGCCGGACTGCGTGGTGACCAGTCCTGGCGTGATTCGCGTTACGGTATCAATCGACGGCGTTGAGGTTCCGGGCGTGGCACTGAGGGTCGTACCAGACAACGCGCAGCTCATGGAGGCTCTGATCGGTCGCACGTATACCTACCATCTACAGGTGGACTACTTCAAGGTGGGCGGGACGCTTACCTTCAGGCACGAAACCGAGCTTCCAGGAGCGGGTGTAGGTGAGGTGGGTGGCCCTGAAATCCCCGAGGCCCTGGCGATTCCACCCCACTCGGTAGGCTTCCTGCGAGTGGCCAGCTCGGAGAACGAGTACGAGCTGCCAGTCTTAAATTTGGGAACGGAAGCGCAGCGGATTGGAGTGGGCAATAGGAGCCTAGTGCGAGGTGAGATTTCACCCTTATCGCTGGTGCAACGATCGGCGAACGAGCTACCACCGGTTAAATCAAATGAACTGAACGTGGGCCTTGGACAACCGCCAGAGGTTGTAGCCGAGTTGTGCGACACCGTGAATAGGTATCGCGATTGTGTAGCGATGGGTTTGCACGATCTGGGGTGCGCGACGTTGATAACAATGAACATCCGATTGAAAGAGGGAGCTCAACCTGTAGCTTCCAAGCCGTATCGAGCGACCGAGAAAGAGAGGCTGGAAATGCGAGACATTTTAGCGGGCTGTAGAAAGGCGGCAATCGTGACGAACACGCATCTGGCGCAAATACGACCGAGCTCTCTATTGATTGTTCTCGATTTAGCCCGTGGCTATTTACAGATACCATTGGCACATGACGCAAGGGAGAAAACAGCCATCATCACTCCGGATGAAACAGCGGAGTTTACAAGGATGAACTTCGTTCTCATGAACGGGCCTGCCTTTTTCGCCAAGGTAATGCATCGCCTGGGACCGCCGCGGGACGACGTCGTCCTCTACTATCTGGACGACATCCTCATTTCGGGTCAGGATTGGCCGACAATTCGAGGAACCTTGGAGAAGGTGTTTTTCGCTCTCCGAAGGGCAGGGCTGACGATACGGCTGTCGAAGTGCCGTTTTCTGCACAGGAAGGTGACGTACCTAGGGTACGAGCTATCTGGAGATGGCATAAAACCGGGCGAGGAGAAATTGAGGGCGGTACGAGAGTTCCCGAGGCCGCGAAACGCACACGAGGGGCGTCGTTACTTCGGTCTGACGAGCTTTTTTCGGAGGTTTGTGCTGCTCCAGCGAGACGAGGCGGGACGACTGCGCATGGTGTACGCAATCAGCCACCGCTCAACTGGTTTAGAGCGAGCGTATCACAGCAGCAAGGTGGACCTGCTGGCGGTGGTCTGCGCGGTCGCGAGGCTTCGCCCGATGCTCGCCAATATCCCATTTGCAGTGGTGACGGACTGCAGCGCGCCGACCTCTCTAGACACGCAGAAATCCTTAAATCCGCAGGTAATCCGTTGGAATGCAGCGCTTTCCTAGTACGACTGCAATCGTACTTGATTGTCCACCAAGGACAAGGATATCCATGTGGACGCCTTGAGTCGAGCCCCAGTGGGAGAAGCCGGAAGTGAAGTGCCGGACCCTATGATGCCGCTCACGAGAGACGAGGGACTGGTATGCATGTATCAGTATGGAGACGCAGAGCTAGCCGCGATTCGGGACAGCTTGCGGAAGCGAAAGAGCGATCGCACCGCAAAGGATCAACGGAAGGTCGGAGAGTACGCGCTTGACAACGGGATCATCGTACGAGTAGTCGGAGGAGCCCGGAAGTATGCGGTACCGCGGGCCATGCGGCAGCCCTTGGTCGTGCGGATTCACGACTTGAGAAGCCACCAGGGCGTCGGGCGCGTCGTCGCGTACGGCTTTGTCGCCATTATCACTTTCCACGGATGCGGGCGTACGTTCGTCTCCATGTAGCAGCGTGTACAATGTGCTTCCAATACAAGCCGAGGCGAGGACGGCAACCGGGGGACCTGCACCCTATACCACCAGGACAACGGCCATTCGAGTTGGCATACATGGACCACTGAGGCCGGTTCGTCGCATCCACGCGAGGGAACCAGTAATCTCGAAACGGCATCTCGAGGAATTGGTCGAAGAGTACGGAGCTCCAGCACAAATCGTGACCGATCGAGGAACGTGCTACACCTCGAAGGCGTTCAAGGAGTTTTGCCAGAGACATGGGATTCGCCATATATTGAACTCACCACGGCATCCGCAGGGAAACGGCTTTGGTAGAGCGGAGCAACGCCACCATCTTAGCAGCTCTCAGGACCAACGCGGACGTCGACGGAGAGAGAACCTGGGACCGAGAACTGCGGAGAATCCAATCAAACCTAAATGAGATGAAGAACGCGAGCACGGGTCGGAGCCCCTTAGAACTGCTTCTAGGTTACGTACCGAGACTGAGCGAAGGGCCACTACGGCAGGTGGCCACAGCGAATCCGACGAGCGCGAGGACGTGGGAGCGTTACGAGAGGAGGCGCGGATCCGGTTGAGTTAACAGCAACAGGCGATGAAGCGGCGGTACGACGCCGGTCGGCTGAACCTGAGCAAATACCAGCAAGCGGACATCGTCTACGCGAGAGCAGCAACAGCGAGTCGACAAAATTGCAGGCCAGATATGGAGGGACGCTTGTGGTCACCGAGAGGCTGCCAGGAGACACGTTCTGCGTCTGCAGCCTGAGCGGTAAGCGAGACGGGCGTCGCTACGCCTCGACTGCCCATGTGATGCAGCTAAAACTATGGACGCCGGAGGAGCCGGAGGACGATGAGGACGAATTGGAGTCGAGCAACGATGACGTGGACGACCATGAGCTACCAGAGTCGACCGAGGTCCCACCCGAGCCCGTCACGAGTCCAGCAAACGAGGAGGAGCCCCAACGCAGCCAGTGTCAACGACGAGCCCCAGCGAGCGAAAGGTGGAAAGACGTTCCAACGCTCGAGGACGAGCGATGAAGGATGGCCGAGTGTGAAAGCCAACCGTCGAAATGCCGCGTCAGAGACAGCGCCATTGTCCGTAGCGGCGGCGTGCCGAAGATCGCAGGTAGCAACCGCCGGGTCGACGCCAAGTAGTCTGGCCGAGATCCGTGCAGTTGAAGAGTAACGTCGGAGCAGTCAAGTCAAGTCGAATCCGTATAGTCGAGTCAAGTGAAGTCCGTATAGTTGAGTCGAGTAAAAGTCTGTATTGTCGAGTCTGGCGAATCGGAGTGCGGGAGTATATGCGAGCGAGCGATTACGACACGAGCGAGAATACGCGTGAGAGAGAGTACGGGAGTTGAAGCGGAGTCCGAGCGAGCGAACGTTGCGAGCACGTGGCCCGTGGAAAAAGGACCCTTCCGGTCGCGCATGCTTGAAGTATTGTACATGCCGTGTGACCCCGTAGATCCAGAGCCTAGCTTATGCCTTTTCAGTATTTATTAGTGCCTAGTCTTAAGGTTATTAAATACGCGTCCCATAGCATTTAGTGCGCGCTCGCGTGAGAAAAAAAACCTTCGGGGAACGGAGAGGAGCGCGTCTCTCTCCCACCACGGCCGACTTCCGGTCAGGGAGATTCCCCGACTCCCTTCCCGCGTCATCGATAATTGTCGATCGAGCGCGGGGTGTATATATCCACACTGTGTTCATGCGTGAGGATCCCGTGACTGTCTGCAACAGGGATCGAGGAGTGAATGGTGAAGTTTGTTAAAGAACGAAAAAAAATAAAAATTACTCCAGCATTTCATTAAAGTCGTAATGAAAATAAAATGATTTATTCGTGATTCGATATGGAAACGTTCAGGTCGAATCTTCACGATAACAGCAATACGAAGAAAAAAAACAATCGCTCGGTGCCTCCAAATTTGAAAAACACCAAATTATTGATCATTCTGTGCTTTATTTCTCTGAAAAATAAAGATTACGAATGCATTGAATAATCTGCTTTTTTATCATCATCGCTCGCGGGTAGAATTACAAGTCTCATGAATGTCGTTAACCTTCACGCCTCGGTCCGAAATTCATGGAGCGGCAGAAACCCAGCACACCTTGCTTGTTTCCAATCAACGCTGCGTCATTCTGAACAACCGATATCGAAGAACTTCTATTATCTAGATAATCCAAGGTATCTGCAAAAAGTGCTGCTTTAAAACGACAGGTATGCCCAGTTATTTGAAACAAAATGAATTGTTTTTTGACAAGGCCCATACGTACAGCTTTCTACAATGGACGAACGACTTTGCGCAAACAAAACGTTATTCTCTTTGTACACCTCCTCTCCAATGAAGCATTCGTGTTTAGGAACCGCATCGAGTGATGAAATTATGTCACTGCAGTGTTTGCATTTTGAAGAATCTGCAATATGTTTATAAAAACATTGTACATTTATCGTATTCAAATGTTTAATTTGCTCATATTTCTCAACATACCCATTGTGCGCAAGTATTCGCTCGCGATCGTTGTAACTACGATTTCACTCTCCAAACACTAAATGACTAAAAATGTTGGCAGCACCGAGGAACTCAATAAGCTCGAACTCACTCTCACACCGTGTTGAATTGCGCGACACCGTGTCATAGTTGTAACACCGAACACCGAGCACTGTGTTACACTGTGCCGTCTGTCTTGCTTATTGGAAAGCTCCCCAAGTAACTCCTCGGCAAAAAGGTGGTTCTTCTTATCCTACTCAATTGTTAGTCCATTGTTAGTGATTGTTAGTCAATTCTCATCGTTTGTTAGAGCTTAATTTTTATTTAATCGTCGAAAAACTTGTCATCCTTATAGCACGCTGCAAGCCACGTCAAGTTGGCAGCAGTGCCACGACGGTTGAGCACGGCTTTGCCACCACCATAAACTTAGCCGGACGTCTTTAACTTCTTAAGGTTTTTTCTTTCCTAATCGTTTGTTGGTGATTGGTAGCCTAATAAAAAGGTTTGGTGGTCGACCGTTTCGTTATAACTAAATGAGATTTTTCTCCGTAAAGTTGGCCGGACCTTTTTTTGATTTATCACGCAATCCATAAAATGCCACGCTTAAGGGGCTACACCGGTGTGAACGCTGAAAATTTGGGTGATTCTCGGGAATTTTTTGGAAGAAAAGTATTCAATTAAATGTTTCGGAAAATTAAGAATATATTTGGGTATATTTGACCTATATTCCACATTTTTTTCATAGACAAACATTGAGATCCAAGCGACTTATGGGCTGCCTTCCGGGGAGCCAAAAAAAGTTCCTCCACTGCTGACACTGATGACACTGCCATCCAGTTTAACGACAAAATGTCGTTAAACCATCCAGTTTAACGACAAAATGTCGTTAAACTGGAAGGTATTTCCTGTACAAAGACGTAGGATTTTCGAAAAATATAAAAATCTAACAAAATGGCGTAGTTGTGAAAAAAGTCTGTTTTCTTGTCTATAAAATGGTCGTGTTTTTCAATGCCAAATCGTCAGTGTTCATCCAATTAAAAATATCCTACGTCATTGTAGAGAAAATATATTCAAGAGTACTCAGTTCAAATTTCAAGGCAATCGGATAATTGCTCTTTGAGTTACAATGTCAACAAATTTGAAAAATCTCATTTCCACAAAAACGCGTTGAAAGATTTAACTATCGATTGTTGCAAGATAAAATAATATTGATATAAATTATATGAAGAATAATGATATTCTTTAAAGTATAAAATGTCGAAAAAGGCAAAAAAATCGATTTTTTGAAAGTTTCACACTGGTATAGCCCCTTAATGGATGCAGAATCGTTTGGTGGCCATAAATGTGCGAATCCCAGCGTTTGGTAGTTAATTCAATAGTTATCCCGATCGAAAAACCATCTACGCCTAGAGGTAGATACGATAGAGGGCCGTAATTGGTCGTTGATGGATCCAACGGAATACGGCGCAGTGATGTTTCAATTTCTTTATGTTTTTCTTCAGCGATCTCGTTCTAATAAGTCTGAAACGGAAGATAATCGTTTGGTAGTGATTGGTAGCTTAATTAAAACGTTTGGTAGTTAATTCCTCAATTACACCGATCGAAATACCGTCTACGGGTGGACGCAGACGATAGAGGGTTGTAGTTGGCTGCTGATGGACCCAACGGCGCAGTGATATATCAATTTATTTGTTTTTTTTTTTCACCGATCTTATTCCAATAAGTATCATACGGAAGATAATCGTTTGGTGGTGATTAATAGGCATATTGATCGGTGATGGATCCAAAGGAATACAGAACAGTGATATTCCGATTTTTTAAATGTTCTATTAACCAAATTCATTATTCCGCCGGCGCGTCGCATCGGACAATATTTCGAATTGTTACAATGATTTATTCATTAATTTTCTTCTAATAAGTCAGAATCTGAAGATCATCTTTTGGTAGTACATGCGATAAAAATGCACCACAACGACGCAGAAGCGCGATAGTACGATAACAACGTTGTTCCCGTGATATTATATAAATCAAACAGACAAATGAGTCAAAGCTGATCTAGAGTTTTTATTATAATCGGGAGTTGCGTGCCAAGCAAAAAGAGGGAGGAAAACCGGTTCCATCTTCCCTCTTTGCCTTTAGGTTCACTTTCTCACTCTTCTCGCGTACTAAACGTTTACAGCGGCGGTGAAGAACGTAATCACAAAACTGGTTTATTAACAGCAAATGCTAGCTGAACAGCGAATGTTGCAAACGGAATAACAAATAGTACAACACGTCTTAGACGCTTCACAACCGTACGGTTTGTTCACGCGCGAAGTTCCGAGCCGACCGTGCGGAAGAGGGCGATCGCTTGCCTTCCCTCGCGCTCTAGTAGCGCGATTCCGTAAGTCGGTAGCGACAGTTTTCTTTATCGTTAGCTAGCGACAGCCAATTAGGGGGAAGAAGCCTCTTACTGACTGCCGATAGCTAACGATAACGAAAACTGGCGCCACCGCGTTAGGAAATCGTGCGACAGGCACGTCACGACCGCCCCAGCTCGAGCGGATTTCGACGGTTGCGCTACCTTGTGATATTTTATTCTTTATTGTTGATACATTATTCTTTGGTAATAAGTAATTTGATATTTTTTGGAGTTCTAAGTCGTAAAGTTTAGTTTATTTTAATTATAATTGGTCATGTTCGGCACATTATTTAAAATGTTACATCATATTTGATTCACCCATCCACTTCATGACTTGTGATGACTTTCGGTCCGCTGGCGCAATTCGATATATACATACATAAATATGGTAACAACATCGGCACGAAGGCCTCATGCGATAAATAACACACACAAAAACCGGAGCGTCTCTCGGCACGACAGCTCGACCAACAATTCTTAATATAGGTAAAATGGAGCGTCTGTTGGCACGTAGACCTAAATTTTGTAACGAATATAAAGTCTTTCGTCACGCTGGCCAATATAATCGTAAATCTAGTTATCACAGAGAAACTGTCGGTACGCCCCCCGATATGAATTTCCCATACATATGAAACGAAGCGTCTTTTGGCATGCAAACCCAAATTTGCTTATACGAAGTAGCGTCTTTCGGCACGCTGGCCAATATCATTGATCATATATAAAACGAAGCGTCTTTTGGCCCGCAGACCTAAATTTTGTATAATTACTAACTCGCTTGACGGCTTTACACGTAAAAAGGAGCGTCTTTTGGCACGCTAGCCCAATTTGTGTTCATAGGCAAACTCACTGGACGGCTTGGTGATTGTCGTTTTGTTTTCTCTTGACTTTTGATTTAAATTTCTACTCACGGTTGTCCGATTCAATACTTTGACTAAACACTGGGTACTCCTTTTTCGTCGTAATTCGATGTGATGACCCGATGACCGTTGATACTCTTGGTGTCCATTCGACTGTCGGTGATTCCGAATTTTTCTTTTTGACGGGGATGATTTATCGAGAATTGTGATTGATAATTCTCGATGAAAATTCATTTCCCTCCGGACAACTGTGAAATCTGGTGAAGTGGCCATCGAGATTGGGAATTTGTCGGCGAATATTTAGAGTCTATGATGCGAGGATCAGACCTGACGACTGCGTGCCTTTTTTGGTCTGATCCTCGTCGTCGAAGTTTTCTCAGTCGCACAGTAGGAGAAAAGCCCAAAAACCTGGCCAAAACCTCAAATGACCTTTGACGGGAATGAAAATTGGCTTACAGGGGTTTTCAAGGTCGCTGATTACGAATCTGAAAGCCAAATTATCGTAAACAAAATGGCCGATCCAATATGGCTGACATGAATGTTAAAAAGTTGCCAGATGTCGACAAAAATTGGTATTTACGGGTTTTCAAGGTCGCTGATTACGAATCCGCAAGCCAAATTATCGTAAAAAAAATGGCCGATCCAATATGGCCGACATGAACGTTAAAAAGTTACCAGATGTTGACAAAAATTGGTATATACGGGTTTTCAAGGTCGCTGATTACCAATCCGATATCTATTGTTTATAACTTGCAACAAAGAGCTTACAGCAAATTGTTATAAACAAAATGGCCGAGTATCCTGCTAAATAGATAAATTAATATATTTAAAAAAATCATAATAAAATAAACGTGAACAGTGTATTCTACGCAATTATTATTTTTATTTCCAAAATACATACGGAACGTTTCAAAAATAGAAAATTTTATTCTTAATCAAAATCGTAATCGGAGTCGGAGTCGGAGTCAGAATCATTATCCGAGTTTGTATCTATTACAACTCCCGGCACGGCTTCAATCTCGGCGCAAAATTCGTCTGCTGCAGCAGTCACTTTAGGAGCGATCAACATCGCTACAGCTTCCGGCGACAAACTTTTCAGCTTCTTCTGTGGTAGTCTTCTGACACTTGAAATGTACGGATCAGAAGTAACTAAGAGCCGATGAAAAACATCTTCCATAGTTTTAACCCTGGAACTTTTTCGCGCAAAATCTTCTCGATATCGTTTGATGTCTTTGTTTCGAGCTTCCTGAGCATCTTCGGATAATTGGCCGATTGGTAATAGAGCATGAGTTATTATCACTGGACCATGAATTAATAGTTTGTGCACCGAAGTAGGCATGGAGTACCAAGGGTATAATGCAACGGTCTTTCTTGCCGTTTCAATAGCATACTGTTCAAATCTTTCACAGTTTATCTCGTGGCCACACGATATAACTTGTAGGATTACGTACAAGCGTTTAATAACTTCTTCGTTGACCCCCGTTATCGCAGCGGAAACCGTCGAATTTTCAAAGAATCGCCGAGCTGTGTTGCCATCATTGCTGCTGCCGTATCCAGGCTTTGGGCGATCGATATTTAGACCCAATTGCTACTTGAATCCTTCTTGAATGGCCCTCTTGCGTTCCTGGGTAATTTTTTTTTCTTCGGCACTTCGAGCTTGCCATTTTTTAATGCCGAGTTTGTAAGACACGTGTAAGCAATACTCGAAGCACCGTATCCACGCATGCAGCGTCGACAATCCGAACTTCAAATTTGTTTAATTGATTTCCCTTTGCAATACAGTGTCGATGGCATTAAAATCTTTGCTGGTTGCTCCACACAAATAGCACCGTTGAGCAGATTTCGTCAATGATACAGCGTTGCAAACTTTACCATCTATCATGGTGAACAACAACTTGTACATTACGGAGATTTCTTTTCCATCTATTACACTTTCGAATGGACGAAGTGACTTTATTTGTTCTTCAACAATTTGGACTTCATTAAGTGTTGACTCTGTGTCTTCGCGTAGAAACAGTAGTCTAAGCGGTCTACAAAATCGTGGAGACGAGGGTCTGGGGTTCTTCCAAACAACTATTTCTTCCTTCGATTGTTGATCATAACACACGAGTTGTAATGGCACGACTGAAGTAAAGAATACATGCGCATCAGATTTGCTGTCATCACTGAACGTCTGCTTATATTCACTTTGCCCAGAACTTCCATCGCAACCCCACTTGCAAATCAAGTCCATTTTACGAACATTATCTGGAGTCAATCTTTGAATGAGTACATTTTGGACGAGTAAAATACGTTCAACTGTATGATCTAATAGTGCCTGTAGTTGGACTTCTGCACTACTCTCTGTAATCCTGATTGCATCACGTGGTGGATAACAACGCTTTTTTGCTTTCATCACTTTTTCGTAAGACGGATATAGCTTACAGTTATTTTCCTTCCCTAATCTTCTCATTCCCTGGTAAGTACTCTTGGAGAATTTATATTCAATCATAGCGGAAAGTGCAGCCTCTTCGGATAAAGTAATTTCATCCGTTGCTGAGTAAGCTTTACGATACTTGGAAGCTCTTAAAGGACTCGTCATTGTTACGTCCTTAATAACTTTTGCGGCGTCGGATTGTCCTGAAGAGCGAAGGCTCATCTGAGTAGCGTATGCTAACTCGACCGAGTTGAACGATGTACGAATATCTTGGGTCTTCCTTCGTTTAGATCTTTCACTGGACATTGTAAACTCAAGGGACGGGCGGCCGCCCGTATTACCCGGGCTTGTTACTACAGTGTCTGTAGGTGCGGCAAAACATACCTGCTTGCTAAGCCATTCACCGTTATTCTTGAAAAATACACAGGATTTTCTGTGAGCTTGTTGCCACCTCGTTCTCATTTGATTGAAGAGTATCGAAAAAGTCTGTTTCGAGTTCTCAGGCACTACAACTGTACGTCCGGTGTCCTTGGAAATTTTTTCTACCATAAATTCGATCAAGGAAGCGAATTTATCGGATAAATGCTCGCTGATTATCAGAAATACTTCTTTCCTTGTCAGCACCAATTCTTTGTAACCGGATCCTGTAATAAAGACATAAAATTGTAGAAAATTGGTGTTAAAGGAAAAGATAAAATTTTCAATTAATACAAAAACTTGAACAATGTACATTATTTTACCAAATAAATAACCGCAATAATTGAAATAATTTTAAGAAAATTAGACAGAAAATATTGACATGGATTTGGTTAAAAGAAAGCTTTGCTTACTATATAATATATATATATATATATTCAAATATTTTATTCGAATGTTATAACATTTCATTCATATTTAAGAAATTTTTATGTGGTTGATTTTAATATGTATATATATATATGCATACGTATATATCATAATTAAATCACAGAAAATTTATATATATATATATATACACATACATATATATTAAAATAATTTATTTCAAGCGTATAACAGCCGTCTTGTCCGTTATGATGCTACTTCACCCATTCTCAGGTAGAGGCGCAGCGGCTGCTCAATAGTGCCGCGTGCACGCTCGGCTACCGCACGATGCGAAAAAAATCATAACGGACAAGACGCACGTTTTCCGCAGGTAACTCTTGTAAATTTCGAAAGCTTATACATTAAACTAAAGGCCGAGACTAGGAGCTTTGCAAAATGTGACAAAATATATAACTTTTCGGACCGTTGAAAATATAAGTTTTCAAAATTATTCAATTTTATTTATGCCGAAGGCTATACTACATTTCAATCATTTATACATAAACTTTCGATTCAACCGATGTAAAAACATGTTCTACATACCTCCAGAAGTCGTATCCATGTTGCAGAATTGAAATTAAACCCGTCACTTTAAAGTTATGGGTTTTTGAAGTCAGCGTTATTTTCGTCTGTTCAGCGCGTGACACGTACACTCTTCACGAACACTCACTGCCAACTGACGCTGCGGCGCAGGTATACACTTAAAGGGCTTTCCCTTCCACAATAGAATGCAGTTACTAGTCCTCTACCTGAATGACTACTCAACTGACCCTATTTCGAAAATTTATTTTTTGGGGTTTTGGCCAGGTTTTTGGGCTTTTCTCCTACTGTGAGTCGTTCGGCTACACACGAAGTCCGTGATGGAACTTGGGCAATCAACAAGTACGTTATCCTCGAGTAGCAGCGTGTGCGGGGAGGAGGATTGAGTAGAGATACAGTTTCGTGGTGCTACCAAAAAACGTCCATCGGTTGCTGACGTGTGTCAAAAGTGGCAGGTAGTTCGCGTCAAAGTATGTAAATGAATTTAGACGATAGCGAAATTTAATTGTTATCTTTGAATAAAGAAAGTCGCGTCACGTAATTTGCGCAGTGGCTGTGGTAAACTTAAGGCGTTAACCCCACTTGTAGCACAAAAAAGGCCTTTTTCATGAATTTTTTTAAAGAAAACTACAAAACTTTTTTAATCGATCAATATGCCATCTTAAAGAACACATCTTGAAGAACTTTCAGTAATTTTTCATTGAAAAATATTACATTGTTTAGTGGCAAATGGCCGTCAATGAAATAATGTTTTTATATACACGGTTTGCGGTGACCAACATTGCGGCGAAGTGGATCATCTGAAAAAAAAATGCGGATGGATATAGTCAAATATAAGTATAAGCTAGTCTTTAATCGAAGGATTTTAAGAAATATTCATTTTTCACAAAATGGCGGACAGTCAAAGTTAATGGTTCGATTTTAACAAAAAAAAACGGCCTTTTTTGGCTATAAAACGGCCATTTTTTTTCGAAAAAAAAAATCGAACGATTAAAGACTACATTTTTATGTATTAAATAAGCCTGCAAAATTTCAGGAAGATCGGTTCATTAGTGTTCGAGTAATCTTGGTCACCAACTTCAGAAATGCCATTTTGAGAACAACGCGTTTGAAGTTTCTCTTCTTCTTCTCTTTCAACGCGGATTCTTCTCTTTTAACGCTCATATCTCAGTCAATTTTGTTCGGATCGACTTGAAATTTTCAGGACATATTCTCAGATACTTATACTTCAGAAAAATGCAATAAAGAAATCGATTTTTTTTAAATCGCAAGTGGGGGTAACCCTTTAAAGTGAAGAAAGAAATTCGCGTCACGTTATTCGCTCAGTAGCTGTAGTAAAATTAAAGTGCAGAATGAAAGTCGCGTCACGAAATTCGTGCTATCGTTGTATTAAAGGTTGAGGATGAAAAGAAGGTCGCGCAATCGCTGTGAAATGTCCAGTTGTCGGATACTAAAATAAGCGATAGGCCGGAGCGACATGCGCAGGATAAAAGGGAGAATGGAACTGTTGTTGTTATAATTAAGATATGGAATTAACGGAAGTGACAAAAAGAAAACTTTTACAGTGCCTTCGTGTACAAACGAGCAGATGTGTATCTAAATGAAGAAAAAAACAACTACAATTTGAAAATCGAAGGTCACGGCCGGAGTACTTTGTGCGGCAATACTATCAGTGTACATGGGGAAAAAAACACTGGTGAAAAAGGTGCCGTGCTTACAGTAAACACCCGGGACGTGCGAAACGTTTACCATGAGTCAGTGAAAAGGCCTCTAAATGGCAAAAGGAGCAAAGAGGTACAGGAAGAGCTGCAACAAAAGGGTTGTGTGAACTGGCAAAGCGAGCAGGCACGCCTAAATATGGAAGACGGAAATACTGTCCCTCCTTTCATATCTAAGTTGGAGGTTTTCCGAAATGCGCTAGAAAGAAAAAAAACAATGCAGATCTACATGTTCAGCCACAAGATGGAAGGGATTTAATCCGTACCATAGAAAACTTTTCTTCAACCGCTGAGTATGTCGGCGTCATACATGCAGTGAACGCGAACCCATTCTTCGTTTTTTTTACAGTTCACCTGCTGAAATGAATGCGTACAAGGATTATTGCCGTATTCATCCTGGGAAAGCTACACTGTCGCAGGACTCGACTGGAAGCCTCGTAAAAAATCAATATGAAGTGACAAATAAAATAGCGGGAATATATTCCTGTACTCTGTTGTTGTAAATTTCGAAAATACAACATTTCGAAAATGCATCAGATGCTCTCTGAAATTCACGGCACTGAATTTATGGTATTCTGGTTAATGCAATGGGTTCGTGCTGGTGCCACTAAACCAGACGATACGGTCACCGATTATTCGAGGGCCTTAATCGCAGGTATATGTCTCGCCTTCAACAACTGTACAATTATATCGTATATTGAAACGTGCTTCTCATCGGCTGTCCGAGAGAACCAGATGAGCCGTCCAAAAACATTAATTCGCACCGATGTTGCACATTTGACACATCTAGTGTGTCGTTGGAATTGCTCCGAACCAGTGCGTCAAAAGTGCATAAAGAAATTCTACGTACGATGTGTATCACTCACGGTAGATGCACAAACTGTCTTAGAATTTGAGCAAATTTTGAGCCTCCCTTGTGCAGTGGGACTCCAAGAATATGAAGACTGGAGAATAAATCTGTACGAAGCACACAACGTTAAAGAAGCACGACTGCAGCTAGAAACATTCATTGCTAGTTGCAAAATATCTGTTAACCTTGCAAGATGTGCAGAGATATGCCCATTTGTGGCCGAGGCCAGTTCTGCTAAGTCAACCCAGCCTGGTATTATATTGGCATGGGTACAGCAGTGCAGGGTACATGCAAAAGCTGAAGACATTTTACTTGTTAAAGATGGCCGCGGCCGTCTTGAAGATTTAAAGTTTTGCGCGGCGAGACGGTGGCGTTGTCAAGATGGCGGGGCGGTACGGCTGCCACGTAGCGAAACGTAAGTCGCTGGCGAACCGGCGAGAGGAGCCATGTGGGTCGAGGGGCGATCGACCACGAAAGGAAGGATTCTGTCCGTGCCACGTGCAAAGCGAGGGCATAGAAAATCGCGAGTTAGAAGTCGACGCGGTGCGTCGATCGGCAGTGAGGGCCGAGGGAGAAAGGAAACGCGAGCGGTTGCGTACGAACTGAGCGTACCTCTGCGTGAGGAAGTGCGTAGACATGAATTAGCCGTAACTTAGTTCTATAATTATTCACTTTTAACAAATTCATAGGTTGTTACCGGAAGCGTAAATCGGAGTGTACCTCGTTCTCGTGATTCCCCGTCCCCGCACTAAGTGTTCCGACCGACGCGATTCGGGCAGCAAAAAGGAGTGAAACAAGGACAAAAGGTGGAACAATTTAACAAACATATCGGACAAAACCTCAATACATTCTTTTTACCGGATTTTATTAAACAGCTGCTGAATTTATCCATTTATTTGCAGTAGTCCAAATGCCCTTTTGGACTGCTGCAACGATCCCATATGACGCATTGCATGCCACTCACAAGGAAACGTTGCGAGGTCGATGTCTCCGATTTCGATGAAATTTGGCATGCTTGTAGAATGGGTAAAAATAGGCGACACGTATTTTTTTTATATCGGCGGAACCCGATTTTTAAGGGTTGAAAAGTACCCTCGAAAATTGGGGTGTTTTTCGTTTTTCGTCGATGACGTTTTAACGGTACGAGATATGGAAAAACTTCAAATTGCAACAAGGTTTATATTTTCGTGTACTATACATTGGAGATTAGAACGATGCAGATAGCAACAAATTTCATATTGTTTATTGCAAAAATGCAATTTTTGCAACCGTATCTCCGAGAATTTTTAATCGATTGGGATGTAAATTTGCATACATGTAGAGAATGGAAAAGTGCGGATACCGATTTTTTCTTTTTCCGATATCTCACAATTAAGGGGTTGAAACTGCCCGTCGATTTTTTTGTCGAGAGCATCGTATTATCAGCTAGCCTTTTGGCATTTCGGTCTAAATTCACGTCAATTTACGTTCGTGTTATGACGCAATTGCATATTTGTAACATTCCAGCCCCTCCCCCCCAACGGTCTCCCTCTTGAAAGGCAAACGTTCAAAGTTCTCACCGTGTAGCATGGACGAAAATTTGTACAGGGTGCGCCAGAGAAACTTACTTATTTGAAAAAATTCCCGCGCGGTGAGTTGGGCGGGTAGAGGGGCGAGAGGGGGCGCATCTGGAGGGGGAAGTTCCCAAGTTTGTTTCTCCCTCCAGTCAGTTGCCATCATGCTCTGGTCTAGAGAGCAGCGGGCCTTCGCAGTCGAGAGCTTCTTTTCTAACGGTCGCTCACTTGTTGCTACGCAACGTGCCTTCCGCGCTCGCTTTGAAATTCCTCCTCACAGACTCGTTCCCGGCCGTAATTCGATTCTGTCGTGGGTTAACTCATTTCGCGAGTGTGGAAGTGTCGCTAAACCCAGAAATGGACTTCAACGGACCATCAGAACTCCGGAAAATGTCGAAAGAGTGAGGCAGTCAGTTGTGCGTTCTCCCCGGCGTTCGGCTCGCAAACACGCAGCTGCTATGGGAATTTCTGACACCACTGTTCAACGAATTTTCCATGAAGACCTTCAATTTCATCCCTATAAATTGGCTGTTGTGCAAGAATTAACTGAACGCGATTTTGTTGCCCGTCAAAATGCATGTGAAATGCTGGTTGACAACCTGCCTGAAGACGCGGTCGTTTTTTTCAGTGACGAGGCTCACTTCCACATTTCCGGTTGCGTCAACAAGCAAAACATGCGTTATTGGTGTGGTGTAAATCCACGTGAGCTTCACCAGAAGCCACTTAATTGTGAGCGAGTTACTGTCTGGTGTGCGATGTCGGTAATGGGAATAATTGGTCCTTATTTTTTTGAAGAAAACGAACGCGCAGTTACCGTGAATGGAGCTCGTTACAGGAACATGATCGAGGAATTTTTTCTTCCAAGACTCGAAGAAATGAACGTTAGGAACGTGTGGTTTCAGCAAGATGGAGCCACAGCACACACAGCACGAGACTCAATGAATTTGTTGCGACAACATTTCCCCGACCGCCTCATCTCTCGCAGAGGCGATCTCCAATGGCCGGCACGCTCTCCAGATTTGACTCCATGCGATTTCTTTTTATGGGGTTATTTGAAATCTCTGGTTTATGTCGATCGACCACGGACCATAGCACACCTCAAGAACAACATTCGCGACGCCATTGCCAACATACCGATTGATATGCTGCAAAGAGTGGATACGAATTTCAAAAATCGACTTCATCAGTGTATGCGCAATGGGGGTCGCCATTTATCCGATGTCATTTTCAAGACTGCATGAAAAAAAATTGGGATATTGTATTCTCAAATAAAAAAAAAATTTTAAACAATAATTGAAGTACTTTTGTTTTTATTGACCTTTCAAATAAGTAAGTTTCTCTGGCGCACCCTGTAGAAATAAAAATGGGTTACAAAGAAAGTACAATCAGTCAAAAAAATCGATACACATTTTCTCGCTTTGGCAGAACGACACTTTTAAGGGGTCAACGCACCCTTAACAACTTCGTTCTTTGTATAGCTCGTGAACGGGCCGAAATAAAAATAAAGTTCGGAAGGAAAACATATTGTATTCTTCGACTACTAGACGTTCATGATGATAATGATGAGTACAGCAATAAATGGCGTGTTGTTTATTGCAATAATTCGTGAATTACTTGTGAAAAACCACTCTTCAGTTTTCTGCTAATATGGGCAGAGGCAAGGATCGCAATCACGGACTGACTTCGTGCTTCGGGAAGCATCTGGATTACAATTGTATATTTACGAAGAAATTCTCCCCCGCCACGTACTGCCTTTGAAGATTACAACACAATCGGAAAAGTGTTCTCACGCTTACTCATTTAGGAAATGTTTTTTTATGGATTATACTTATTACAATAATGATAGTCATGATAAAAGTGTTTGAAACAAAGAGATTTCTTACACCACGCACAAGTGATAATAGCTGCTTCGCCGCATATATCGCATGTCGGTACATTTTGTGAAAAGCAAAATTCTACCGGACTATCGAAGTTTGGTGGTCTTTCTTCTTCGTACCCGCTTTTGTACCACGCATATTTGAAAAGATTCGTAAACCGTGGAGAAGAAAACTGGTTGTGTGTAAGAGATTGTAATTTAACAATATTGTCTCTCAAATGCAGATTGACATCGTAATTGTATAATATTACTGCGTCAGAAAAGTGTTTGACGAAGTTTTTCCATACACGGAAGCCATAAACATCAAGGGGCTGGTTCATTCCAGTCGTACCTGCAGGAATTACTAATTGTCATATGGACTAATTGTCTACATAACTAATGAAACTCGTGCAATATATTTACCTGCTGGAATGGTTGAAACTTTAATATCTTTCCCTTGCACATCCATTTCTTTAAATGCAGTTGGACATTGACCGCTCCAAGAATCCAGAAGTATTACCGATTTTGGACCCGTATTGGGAATATATACTTCTTGGAACCATCGCTTGAAATGATTAGTCGTCAATTTTCCAGATTTCGAAGCCAATAGAAATATATTTTCGGCTCTGAACATAGTTTGTTCCACTCGACTTGTTCCACTCGACCAAATTTGCCGGTAGGTTCGTTTAAAACGATCATCATAGGTGCCAAAAGCTTGCCACTCGCAGAAACGAAAGGCTGTATAGCAAACTGTGTGTTGTTGATGTTTTCGATTGCACGACTGCCTCAACGGATTTCTGCCCTTCTTTCGCCAATGTGCGGCCTGTATGTAGCTCTAAATAGAATCCACTCTGATCATCATTAAATGTGTTTTCAGCCCCAACGTTGGCTATGTTGACTTTCACCATTTCTATAAATTCGATAGCTTTGTTTTGAAGTGCATCAGCGTTTAATTATTGTTGTTTTGTTACATATTTAGTAATCTTCCGTGACACAATTCCATGTTGGTTTTTGAATGTCCTTAGCGGATGCTTGGAAATTTACGGCTGGTATTTCTACAATTTCTCGTGCACGTAAGGCCCATCGTCGAAGATCTACGTATATCATGGACAGGCAGCCTTCTGTCCAAAGCATCATTAAAATTTTTTAACGTGTAGTGAGCTATCTTTGTTAACTTTTCTTTGTAGGTGCCACCCTTATTTATACTATGGGCCCACCTGCGCAACTGCGGCTCTGATTTCACCTTTTTGAATTTAGTTTGAACAGATGATAACTTTCTATTCCCATTTGCCCCGGATCTCCAGTAATCTACAGTTCTTGTCTTGTATTCGTAACTCAATTCTTCTATATCTTGGGTACATACATTTTCATCAATTTTTGGATCTAGGTGTCGTTGTCCGTGCCAATCTCCTTCACTGTCATCTTCTATTAAGGCTGCTTCATGAATTTCATTTGGTGACAGAAGATCCAAACCAGTTTCGACTTCGATTTTCATTGGTTGATCCATCGCTTCAATGTTCATGTTTTTTAGATCCTTACTGACTGTTCTTCCTGTTTGGTGATTGGAGTGCGATGCAAATTCATAGCACTTATCGCTATGGATATAAGTTGAATCACATTCACCGGATTAACGTACATTTTTATTTGTATTTCGAACACAAAATGTATGGCTGGCTTCTCCGTCGTAACTGCAGCAATAATGATCGTTGGTGAATTTATATGACTTGAAACCCAATTGACAAATACACATGAAAAAAACAACGACGACACACGCTATTACCAGCACTGCTATTAATCTTTAATAAGGCCATTTCAAGGTTATCATGAGAGCCGCTCTTTGCACCGTAGTCGCTCTTTGCGAAGATTTATTTCTTTCGTTCATTGGTTCCGCTGTTTGTGAAATTATAGTTAAAGATAAACATTAAATTATGCTGCGTTATAAGCTGATAAAAATGTTTGCATCATTCTCTTCATGAGTTGCAGCGGCAACCCAAAAACGCTGTAACCTCTGCAGATAATGCCTTTGATACGGTGAGCGGAGTGTAATTTCTTCGTAAATATACAATTGTAATCCAGTTGCTTTCCGAAGCACGAATCATCACGAAATCACGAAGTCAGTCCGTGATTGTGAGCCTTGCTTCTGCCCATATGAGTGGGAAACTGAAGGATGATTTTTCACAAGTAATTCACGAATTATTGCGATAAACAACACGCTATTTGTTGCTGCACTCATCATTATCATCATGAACGTCTAGTAGTCGAAAAATACAACATTTTTTCTATTCGAACTTTATTTTTATTTCGACAACGAGAAAATGTGTATCGACTATTTTGACTGATTGTACTTTCTTTGTAACCCATTTTTATTTCTAGAAATGTTCGTCCATGCCGCACGGTAAGAACTTTGAACGTTTGCCTTTCGAGAGAGGGACCGTTGGGGGGGGCGGCTAGAATGTTACAAATATGCAATTGCGTTATAACACGGACATATATTGACGTGAATTTAGACCGAAATGCCAAACGACTAGCTGATTATACAATGCTCTCGGCAAAAAAAATCGACGGGCAGTTTCAACCCCTTAATTGTGAGATATCGGAAAAAGAAAAAATCGGTATCCGCACTTGTCCATTCTCTACATGTATGCAAATTTACATCCCAATCGACTAAAAATTCTCGGAGATACGGTTGAAAAAATTGCATTTTTGCAATAAACAATATGAAATTTGTTGCTATCTGCATCGTTCTCATCTCCAGTGTACAGTACACGAAAAAATGAACATTATTGCAATTTGAAGTTTTTTCATATCTCGTACCGTTAAAACGTTATCGACGAAAAACGAAAAACACCCTAATTTTCAAGGGTGCTTTTCAACCCTTAAAAATCGGGTTCCGCCGATATAAAAAAATACGTGTCGCCTATTTTTTCCCATTCTACAAGCATGCCAAATTTCATCGAAATCAGAGACATCGACCTCGCAACGTTTCCTTGTCAGAGTTACGTCGAAACATATTTCGGTGATCTGAAGAGGAGGGTGCTAAAAAGTACACCACCGCCATTACGGATGGATAAATTTCTAAAACATCACATCTACGACACGGTCGGTCAGACATTGATATTGTCGTCAAAATTTATTATTTCCAGCAAGAAAGTATTACGAGAAAGTGGTGTCTCACCTATCGTGCAGAGTCAGAAAGAAACGGACAGAGAAAATCCTGTTACTCGTCCATCAGATAAGGATACCATAAACGATACAGCAGATTTGGCTTTGTTGACACAAGAAGGCTGGCGAGAGAAAGCGACACACGAAATCTACAGGAAGAATAACATCGTTCAGTCAGATGAGCTGTCACTGAATTGTATGCAAGATGTGGAATGTGTTGAATCAATACGTGACACGTTAGAGCTAGCGCATAATGTGGTCACCGGTTCAACGACGGAGACTAAATCTCATTCCAATACAGCACTCGCAATACAACAAAATCCTGCCGATAAAAACCAACAAGTCAAAGCACCAAAAAATTAATACTACGAACCCTAGACAGAAGTTCGACAACGAAACCAACTAACAGCAAGGTCGCAGAAACCGTTTCTACTTCCCAATGGTGGTCTTTGTAAATATGCACTTAATGTAGACGGCCTCAAAGTATTTGTTCGATCAACGTGTGCCTTGGATTCGCTCGTGCACATATTAATGACAGGAGCTTTAGACGATTTGGGTTATGCGGCTATTATAGAAACGTCACCTAACCTTCTTCTACAATTTCTATGCGCCCTCATCAGGGATGGAATTACGAAGGAACTTCTCACGAAGAGAGTATGGCTTTTAAAAAGCTTAGGGTACACTTGCAGCTCTGAGGTGTGTACAGCTAATCGCGTTTTGTCGTTCTCAATCGATGCCTGGGACAGCATATCAAATACTAAAAAAACCTTTCGAGAGGTACTCCAGTGCGTACGCCAGTGAAATATGTTCCGGATGCGACGGCAAAAGCTATTCGGTGCCATGCTTTACTCCGAATCACGAAAAAATTGGATGAGAAGGTTTTGGAGTATTAGAGCAAGCAGGCAATTTCCATCCGAATGTCTACAATGTGAAGTGTTTACAATGTCACGGAAAAGTATAAATTCATTACGAACAGAATTTTAACATTGTAGTCGATTTGGACATCCGTGCATCTACTGACGCAGGCATTGCAAAACACGGAATGTCATGTAAACTGCTGCAGTTACCGGCGACGATCTCTCTTCAAGTCGAGGAAGAGGTGTACACTACTTACAGGTTAGTCCCCCTAGTGTAAGTTCTATACTTACAATGGTCGCCACAAGAATTTTAGAGAGACCTTTTTAAAAAACTCAACAAGAAGAATCGTGCCATGCGGACATGAATTTTGTGAAAAATATGCTTTTATACTGTGTGATATACCGATAAAGAATATATACATTCGCAACTATGTATCTATTTTCAATGTACTGGATTTACTTGAATTTGTAACAACTACGAAATAGTGAAAGCGTGGTAACAATTATTATTTACAAAACGTCTTCAGAATTGTTTATTGGGTTAAAGCGATGTATCACATGGATCAAGGTGCAGTAAAAAGAGTGTATAACTCCTTTTTTTTTCAACATTTCAGTTTGCTACAGTCCAAATTTCATATTGCTTTTTATACTTCTTATCAGTTTGATTTTTAACCGTTCGAGGCGGAAGTGTGCAATCGAAGGGTTGATGTTTAAGCTCATTGATAATTGTTTATATTTATTAATACAATGTTCCAGGCTGATTGGAGTAGTGACTTTTGCCAGAAATCACTTCGTTGCTCATTGTCGACGACATACGGGTGTTTGGCAATGCTACGATAACTCGACCAGAGATGTGAGTAGGAGTAATGTGAACGCAAACATTGAGCCGCACCTCGCAATCTACCTCCGACAATGAAATTGAAAACAACAATTGCATGAGATTACTATGTACTTCTGGAGTAAACATTTATTTAGTATGTGTGTGTAAATATTAGGCCTTTAACACCATCCTATCTGTGATAAATAAAGTACGACTTAATTGGTGAATAAATAGTGAATAAATAGAGAGCACGAAACCACACGGTTTAGTGCTCATAAGACTATGCTCGCTATACGTGATGGTCGACTTGCGTTGACCAATGTCTCACCATTGGAGCGAGTAATGAAAACTTACGTTACTTTTGGATTTCCAGCCCATATCTTGTTCTCCAGTGACCACTATAACTCGATCATTACCTGATGACCATCTGACAGGCCATACTTATATCGAACATAACTTTTTAGTGTAATTATAAAATAATCACGTAATTAGGAAATCAACTACTAAACGTTATGATTAAACTGCTAATGACTACCAAACGATTACCTTTCGCAAGGAGACTATAGGGAAGGAGGAGTCCAATTTCCGCATTCTGGCGTGTCCGGAAGGGCGCACGCATACGGCGTTTTTTAACGCGCCGAACACGTAGAATATCAGAGATTAGTACAACGCTTCCGTTTTCGGCGTGCCTCGGGAATGGCGCTAAATCGCGGCGGTGAGTTCGGGAATATAATTTTGTGATCATCGCCTCTGTCGAGGTTGCAGATTCCCTTGTAGCCGCACGAATCGTGATCACCGCTCAAGTCGGTATCGCAGTCAGCGTGAACACGAATGGGTAGCTCGGTGGGGGAAAAGTCTCCACCCTTCACAACTCGTTCTTACTCGATAGGCGAACGGAGCGAGGTTTTTGCTCCGATCGAGCTCGACATATTTCTTTGGCCGTACTGCGGATTAGAATATGCATTAAACGAATTTCAATTTGAAAAACATGTATCGAGTTCATTGTTTTTTCTCGGTTGCCTATTTATGCCGGGTTAAAAAAATTAACGACGAAACGCGTTGCAAAATAAAACGCCGAAACGACCGCGGAAGGTTCAAAGAGAAATCTTGAGCCTTTGCTGCGGTCGTTTCGGAAGACTTTTTCAACACTAAACATTATAGATAAGCGTGTATTATAAATGTTTCTCCATCCTCAATGAGCTCCGTGGCTGAGTTGGCAGCCTGACGGATTAACAATGCTTGCGGTCCTGGTTCGATGCCCGGTGAATTTTTTTTCTTTGTTTTATATTTTTAAAATGTCAAATTTCCTCTCACTTCAGCTACTCTCGCCTGTCCAGGCATTATTTATGATATTTCATTCATATATGTTGTGACGTGACTTTTTCGTCCTGTCACTTCGAGCAGAGTGATTTCGAACAGTGGGTCGGATTACGACCCTTTTGGAGGCGCGTCGGGCAGCCAGATTCCCGACTCACTTCGGGAGCAGGAAAAGACGGAGAGCAGGGAATTTTTTTTTGTCATTACAATATTGAAGGGATCCCCCTTAGGGGAATTCCGATTGTATTTGCACCGTAACGCGGGCCTTTGGTCGGGGATGCCGTGCTCGAGGTGGCCGTGCCTGATTGGCGAACTCGCAGTACCAAAAAATTAAATACATTCTCTTTTTTTTTCTTTTCTTTTAAATAAAATTATTAAATTTAGGATGACCACGAGAGCCCTCGTCGACTGCGTCTCGTGGCCTTTTAGTGAAGGTGGTTCGCCCATGAGGAGGTCCTTTTTCCAAACTATCGGCGTCGGGGGAGGTCGGAGGCTCGGGCGCCATTGTCCGCTCCGCGCGTTGACCCAGGCGGGTACATGCGGGTTTTCCCTCATCGGAGCAGGCAAGCACGGAACATCGGTGCTCGCGGTCAAGGGATGCCCGATAGGACGCTGGCTTAGGACCAACGCAACGTGTCTCCCGCCCCTCGGATTACGCAGCCTGGGAGCCGCACCTTCCTCCTGCTGGCATGAAGGGCGTCGCGTTCCGTTAAAATCGGCGCCTCCGTGATGGGACCGCGGTGGGCGGTGGCGGACTGCGGGTGATGTTTTTTTCGGCGTTCAGCGTCGAGTGTGGGCCCACCGCAGGGTTTGAGGGACGCCTTGCCCTCACGAGGGAGGCCTCCACTGCGTTCTTCGTCTCTCACCGGGTCCTGGAAGAAGGCGTTCGCGGTGCCGGCTTCTATTACTGCGAGGGGAAATCTGCAGGCGGGTATCGGCGGGGTGGTGCCGGGTCTCGGCCGACCCCGAAGGCCAAACGCGTCAACCGCACGGTTGCCAAAGTTCGAAATTCGGCATCGTCGCGATAAGAGACGACGAATTCACTGAATTTCTTTGTAAAGGAGAGAGAGACAACGACATTGTCGCGCTAGGGCAAGCCTTGCTCCGGCGGAGCGAGGGGGTGCGGAACGTCGAGCCTCGGGATGTGAGGTGAGGAATTGGCAGTCGGGAATTTGGCGAGCTCGCGTCCAGTCGAGCTCGAGCCCGATTCTCCATCCTCTATCTCTGGGTAAGCCTGGGTTTTTCGCTCCCGAGTCGCGTTTGCGAGTTTTGGGGAACAGTCCCCGTCATAGTTTCTTTTTTTTTGTTCGCCTGGAGGCGCGCCTGAAGGATAAAGGAGTACTTGGGAGGTGAAAATCCTACGCTTTAGTGCGGTCAAATTTTGCCTTGTCCAAGCCCTGTTTGTTATCGCAATGTATTATCTGATTCGTATTTTTCAATGCAACTCATTTGAGTATTAATTTTCCTCTGCGACGCAAATTAATAGCCAAGTGGTTAGATTTCAAAGATGTGTTTGGTTAGCGTAATTATGTACGCTAGCGCGCCAAGGCTATGCCGGTGTTTATATATCTCCATCTCTCTCTAACGCGTGGTCTCTTGCGTCGATCGTACTATTATCGATTTTTCGAGCGATCGTAGGTTCACCGAAGTAGCGAGGATTTCGAGGGCCCAGGGGCGATATCTTGCGCTCGAATAATACCCGTCGATCTCTCGTAATTATGATTATTTTTCCGGTTATCTCTCTCAATTATTATTATTTTTTGTTTATCTCTCGTAATTATTATTCTTTTCCGGTTATCTCTCGCGATTCTTTTTTTTTCCGGTTATCTCTTGTAATTATTATTATTTTTCGGCTATCTCTAGCAATTCTTATTATTTCCCGGTTATCTCTCGTAATTATTATTATTTTTCGGTTATCTCTCGCAATTCTTATTATTTCCCGGTTAGCTCTCGCAATTATTATGATTTTCCGACCACCTTGCATAATTATGATTATTTTTCGGTTACCTCCGTAATTGTTATTATTTTCCGACCACCGTTCATAATTATTATTATTTCTCGGTCACCTTTTGTAAAGTTCATTATTCTTGGCTATCTATTGTAGTTATTATTATATTCCGTTTATCTCCCGTAATTATTATTATCTTCCGGTTACCTTCGTAATCATTATCATATTCCGTTTATCTCTCGTTTTCATTATTATCTTCCGGTGACCTCCCGTAAGTATTATATTCCGTTTATCTCTCATAATTATTATTATCTTCGGTTTACCTCTCGTAATTATTATTATCTTCCGGTCACCTTTCGTGATTACTATAATTTTCCGATTACCTTTCATGCTTACTGTTAATTTCCGATTACCTTTCATAAGTAGTATTATTTCGGGCGTACCCTATCTTCGTCGGAGAGACCTACCTGTTTCGGAGTCATCCTAAGACCACGCGTTTGAGGCGGCTATTGGCCACTTTCGAGGGTTGTCCCCCGTCTAACGGACCCCGCGAGCTATTTTGGCTAATCTGGCGATGTCACGCCCTGCGAGCTGTCGCGTGATTTCTGGCGTTGCGTCTCAGCTATTATACTGGTCCCGCGTCGCTTTTGCGTTTTGCGTTTACGATTGTCGTGCGCGAGCATGTAATGATATGCAAAGTCTGGGCTACTTAAATAAGAGCCTGTTATTATTTATGTTCCGAAATTTTCTTCATTCCACACATCCGCGCCCCTCTACCATATTCTCGCACTCAGGTGAGCTGAGCTAGCCGTTTCTCCCTCAGTCCTCACCGCTCCTTTTACTGCGTTTGCATGGCCCTCGTACTCGCGGCGTCGCGAATAATCGAGTCGGTCGGGGACCGGCGGTATTCCATACCTGGCGCCCAACATGATGTTGTGTCCAAAAAAAAAAGCGCGATACGAAAGTAGTGCAACGGCGAGAGTTACACTTTGTTGCCTTCCTTGCGAGAGTGACACTTTATTGCCCTCCTTGCGGGAGTTATACTTTCGCCAAAATGCAAACGTCAAAAAGACACTTTGCGACACGTCCTGACCAAGCATCGTAGGATGCTTGATCTGGGGCAAATTGCGACAATCAGAGTCGACGATGAAGAGAAGACACCAGGGAACAGTCAGTCCTTGGTTGGCTTTTTAACGGTTCGGTCCTAAGGTACGACCGACACACTGTAAGTTCAATTACAAGACCAGCCCAGTAATAAACTTATATTCCTATTTAACGAACTTGAGTTTCAACTCTTAATTTCGCAACGATCTGTAGTAGTGCCTTCAGATGTTTTTACATTTAAGTCGTATAACCCACCTAATTACGCAAAAACCCCTAAAAATGCTATACCAATTTATATCCGACGTAAATAAATATAAATTCCATTCAAATATGGATAGGTGGTTGAGATTATAGTGTGTAAAGTACGTAGAAAATGTGAGCGACTGGGACATGCGAGTGTAAATTGTAACCTCGCATACCACTGCGTCAAGTGTAGTACTTCTAGAGATGGGATTCTACGCGGGTAAAGGCCCAATTGCGGGTTAATTCCCGGTAAATACCCGTGAAAACAACTGATTGGGTAAATATTCGGGTGTTTTCATCTATGCAATTGTTTTGAATATATTTTGCAATAAAAACTGTCCAATGCCTTATAAATGTAGATTTGTAGTATTGTAGCTGAATATGAGTACATTTTTTTTTTCTTAAGGGGCTATACCAGCGTGACACTTTCAAAAAATCAATTTTTTTTGCCTTTTCCGACAGTTTATACGATATTCGATCGATTATACGGATATTCAAGAATATTCGATACAAATTTCAAGGCCGTATCTCTAATTCTCCCCAAATGGCAGCTTTCTAAAGACCAACCGCTCGTAGGTATAAACTCGATAGTTAAATCTTTAAACACGTTTTTCTCGAAATGTGATTTTTCAAATTTTGCTGACTTTGTAACTCAAAGAGCAATTATCCGATTGACTTGAAATTAGAACTGAATACTCTTGAATATATTTACTCTACAATGACGTAGGATATTTTTGATTGGATGAAAATTGACGATTTGGCATTGAAAAAAAAACGACCATTTTATAGGCAAGAAAACAGACTTTTTTTCATAAGTACGCCATTTTGTTAGATTTTGATATTTTTCGAAAATCCTACGTCATTGTACAGGAAATACCTTCCAGTTTAAGGACATTTTTCTTTTTTCGGATTCAGCTACTCAATCGGCCGAAATCATGTCAGCAGTGGAGGAACATTTTTTTGGGGCCTCCGACGGCAGCGCATAAGTCGCTTGGATCTCAATATTTTTCTATGAAAAAATTATGTATTATAGGTCAAATATAGCCAAATATATTCTCAATTTTCCGAAAAATTTAATTGAGCACTTTTCTTCCAAAAAATTCTCGAAAATCACCCAAATTTTCAGCGTTCACACTGGAATAGCCCCTTAACATTTATCAATCATACAATTAAAAACAAACCCCTTTATTCATAAAAACTTATAGGAAGCTTATTAAGGCATATGTTTCCCATAATGAGCTTTGGTAAGTTTTTATGAATATAGAGGACAGATTTTAATCCTGCGAAACCATACCGTGGTCTTTTTAAAGTTATTCCTTGTAACTATGGTCATTCCTTGACGACCAGTAACAGAGCAGCGGTAGTGGTGCCGCACATTGTTATCGCTAGTCGTCGTTTTGTCTTCGTATAGTAGGGACTCGTGTGAATTTGTTTTGCATTTTATTGATGATCTGAGTTTTAGTTTGTTAACTTCTGTTTGTCTTGTGATTAAAAACGTGATTTGCTTTGGAGTAACGACTACTGCTACCCTTTACGGACTCCGATGTCTACTGCCTACTACCAATAAACATTATATTGACGGCAAGTTTGAGCCTTATCCAAGTAATTTTATAACGTATACTCCGCTTTTTCTTAGAAGATCAAAATAGTAAACAATATTGATATGTCTTTTTATGTTATTTATCCTAAAATTGTGTTGAAAATGAAATATTAATAATCACAAGAGCACACATGTACGTAATGTCATTGGGAATATCCACATTGGAATATTTGTCTCCCCTATTTATAATTTGTACTTGTAAGTTAAAGTGGTGATTTGTTTTGATCTCATAAGGAAATTAGACCATAACATACCTGTAACTTAGTCTTACTGTCGTGGTGACATCTTTCAATAATATTCTTATTAAAACAATATTCATCCCGAGGTAACTGCAACCTTATACAAATTGCTAAAAATCGAAGCTTATTTAACATGTTATATTAGTTTTCAAAAATAATGAGCAATGAAAGTTGCCAGAGTTAATCTTTTGGACATCTATGTGATGTCTACATATTTATTATGTAGCTTATATAAATAATATTGACCTGGCAAATAAATCCGCATACAAAGTCTCAAACTTTAGTACCTATTATTAGTGTCATAGTGTGGAGCACTCATTTCGCGAGGCCCGACTGGCACTTGATCGCTTTTAAAAGTTTTTTTTTTTAATATTCTAGGTTATGATGCCTAGAAAGAAGAAACGTGAAGTATGGGAAAACTATTTGCATACAGCAAATAGTAAATCGGTCAAGTGCAAGTACTGTGAAAAAGTTTATCAAGTTGCTTACGTCAACAAGATGGCCGACCATCTGTTAAAATGTTTTCAATGTCCGATAGTTAGTAAGAACAAATTGAAGAAAACCACTGCGAGTACTACATCTGTATTAAACCTGCCACCACAAGATGTATCGCATCAAGAAACATTACAAGATAATCGTTCGGTTGATATAACTCCTAGCACATCTTCAGCTGAAATCTCGCCAGAAAAAAAACATTATCTAGACGAGCTATTGTCAAAGGCAATATTTGTTACGGGTGCTCCTTTGTCCATGGTCGAGCATCCACTGTGGGCACAATTTTTCAATGAGATACAACCACTCTACAAATTACCCTCCAGAATAGTAATCTCAACAACACACTTGGAAGCTATTTATGATGAGATGGCAAAAGAAATTGCAGAAGAACTGAAATCTGCAAATGATTTGCATCTGCAGTGTGATGGCTGGAGTAATCAAAACAATGAGGGTATCATCGACTGTATAATTTCAAAACCCGAGTCCATTTTTGTTAAAAGTCTCAATACTCTCACTAACCGACACACAAGCTAATATCGTGCTGAAGAGATCCTTAAAGTCATCAATGTGTATGGAGGCCACAAGTTTGTCAGTCTCATCGGGGATAATGCAAATAATATTTAAAAAGCCTTTCCGATTGTAAAGGATAAACATACACACATTTTACCGCTTATATGTGTAGCATGCACACTTAATTTATTATGTGAAGACTGTCTAAAGTCGGAACCTATTAAAAATTTTATGTCAATCGCCATACAGATCATAAAATGTGTGAAAAAGTCAACAAATGAGTGCTTTATTAGCCAAGATTGTAAAAGAAAAAGGATCAGGCGAATCATTGAAACTGCCAGGAAAAACACGCTGGGGCAGTTACTGTACTGCATTAAAAAGCCTACAGAGCACGAACGTGGCATTACAGACATTAGCTGTCCGCGAAAACCCTACCATTTTAGTTGAAGTGAAGTCAAATTTATTGGACGTCAGCTTTTGGTCCATGAACGAAGATTGCATAAAATTGTTAGAACCCATAACAGACAAAATTTTCAAACTCGAATGCAATAGCGCGCTAATCAATGAAGTATATATGGCTTTCAAAGACATAAAGTCTACGTTGTATTTTGTGCTACCTGATATTGTAACGTTGGACGAGCATCATAAACAACACATTTTAAATGCTGTGAGCACACGAATGAGTCATTGTATCAAACCAATCCATTGCACTGCATATTTGTTGGATCGAAGAGCGCAAAGTGTCGAACTCGATGAAGAGCATGAGGTGGATACAATGGAATTTATCTACGTCGTGGGCCAAAAACTAAACATTGACGTTACTCCAGATTTAGCCAGCTATATGGCTAAGCAAGGGCTGTGGGGTAGATCATTCATCTGGAAAAGTGTTGCCGAAATGGATCCAGTCGTTTGGCGGATAGGGCTTTGCAGCTCCAAATTGCTCAGCAAAGTTTCAGCACGGTTGCTAACTGCGCCCTGTATCTCAGCAGCCACTGAACGCTCATTTAGCACGCATCGGCACATACACAGTTATAAAAGAAACAGACTAACTACTGACAGGGCGGCGAAGATTTCATTTATATCTTATAACTGGAATCTTCTACACAGAAATAAAGATAATAAATACAATGAAGAAGACGAGCCAATCGCTACTCCTACAGTAAGCAGCCCGCTAACAAGTCCAGTCGAAGAACAACCTTCTCAATCGTGGGTAAACACAGAGCATTTAGAATTCTATGATGTCAATGCAATAGCGGCAAAAGATTATTACAATGACAGTGATTTAGACAGTATTGTTTAAAATTTGTCAATAAATAATCATTGTAAATAATTACATCAGCAATTATAATTTGATTGTTTGGTAAAATAAATAATTATAGTTGAATCCCTGTATATTTGTTTTATTTTCCCTTCCGTCTATCTATCTAAGCAAGCTTCGCGGGAAGATAACATAGAAAATTGTCATTGTAACATTTTGGCAATGTTTAGTATTTATTTTCATTTAATTTGCTCCGTTGTACACTCTTGTACTACTACAGCTTGGTATGTTCTCATAGTTAACATGAAAATATGTTTTTTGACATCCTTTACGATGGGATTCGTGATAATGATTATAAATAATGAAAACACCCACCATTCGGGTATTTACCCCGATAAATACTCGGTATTTTCCCAAATGGGTATTTACCTGGGTTCTAACCCATTGGGTATTTACCCATCGCTCATCTCTAAGAGCTTCACACGAAAACGGAAAATGCACTTTAAATAACTCATTAGATAAACAGCTCCTCCGCTGTGCAAATTGCAATAACCTCCATCACCCAGTGAATTATAAGTGATTCCTATACTACAAGGTCATAAACAAACGCTCATAAAGTCAGAGGCATTAGACAACGACAACTCATCGAAAGAATTGAAGTGATACACCCGAAAATCACATCGGAAATATCCTTTGCATAAGCTATGGCACTACCCGCAGCTACAGTAGCAACACAGAGATTCGCTACGCAGTAGCGAGCATCATCCGCAGCATCACGAGACTCACCGCCACCAAGAGCCACCATTTTACATTTTACATATATTAAAATAATATCAAGACTTAAAGATGATGAAAACAACAGTCCAAAGCCTACAATCTAACTACTACTGAGATGCACTTGTTTGTTAAGTTTAATTTTACGCACAACATTAAAAAACTGTACGGCACCTCACGACATACTGCTTTCGATTCTCTTCTCGTGAAGTTTTATTATAACTGAAATTATATATTTTTTTAATTGCAATTATTTGTTATGCCTTTTATCGGTAAATTAGTTTGATTATTGATTACATTTGTTATAAGAATCGTAATAACGCAAATAAAAATCGTAATAATTCCTAAAAGCTATTAACATTTATGTGTTTATTGATGGTTTTCTGTAACTATCCAAAAATATTATAAAAATTAATTACAAAATCATAATACATTTTTCTTAATTAAACAAAAATGTAATGACTTTGTAAAAAGTGTTATACCAATTATTGCATTAAACTAATTAGACGAACTAGATTGCAAACAGACAATCTTAGTGTACGATAGGTGTTTTTTTGACAAGCGCCAATAATTAGCCGCCATGACAGTCAGTTTCACCCTGTGCACTGGCTGTATTACTATATTTTTCATTCACTAAGGACACGAACGACGCCTACAGGTTATATTTAACACCACGCTTTGGGGTCAAATTTACAGACGTTTCTTACACCGTCTCACCATATGAAGATTGGATTTCTTCCCTATAGTCTCCTTCGGTCCGATGAAGACGGTTCACAGTTGATGTACCTAACTTTTATTCATCTTTAAGTGTCAGAGTCGGAAAATTTAAGTCAAAGTGATACGGTATTTGGTTAATACGTATACAGTACAGATAAAGCATAGTTAAAAAATATAAAAAACTAGGTTTTTTTCTTGTGTATAATTTTTCACAGTAGAAAACGAGCATGTATGACCTAACTTGAGTCTGCAGATATAATTCAATTTCTTAATCGCCAGTTACGTGAATAATTACAAAAAAGATCTTCCTCATCGTTACACAATAATTTTCATGTAAAATTTGAATCATACGAAACTATATATAAAAAATTATTTGATTTTTTTAAAAATGTACATTTATATCCGTCTATAGAATCGTTAACATAGTTTATGCAACTCATTTTCTTTCATATTACCTATTATTGATATTTTGGAGCGTATGCTGTGAATGTTAAGGGATTATTACAGTGTAAGGGGTCGAAAAATAGTTGATTTTCGCTATTTATTTGCGATGGTTAAAATACGCTGATCTTTCTGATTTCTACGTCGAATCAAAGCATCACAAAAAACAGAAAATACATTTTTAAACGTTTATTTTTATTTCTTTTACATTTTTTTAACGGTTGAAAATGTGCTCGAAAAAGGTTGTTTTCATGGTGTACACAGTTGTGGCCGTGATATTATCTGAAACAAAGTTTGTAAAAAGATTATTCATCGGTATGAAAGCGGCTATCTTGCACTGGAGGCTTTTTTAGATCAAGATTAACAAAATGGCAGTGGTTTGAAAAAAAAAATTTAGCCGATTTTTTTCGACAGTTTTTCGTTAAAAAAATATGAAGAATTAAAATAAAAGCTTCCATAGCAAGATAAAGTATGGCGTGAAGAATGTTATGTCAAAATTTGAGACAAATAGCTTGAAAACTGTTCCTTTGAGAGTGTACACCGTTTTGAAAAACGACATTTGGAAAAAAACGCGTTTAAAGTTTCGACGTCTCAAGCCGGTGCTCGAATCAGTTTCTCTAAGCAAGGCTGTAGCGACCGAAAATATTCGAATTTCGCCAAAAAATTGAACTGCATGTTAACAACCGTCTAACTATCGGATAATGCAAACAAATCGATGTTTTGTCAATGATGATCCAACTGATGATCCCTTAAGGTAAGCGCCCACAGGTTCGCATCGTACGCATCGGACGGATCGCATCAAACGGTTTAAGTAGGCGTAGTGGGTCCACTCTGTCCGCAGCATTCGGGCTGCCGATTGTCATCGGCACGCATCGGATTAGTTGTCCCTCCGAGAAATTGCGTCGGAATTACCGCCGAGTCGATGCGTGCAATCCGTCCGGTGCGGATCAGTGGACGCACTTGTATGGCTCTCTATACATAGAATTCTAAAATCTGTTTGATGCGATCCTTCTGATGCGTACGCCGCGGACCTGTAGACGCTTACCTTTTAAAAGCCCCCGGCATGGATGGGATACCCAACATCGCACTCAAGGCAGCAATCAAGTTGGCACCGGCAATATTCCTGGGCATGTACAATGCATGTCTCAAGGCAGGCATCTTCCCGGACAAGTGGAAGTGGCAGAAGCTAGTGCTCCTCCCAAAACGGAAGAAGCCACCGGACGAACCTTCATCCCATCGTCCGCTCTGTATGCTGGATACAACCGGAAAGATCTTCGAGCGCATCATCCAGAACAGGATTGAGAAGGTCGTGGACCCTCTACTGGCGGAGGGCCAGTTTGGCTTCAGAAAGGAGCGCTCTACTCTGGATGCCATTAACACAGTGGTGAAGCAGGCGCAGGAGTCGACTGCGGGGAAACGATGGGCAATAGGGTCCAAGAAGTACTGCGCAGTTGTCGCTCTCGACATCAAAAACGCTTTCAACTCGGCGATATGGAAGTGTATCATGAATGCCCTAAAAACATTAGGTGTATCATGGTACCTACGGAGAATAGTGGCGAGTTACCTATGTAATAGGTGGCTCATGTACGACACAGAGGATGGACCGAAGACGTACAGGGTGACTGGAGGAGTTCCTCAGGGCTCTGTACGTGGACCGCTTCTGTGGATCATCATGTACAATTATCTGCTGCCATTACAATTGCCGAAAGGAGTGTCCATCGTAGCGTTCGCAGATGACGCGGCGCTGATTGTCATCGTCAAATTCCTGGAGCAAATCACCGCACTCTTTGGCAAAGCTTTCGCCAAGATAAAGGAATGGATGTCTTCTGTTGGACTGCAGCTTGCAGCCCACAAAACAGAAGTGCTCCTCGTATCCAGCAGGAAGGTGAGGGAAACGGTGACGCTCAGGGGTGGAAACGCCGAAATCACATCCCAACCGTTCATTCGGTACCTGGGTGTGATTCTCGACGCGAGGCTGAACTTCAAAGAGCAAACCGAGCAGATCAGCAGAAAGGCCGCTGGGGTGGCTACCACACTGGCGTGACTCATGCCTAATGTTGGTGGCCCCAGACAGGACAGGAAAAAACTGCTGTCATTAGTGACGACCTCAATGCTCACCTATGGCATACCCATATGGGCTGATGCACTGAAAATCCAGGAGTATCGCAGGAAGGCTGCAGCAACGTATCGCGTCAGCGCCTTGAGGGTAGCCTGTGCATTTCGCACTGTCTCCGAGGACGCTATCAACGTTATCGCGGGAATGCTGCCCATTGAGGTGCTCGCCGAGGAGCGTAGATCGATGTACTAGCAGAAGGGAGCTAGAAACCCCAGTTATTCAAGGACAGATGCAAGAGCAACCAGTTTCAACCAGTGGCAGACGATGTGGGATGCTTCTACCAAGGGAAGGTGGACACATCGACTAATCCCGAAGGTGGAGATATGGGTGAACCGTCTACACGGGGAGCTGAATATTATTCCATTCAAGTGATCTCAGGACACGGCTGTTTTCGGGCTTATCTCTATAAGTTTAATTATGAAGATTCCCCGGACTGCCCAGCATGTGTAGCAGTCGAGGAGGACGCTGAACATGCATTGTTCCAATGCCCACGTTTTAGTGCCTCCCGCGCGATAGTCGAGGATCAGCTGGAGACACGCATCACCCCGGATCACCTGGTTGAGTTGATGCTGAAGTCAGCAGACGCATAGACAGCGGTATCGGCTTATGCTGCTACAGTAATGAAGGAGTTGCGGCGTGCAGAGCGCGCGAGGAAGAAGACGACGCCGGACGACCAGGCAGTTATAGATGAAATCAGCGACACGAAACCCTAAACCACTCATACCATCTCGAGTGGAACGGGGGATGTAAGGTCGTCTGACAACACTGCAGGGAGAGCTACGGCTAAGGCCTCTCCCGCGATGCAATACCTAGCGGTCGTCCCGCGGGAGAATTTATAAGGTAACAGAGGAACGGGGGTTTTTAGTCGGTGCAAGCCTGACACACGGCAATTATTTGCTACGGTGCGGCAGCATTTTCCCGCTAAACCTCTTTAAAAACACACACACGCACACGCACACGCACACGCGCACGCACACACACACATGTTTTCGGAATTTTCCCTCCGCACACATTTTCAGGCGCACGCAATTACAACGCATTCCCCTATCGCTCCCCTCTACGCTGCCTTTCCGCTGTAGCGCGCACCTCATTGGCTATTTATTTTTATTCATAATTAATTATCTATGCGTCTGATAAAAAATGACTGGACTTTTCCTCTGAGAATTTTTTTTCCTACCAGATGCTAAAAGGGCGTACGTTACTTCTGGGACATCCTGTATAACCGATATATGTCAAGACGGGTCCATTTTCACGGCGCGTGGCGTCGATGTAACAAAACTGTGCCGTGGTCGAAGATCCCGACTAGAAATTTTGATCCGGCAGCCTGAAGATTGATGAGGCCGCTATCACGCTGCGGTCCGTAATACCGTAGTACGGCGCGTCTGATCAGTGCCGGAAGCCCACCGAACCAGTGGAAACTTAGTACGGGCGCAAGGGGGCACCCTAAGGCCGTAGTACGGTAGCCTGTATGTCGCCGTAATGTGGCGTCCATAGACGCCGTGTTACGGTATGCCTGATCTGTGCCGGATGTCGGCCGGATCAGTACAGCCGTGATTGGCGAATCAAGATTTTGAGGTTAGGTTTCATTGACGTCTGCGATATAAACCGCGTGAATTCGAATAATCTACACTCTGCGAGCAGGTAATAAACATGGACTAATTGTTTATATACAAACGAACTGAAGCGATATTATTTAATTATACATAATTTAAAGTATTTTTAATGGCAGAACTTACAATGACTGATTAATTATTAATTATGTCTGATTTTTTTTATACGAGGGTAAAATGCATTAGGCACCACAGGAGAGACACACGTTCTCTCCCGTTTATCGGACTATCCTTATGGCCTACCCACTAAGAACCTCCTCTGTCCTGTCTCCGCGGGGTGGCAACACGTAAGTATACCTTCACCCTCGCGGGACCTGTCTATCGTCCGTTTCGTGCCGTTTGTCAGTCCCAAGGATCCCGTTCATACATCACCTTTCATTCCTTTGTCATTCATTCTCACTTACTCTCCAGGCATCCGTCCTCTTTCTTTCCTCTCAGAACCGCTTCGATAAACGTGGCGACGAGTGTCCAGCTGTCTTCGTCCTGTACCATCGTTCCAACTATGTTATCAGGTGTGATAACACCTATTCTCCGGTCCAGTTGTTGTTTAGTGTCTAGTATGTGTTCGCAGTACTTACAGTCTGGCGTTCGTACCCGTTTCATGCCGCGTAAGTACTTGTGGAAGTAGCCATATCCGGTGAGGAATTGAGTTAGGTAGAAATTTACCTCTCCAAAACCCCGTTCCGTCCACCACCTTAGGTCCCGTATAAGTCGTCTGGTCCACCTTCCTCCCGTCTCGGACGTCCAGCGAACGTGCCAGTTCGTCAAGGTCCAGAAACCATACCAGAACCGCCTCGGCTGAGACGGTCCAGTATGTGCACGCTATCCTTAGTGCCTCCTGTCTTTGTACGTACACTCCAGGCCAAAAGTTTGGGTACACCCCACGAAATTCCGAGCCGCACTAAAAGTTCGATAACGTAGTGAAAAATAAAGATAATCGAATTTCCAAAGCGGTATTTTAAAAAGAACATATCAGGACATTACGGCCGTCCTGAACGATGACGATCGGCGTGAGATCCGGTCTTTTTTGGCAATTTTGCCGATTTGCTTGGCAATTTGCCTGTATGATAAACCATTATCGCGCAACGCGATAACAGCTCCGCGTTTGTCCAATTTTATTTCTTTTTTTCCGAGCCAATTCCACCGATTTCGAAATTCACGGAAGTGAAATTTTTTTTGAGTACCCGTTCGAAGAATTCGCACAACTGGCAAGCGAAAAGAACAATGTTCTCCGAGAATATACGCAACACATTTTACTCCAAAATTTTTTTTCTTTCTTACTATAAATAGAGACGCTAGAGTGATGAAAGTTTACATTTAACAGAGGACTGTACTTCGGACTCTAGAGGACTAGAGAGACTCTAGAGTAGAGGACTCTGTAGAGGACAGTCCTCTGTCAAATGTAAACAAAGTAACACAAACTCAAAACGAGCCACCCGGTGGCTCAAAACGAGTTTGAGCCACTTAAATTATTAGAGGCTCGACCCAAAATAGTGAAAAAAAACATTTCGAAGGAAAGTTTTGAAAACATCTTAGTCAATTCAGCATGATTGTACGCAACTTTTTTCCCTCGTGACAATTTCATTTAAACCTCAAAGTTTTTTAGTTGCGCTGCCTTTTTCAAAAATGGTCGTTTTCATGTCAAAACAAGCATAACTCCCTAAAAAAAATCGCACGAAATTGTCTAAAAAATGAAATTGAAGCTATTGGTTACCGTTTCAAGGATATTCCAAAACGAATTGACGAAAAAAAAATCTAGAAGCTGTGGAACCGATTGAAAACAGCCAAAAAGTTGAAAAAACGGCCATTCTCAAACCGGTGCACCGGGCTAAAAAAAATCGCAAACATTTTTCGAAAAAGAAAAATGAAGCCTGATATGTTCTTTTTAAAATACCGCTTTGGAAATTCGATTATCTTTATTTTTCACTAAGACATCGAACTTTTAGTGCGGCTCGGAATTTCGTGGGGTGTACACCAAAACGTTTGGCCTCGAGTGTACGTCATTGCTTTTCTGTATTTTTTTTACGGCGAGCGCGTCGGCCCAGCTCTCTGCGCCATACAGGAGGATCGAGTGAGCCATCGTCATCAGTAGTCTACGTATCGATGGTTTCGGTCCGTGCGTGTCGGCCATCAGGCGACTAAGCGAAGCAATCTTCACCGCCGCGCTCTCGGGTTTTATGTGTGACCAAAAGGTCAGCTTCGGATCCAGGGTCACCCCCAGATACTTGGCCTCCCCCCTAGTTGCCGTTCGTTCCGTCCCGACTGTCATCGGTATAATCGTCGGTATCCGTCGTCTGGTCAACATGAGGATCTCTGTCTTGTCTAGTGCAAGAGTCAGTCCGTAAGCCGTCATCCATCTGTCGATGCGCCTCTTACCTAGTTGAGTTCAACTGGGCCAGATCTGCGTTGCGCTCCACGATCACCGCCGCCACGTCATCGGCGTAAGCGACGAGCGATGCGTTTCGCGGCATTTCCAGCTTCGTTTGTCACGTTTCACAAGTCCGGTCCTAGTATGGATCCTTGCGCAACCCCCGCGGTAATGTTACGGGTCACCCGTCTTTCCTCCGTTTCGTACGTGATGTGTCTGTCATTAAAGTAGCCCTTCAATACCCGAAGGAGGTAGAGGGGAATCCGGAAAGTACCTTCCAGCATCCCCAAGATATCCCCCACCTAGCCGAGTTGAAGGCGTTCCTCACGTCCAGTGTCACCAGTATAAGTTGGGCCTTGCCGCGTGGCAAGCTTCGCCCGTCTCCCTGACGGTCTCAGCTACCTCGCGGATCGCCCTTTGCGGAATCTATACTGGCTGTCTGCTAGGCCCCCGGCCGCACCATCGCGCCCGTCGGTCTCGGTCTAAGAAGGAGTTCACAAAACTTTGCGCGTCGTATCCAGGAGACTCAGGGGTCTGTAGGAAGACGGCATATGGGGTTCCCATTTTCCTTTACTAAGGAGGAACAATCTAGCCGTCTTTCAGCGCGTGCTGAACGTCCCTGTTGTAAGACATTCGTTATACATATCGAGAAGGACGCTGGGCGAGCCATCAGCCGCAAGATCTCTCCGGGTATGCTGTCCGGTCCAGGTGCTTTCCCCGTCTTCAGAGAGGTAGTAGCTTTGGTAAGCTCCTCCTTGGTAAAAACGTGGATGTCCAGTTCGTCGTTCACGTTCGTCGACTCTCCCCTCGTCGCATGAGTAGAGAAGAGTCCGTCAACGATCCGTCCCATAGTCGTCGCGTCACTGAGTTCCCGTGGACCTCGGGTCACAACCTTGTAACCCAGGCTCCAGGGGTCCCGGTCCACGTTCTCGCATAGCTGTCTCCAGCAGCGCTTCTTGTTGTTCTTTATGGTGATTGTCAGCGTCCTCCGTGCCGTTTTGTATTGGGTCGCTAGTGCGGCCGCGTATGGCTTGTCCCTTTGCCGGGCTCGGTACATTCGGTGTTTCGTCTGTATGCAGAGTCTCCGCAGCTGGGCAATCCCGTCCGTCTACCAGTATGTCGCTCGTCTGTTTTGTCGTGTGCTTTTGCGCGGCATTGAAACTTTGCACAAGCGTACCGTTAGTTTTGTTGTCTCGTCCACTAGTCGTTCGCTCCTTCTCCGTCCTCTCAGTTCGTGCGAAACTGCCTCTGGGGGTGGAACTGCTTCCAGTAGCACCCTCGAGAACTTGACGCTGTCCAGTTTGAGTATATTCCACCGCGGGGGTCGTTCCGGCCCGTTACGTCGCGTCGCTATAAGTCGCCCCACCTCAAAGACGATGTGTTGGTGGTCGCTGGCCGTGTAGTCATCGATCACCCTCAATCGTCTCATTAGTGGCAGGATACCGTCCGAGATCATTGTCACGTCCGGTATCGAGGAGCCCACTCGATCGCTTTCGTATTAAAATCACCCGCGACTATCAAGTCCCCGGACAGACCCTTAATGCGTCTTCCAGCGCCCCTATTTTCGTTACAAACTCTCCAGCAGAGCAGTTCGGGGTCAAGTAGACACTGAAGTACGTTGGAGCGCCCACTCTCACCCAGACAAAATCGTCTCCCGCTCCGCAGTCGAGAACGCGCATGCCATGGTTTTTACCCCATATGGCCGACGTGCCCGCGCCGTTTTGGAACCACGGCGGGTTCGTCGTGTACCTGTACTGTTCGTTTAGTATGAGTATGTCAGCGTTATGTTCCGTCGCGATTTGAGGAAGCAGGAGGTGTGCTTCCTCGCATCTATGCATGTTTCCTTGTAACACCGTCACGTCTGTGTCTTATTCTTGCACTCCTCCAGCGCCGCCCTGAAGACCGCACACGCTCCGGAGCCCGGTGCATGCTCGGTACTCCCGTGCCCCGCCTCAGTGCACAAGGAAGCATGTCGGTTCCAGTCTGCAGTCCTTACCGATGTGGTCCACCTTGCCACATTTCCAGCAGCTTTGTCTTCTGTCCGGTTCGTAGCATTGTGCCCTAGTATGTCCGTACCCAAGGCACCGATAGCACCTTGTCACTTCCGTCCTAGGTCTGACGCGGCAGTACGATCATCCGAACTTCAGCCGTCCTTTCTTGAGTGAGGCGTTTGCGGCGCCCTCGTCAAGCTCGCACACAGCCATACACAGTCCCCGTTTATTGGGCCCGAAGATATGCACCTTCGGGTCCCTCGTGTCCTTTGTCTTTAGTTGAAGTGCCTCCGTCACTTCCTACTTGTCAGTAACACAGTCCAGTCTAACATTGGAGATCATGTCTCATACCTGTGCGTCCGCTCCCAGGGCTTGCCGAAGTTTGTCCTGGAAGTTCTGTCGGTCTCCCGCCCTGCTTTTGACGCAGAGCAAGACCCCTCCATCCTTTGTCATGCGATAGCCGCTGACCTGTACATTTTCAGGCGCACGGTCAACGGCTTTCATACGTCGCAGTGTCTCAGCGTACGTCTTGCCCCCACAGGGTGTGATGAGGGCCACCCCAGTACCGGTTTTCCGGGCCGGGCGGCTCCCATCCCCTCTCTTCACCGTCGGCGTCGCAGTCATCGGCGTTTTCGTCACCTGTCTGTTCTGTTCTTGCTGTTTCCGCACGACTGTTTGCCACGGGGTGGGCTCCGCGCCCTCAGTCGGCCGTTTGGCCGGCGTCAGATCCGGGTTTGAGCCCGTGGTCTCGCGCTTCCGTTTCATTTGTGGCGTCACTTGTTCATTCGCGCCATACTGTCCCTCAGCGGTCCCGAGTACGTGCATTCTAACACATTCGTGCAACGCCTCGTCGGCCGCTTCCCGGATCCTTGCCATGTTGGTCGTTATTACGGTGCTTGTATTCCGTTGCACCCGCGACTTTTCTTCCATTTTCACCAGGCATTCCCTGATGAACTGTAGCTGGGCCCTTTGCCTCAGCCGTCTCCGCTACAGACGCGGTCGGTCCTGTCTTTTGTCCTTGTCTTTGTCGGGGTTGGGGGCCCCATTTCTCTTGATGCGTTAATTGTATTTCCTTTTTGTTGTGTGTGTGTGTGAGTGTGCTTTGGGATCAATACACCGCAGACCGTCTCGCCGACATATGCCCGCCGCCCGCCGCCCCAGAGAGGGCACCAGTGGCCTCGTCGAGCCCCCTCCCCCCTGCTACTGCTGCAGGTACCGTTCCGAGCGTCACCTGGTACTACAACAGTATGGGGATTATAAACTGGCTGATGGGGCAGCCAGGTCCATCCGGCTAAGAGGGCCCGGGCCCCTGTACTATTCAGCGGTCCAGGAGCATTGAGCCTGGCTTATACTCGCCGTATCCTCTGGCTGTCCGCGCCGAGGCCGCCTGCCGCGGAGGACGGCAGGGGAGTCCCAGTGCCGTCCCCCGGTGTCAAGTGTGCGTGTTAGTGAGTGTCCGCCTTTGTGACGTGTACCGGTTCATTTACGCGCATTCATCCAGTAGGTGCTCAAAACTTGAACCCTCCGACAATCATACACACACTCACTCCCATTCGCTTTTCAGGGAGCCCGTTTATAGGGGCCTCGAGCATTCGCTTTCCGGTGGGCCCCGTTTATAGGAGACCCCGAACATTCGCTTTTTCAGGATGACCCGTTAATAGGATCCTTGATCATTGGCATCACCGGTATATCCCTCAGACGTGTTTGAGCTTTGTGTGTTTATGCGTGTTCTCTACGTGTCGGGTGGTTTGCCCTGCACACCGGTGGCTATTGCAAGAGCGCTGACCGCACCCCCGGGCGGTGGGCTCGTCAAGATCCCTACGCCTAAAATTATGACTGATTAATATATCTATAAATGTATACAATATTTAAATAAGAATAAAAGTGAATTTACTATTTTTGTCGAAATTATATGCGTGTGAGTTGTTTTCACAGCCTGAGGGCTTTTGCAGACGGCGTATTTTCCACGCGCAGACGACGCGCAACAAACGCGATAGACACATGGTCCACACCCTTTTCTGGACTGAAAAACTGATATACATCAAATGTGTATCGCGTTTGTATCGCGTGGTCTGCGCATAGAAAATATGCCGTGTGCAACGGACCTAAATGGGCAAAAAAAATCCGCGTAAAAACATAATTATTGTTGCATTGCAATGATGCAACCTTCAACATCATACATAAAATTATTGACATTCTTTAGAATCGGATTAGACTGATAAAGATAGGAAATAAAACTAAAAAAGTTTACATAAGTGTTACGATGGCCAAATAGCTAGCGCGCTCAGCTCTAGAATAAGAAGGCAAGGGTTCAATCCCGAGGATAGGTAAAAACTTTAACGAGGCAAAATACGTTTTAATTCAATTATCATATAGGCAGGAGCATAAATAAGGTATATGGAAACAAAAAATACTAACAGAATTTTTTTATTCATAATTTTTGGATTTTTTTACATTTGTTATTTCAGACATAGATACGGCAGCCGGATCACCGCCTGCAAAGGTATACGGATCAGGTTCGTAACTCGCATCCGCATCAGGGCCGGATGCAAAAAGCGTTTTACGCCTGTTAAAGCCCTGATACGGCGGCCTGTAAAGTGCCGTGGTACGGAATATGGCATGCCGGATACGGCCCTAGTCTGCCCCGTAGCAAAATTTCTAGTCGGGATACTTCGCGCTCGACTTGTTATTGCGTTTAAGATTATTTATTTATTGAATGGGCATACGCAAAATAGTGTGTCCGATCATTGTGTTGTACGTAACCAAGTGATGTGTTGTATTTTCTATAATGCCGGATTGTTATGCAAAAGACTGCAAAAGTAAAGGAAGCCAAAGCCGGAAAAATAAGAAATAATCACCACGGGAAGAATCTAATGGAAAAAATTTCGTTTTAAAGGTAAGTGGCTGCATTATTGAAAACAAATTGCCTGGCATCATTTTTCCATATCAACTTTTAAAATTTAATAGCGATTCAATCATAGAATACTTAAGGATCCTTTGGAACGGAAGAAGTGGCTAGATGGAATGGGATTAGAAGCCAGTAATGTACCAGAGACCGCAGCTTTGTGCTCATTACATTTCAACGAAAAAGATTTGGACCGGACATTTCTCAGTTGCACCAGATTATACCCTGACGCTGTTGCATCCGTATTTGTTTCGGTTAGTGAATCAGAATTACATTTTATATTTATCAAGAAGTCATTATATGTACGGTATATTTACAGGAGTGCCCAAAAGAAAAAGAACCTCTTTCAGGAAGCTGCTGATTACATGAGTTACCAACAAATTCTTGATAATACAGGGATGTTAGGATGTAGATGTTAAGGATATAGATGTGTAAACTTCACAATCTAAACACATCAATATTTTTCTCCGAAATAAAAAACATCATCAATTAGAAACATGCGTGTGAAATATTGGGTCGTTTCATTTATGAAGTTCGAATCATTTAAAATTCGTCGCTTTAGCATTTTGCTTGCCGACACGCCGTGCATCATTAAAGCTCCAGCTCTAACAATTCACACATTTCGAAATCTGACGAAACCCCTTTTTCAGATTTTGAAATTAAATTTCAAAGGTGCCAATTGTTCATTAAGTTTTTCAGATTACAATGATCACAACAACATTTTTTTAGGTTACGGAGGTTTAGGATCACAGTTTAGGATCACAACAATTTTTTTTAGCTAGGTCACGAACTGAACCCATGTGAACAATTGACTTAAATGCAAATTTTTGGCAGGTTAGCGATCGCCTTCCTCAGGTGCACATCATGCTGTGCATCTGATGAAGGCGATCGCTGCTAGGTACATAAAGATTCGATCGTATTTCCTAGGGCGCAATGTAACCGATCATAATGCATTAAGTATATGGCACAGATACAATAAGTTAGTGTTGTTTAAAAGACAACAATGTAACAATCATGCACGTCCGTGATATTTACTCTTTGTATACAGGAAAATGAATTTCATACATATTTCCAAAATTTCATTCCACTCTTGCTACCTTCAAATTATTTCTCGAGTACGAAATGGAGCCAGTGCTTCGCGGGGCACGTCTCCCTTGTCGCGCACCCGTCGATCTATCCCCACCACCCTACTACTTTAGGATCGCACCGTGAAAATAGATATCGCCGTCGCCATCTTGGTTAGTCATATCTGTTACCGCAGGCTTTAATTCCCTTCACCCTTGAGGCTTCACGCCCGCGAATAAAGGATCTGTCCAGATATTCACACGTCCATGCTTTCAACAGTAACATCAGCCAATATGTTACTATACGTAGGGCTCGCGGCACCCCAGCTCCATCTGTGTTGGAGCCATTTTCGCGGACGCTTTTTTGAGTGGCTTTGCATGGAAGTTTAGTCTCCTGGTATCTAGTCTTCATGGTAACGGCAACGGAGCGCCACAGCGTGCCGTCGATGTGCCCGCACCTTGCCGAAACGACGTATTGCAAATTCTCGGTCGCAATGCTTTTATATCCTGTCGCAATAGTACCAGCAACGGAGCGGCACAGCGTGCTTCATGTATGACTCAAACATGTTGTCAAGATAATATTATTCCAAACTTGGAGCTTGCTGCATCAATACCGTTATTGCAGAACGTTATTGTTGCATAATTTTGCTGCAAACATGTTATCTTGGTACCACACGTATATTTCGCCAAAACATGTACCGTGTCGCAAATTTCGCATCTTAATGCTGAAGCAAAATTCACCGTAATGGTGTCACGGTGTGCTGCCCAATGCCGTCATCTCGCAGCTATAATGCTGGCACGTTAATTTTCACAGCACGTTTGTCTCTCTGGGAATACAGCCAGTGCAAAGGGTGAAACTGATTGTTATTGCGGCTAATTGTTGACGCTTGTTAAAAAAACAACTATCGTGCACTAAAGTTGTTTTTTTGCGACGGCGATTTTAAAAGTGTATCGGACGAGGGAGTATTTGACAGAAGTGGTTCCCCCGTCCAGACCAAGAAATTTCGATTTTATGGCCGGGGGGGGGGGGGGGGGGGGGGGGGGCGTGGTAGACGGTATGCAACGCGTGGAAACCCTGGCCGAAAGGGATGACCCCCTCCGACCCTATGAAGCGAGATGAGAGTCCGGCACACGGGTGACGACGCTGCTCCGGGTTTTAAGAGGCAACTTCTAACCCCTCGCGCACCGGCGGCCCTCATGGTCTTTAATAGATTTTCCCCCTTTTTACCACGATAAAAACAAAAGATGGTGGCTCAAGGTAGTGGTAAGTCTTGTGATGCTGCCGATGATGCTCGCTACTGCCTAGTGAATCTCTGTGTTGTTCCTGTCGTTGTGGCTGGTGCCATAACTTATGCATAGGATATGTCCGGTGTGACTTTCGTGTGTATCGTTTCAATTTTTTCGATGAGTCTTCGGTGTCTAATGTCTTTCTTACTTTCTGAGCGTTTGTATATGAACGTGTAGTACAGGTATCACTTATAGTTCACTGGGTGATCTGGGTTATTGCAATTTGCACAGCGGCGGAGCTGTTAGTTTGACGAGTTAATTAAAGTGCATTTACTGGGTTCGCGTGAAGCACTATACTTGACGCAGTGGTATGTGAGGTCGCAATTTACACTCGTATTTCCCAGTCGCTGACATTTTCTACATACTTTACACACTATAATATCGGCAACCTAAACACATTTGAATGGAATTTATATTTACGTCAGATATACATTTTTATGGCATTTTTAGGTGTTTTTTCCCTGATTAGGTGAGTTATTGACCTACCACTTAAATGTAGAAACATCTTAAGGCACTACTACAGCTACACGAGATTTACTTATAAAATGAATTAACCGTGTTTTAGGACACTTTTACGGACACGCCAGAATACGTAGATTAGACTCCTTCCATATAGTCTCCTTGGAAATTCGGTTGGGCTGCCAGATGGATCTCTGTGAAAATGCCCCACCGAAAATATATTAAGTACATGGAAGCACAGGGCCCGTGTTATGGTTGGCACAAAAAATGTAGTATATATTTCCTCTGGTAGACTGCGCGGCGACGTATCGGTGTGCCACACACAATCAAAGAACATGCATATCATGCAGGCCTGTACATCGGTACAGGCACATTCATGCACAATCGAACATGCACATTCATCCATATCGATACAGGCAGCGCTTTAGGTGGCTGAGATGATAACTAAGCATCACCTCAAGAAATCGTGGGAGCGCTCCCATAAAGCCCGTGGATGACTTGGAACATTTAGATTCTCAGGTTACGCTACAACTAGAATGCGTGGCTATTGTTGTCCTTGTGGGACAGAACATCCCGCGATTATAGTGACTTTAGCGGACGGATTCGGCAAGGGAACCACCCCCCAGCACTAGAGTTGCAAGACCTGTATGAACCTGGCCCAAACCACGGTCTTACATACAGACCTGTATGACCTGGCCAAAACCACGTTCTTACATATCGGTCTGGAAACTCGATGAAATTTCGTTGGTGGGGGGGGGGGCTCGACTATTGAAGCCGAATTGGCGGTGTCGCTAGTATCGAGGGGGGTTGTTTGACCAGGGGTTATGCTATAACGCGAATGCATGAATATTGTTGTCTCTGTCGCACACAACACCCCTGGAATGCAGCGCCTCAAGCGTCGAGCTTCGGCGAAAAAAACCACGTGAACCAACGGAGTTTCCAGAATTACAGGGACTAGATATGCAGACAGAATATAGAGGGACAATATACCAACGAATTCAGACGTACGTAGAAAGCCAGTTCTTACGACCCCTGAGGTCCCCTCTGCCCCTGCTGAGGCTCGGAGTACTTCGAGCTTGGGTACGGACGGCGGCGGAAACCGGGAGGCTGAGCTGGCAAAAGGCATCTGCAAACTGGTGATACAACGCCCGCGGTACAGCGGGGTGGCCCGCCGGAGATACAGATAACTGTAGTTGATTAAACGTGCCGTACCTGGCCAGTAGCCTTAAACAACACGACCCCCAAGGGCTTGGGGTCAGGATACGCTCGACCACGTGACAAGCATGTGCAAGCCTCCCAGTTTACATTCGGATGCGGATCCTCGTGCAACTACTGGTGAAGCCGAGTGACTTTCCAACACTCTAACAGCTCTGCAGGCTGCTATCCAGCTGCGCAGCTCACCCGTCGGAACCCCTGATTCCGACGGGTTCTCTGGCCAGCACGCGGCCAACCACTGCTCCCACGAGTCCACCATCACCGGCTGGGCCGACTACTCGGCGGTGGCTTCCCAGCCCCGATGGTACTAGTTTAAATCACTGGTGAGGTCATCGTGACCGCCGGAGATACAAGCGGGCCAAGGAGGCAGAGGCCGCAATCGCAGCGGTGGGCCCAGCCGAGAAGGCGGGAACCGCAGCCACGAAGCCACCGGGGGCCAAGAGCTCTCGGGGGCACGCGGAGAAAGGCGGCAAATGGCTATTCCCGACGGAGAGATGGGAGGGCTTCCAGAAGCGGCAGAGGGAGTCCAAGGCGATACCGCCGAGCGACCAGAAGGCGACCATGAGGGCGAGGGGGGGGGGGGGGGGCTCCTTCCTACGCCACGGTTGCCAGCGATCTGCCAAAACTGGTCATTGTTCACAAAGGCCTTGACACGGAGGTAACGGAGGAGCAGGCGGGACTGGTGCAGGAGAGCCTGCTGGAGGCCATGAGCAGGATCCCGCAGGGAGAGACCATGGCACGCTTTCAGCAGACCTACCTGCACAGGGGCGCCCTTCGGGTGATCTACGCGGATGAATATCCGCAACGCGGCTCCGGAAGCAGGCGAGAAACCTGCGGAAATGGGAGGGCGCAGACCTTAAGGTAATCAAGGCTGACGAACTCCCAAAATACGTCAGAGTCATGGCCTGGCTACCCGGAGCGGCAATCGCCATGGCCGTGGCGCTGCGGAGGCTGGAGAGGCAGAACCCGGTTCTCGCAACGGGGAGGTGGATCATCATCTACGAGCGGCACGAGGATGCTTCCGGTAAGGGAGTACGTCTGGTGCTGGGAGTGGAGAATCGGGCCATACCGGTGCAGAAGGCGGCGGGGATGAAACCCTACCTGGGTATGGACAGGGCCAACTTCAAGCTCATGGATAGCCACACTAGGAAGGCAGAGGAACCCAAGACGGGTGTCGGGGAGCATACCAGCCAACAAGGTGCGGGCGATCCGGTTCGTTCAGATTAGCCTGCACAAGGCGTCTGCTGCAGCCGGCGGCTTTTGGCAGAGCAAATAGAGATCGTCCTGATCCAAGACCATCTCTGGACGTACCGCGGGGGGATTAGAGGACTAAGCATCAGGGGGGGCGGGGCAGATTTATTATTTCACCTCTGTTGGCAGGCCAAGGGCATGCATCTTCGCTAGAGGGGTGATTACCACCCCACTAGAAGAGTTCAGCCTAAAGGACCGCGTGACTCTGAAGCTCGAGGCGATACTGGAGGGAAGGAGGGGTGAAATCGTCATGGTATCAGCCCTACGGTTCTCCCGAACCCCCTCCATCAGCGGACATTGCGGGACTCGTGGAGGACTGCAGGGACGAGGGGCGCGAGCTCAACATCGGGTGCGATACCAGCTCCCACCACACGGTGTGGGGTAGCTGGAACATGAGCACCCGAGGATAGGCGCTCCTGAGGCCAGGAGGGAAAGGGGGTCAGTAAGGAACCGACTGCAGGAGGTCACCAGGAGATCTTTCAACGGAGCGAAGGCAACGCGTAGCCCCCGGGACTGGAAATCTCACAAAAGAGACCAGAGGGAATACGAGGAGGCCCCAAGAGTGGTCAAAAGACAATCGTGGCGGAGGTACTGTCAAGGGATTGAGAGTGCCCCCGGAGCTGCAAGAATCCAGCGGGTCCAGGAAGGACCCCAGGCCCATGTGCGGCTCATTCAGGAAGCCCGAGGGAGGATAAACCGGCTTCTGGGAGGGGGAGCTAGAGGTGTTGCTGGGGGAACATTTTCCCCGCTACAGCCTCACCAGCGACTGGGCCGACTGGCCCTACCCTCCGTGTAAGCACGGGGATGGGGACTGGGCGACAGTCGCTGGCATCGCTCCCCCCCCCCCCCCCCCCCAAGGATCTGGTGGGCCATCATGGGACTTCAAGCCGGACAAGGCAGCGGAAGTGGACGGGATTTTCCCGGCACTGCTGCAGCATGCACTGGAGGTGATCTTACTTCCGCTGACAAAACTCCTGAGGGCCTGTGTGGCCCTGGGATACACACCGCTTCAGTGGCGTACGACAAGAGTGGTATTTACCCCGAAGCCAGGTCGCATTGATTACGACCAAGTAGGGGCATTTAGACCTATCAGCCTTACCTCTTTCTTACTGAAAACACTGGAAAGACGGATCGACAGACATGTAAGGGGCGGGCCGTTGGAGGCACACCCACTACACCCGTTACAGTTCGCTTACCAGGCGGACAAGTCATCGGACACGGCCCTCCACAGGCTGGTGTATAGGCTGGAGTAGGCAAGGGACAAAGACTGCTTGGCAGTGGATCTATTCCTGGATATCGAGGGGGCGTTCAATTGCACCACAGTGGAGTCGATCTGTGTGACAGCACAAATGCACGGGCTAGGGCCCACCGTCACTCGGTGGATCAGAAACATGCTCTCCACCTGACTGCTTACGATCTCCAGATGGACGGGGGCCATTAAGGTCTCAATTGGCCGCCGATGCCTGCAGGGAGAGTGCTGTTCCCACTCCTGTTGGAGGACAAACTACTGGACAGGCTGGGCAAAGCGGGTATATACGCGCAGGGTTACGCGGATAAGCTTGCTGTCATTATATGCGCAAGAGACGCCAACACGACGTCAAGCTTGGCGCAAAGGGCACCAAATCTGATTAGCAGATGGTGCAGAGAGGTCGGGTTGAATGTCAACCCGGAGAAAACCGAGTTGGTCCGATTCACCCGCAGAGGGAAGTTTGACGGGAGGGAGGACCTGTGATTTCGAGGTACAACCGTCGGCCCAACGGACAGGGTAAAGCACCTAGGAGTGATCCCGAACGCTAATTTGACCTGGGGACCGCATGTGCAAAGGATCCGTGACGAGGCCTGCGCTCTCGTATGGGCGACACGTAGGGCCTGTGGCGCTATCTGGGGCTTGAGGCCCCAGGTAATGCACTGGATATATACGACAGTGATTAGACCAGCTGTGACGTACGGGGCCGTCATATGGAGGAAAAGGACCCGGCTGAAGATAGCAAGGAGCATGCTCACGCATATCCAGCGGCTGGCGAGCAGGGGCACCATTGGTGCCACGAGGACAGCTACTACCAGTGTGGCCAATAGAGGCACTGCTGGACTGGCCACCATTATTTACAGTGGTGCAGAGCGCAGCAGCAGCATCAGCCTACATGCTGATGAAAACGGCCCAGTGGCAGGGGAGTCTGCTGAGGGGGAGTCACACGAACATCGCAGGGACATTGCAGGAGGCGAGTCCAGCTGCGTTTATGAATCAAGACTGAGACAGGATTAGGTCCCAGCTCAAGAACACCTATAAGATGATATATCCAGAGAGGGCAAAGTGGACCACCAAGAAGGGACCGCTTGGAGGGCAGCAACTGATCTGGTTTACTGATGGCTCCAAGACGGAAAAAGGATCGGGCGCGGAACTGTGCCTAAGTGGCTCGAAGAGAGAGAGAGAGAGACACACATCCCACTAGGGAGGTACTGTACAGTGTTCTAAGCGGAAATCACAGCCATACTAGAGTGTGCGCTGCAGAACCGCATTACGGGGTACAGAGGCAAGAAAATTTGCATCTGGTCGGACAGCCAAGCGGCACTAAAAGTGCTTGAACAGTGCAAGACCAACTCACTCTTGGTGCGGGACTGCAGGGAGGCTCTAGAGGGACACCAGACCACAACAGAGTGACGCTCTTATGGATGCCGGGACACGAGGGCATTGCCGGAAACGAGAGGGCTCACTAGGAGGGGGCTCAAGTGCCCATTCTCGGGGCCTGAGCGGGCAGTAGGCATAGCAGGCTGTCAAATCAAGGCGGACGTAGCCAGATGGGTGAAGAAACAGCGCCCAGATAGCAAGATCACAGAGCAGCTGATCGATATGAGTAGGAAGGACCTAAGTTTGGCAGTGCGGATTCTAACAGGACACTGCGGTCTTAGGAAGCATATGAACATACTGGGAAAAAGCGAAACCAGCTTATGCAGGAACTGTGGGGAGGACGACGAGACACCCGTGCACGTCATCTGCTACTGCCCGGCCCTAGTCGGGTGCAGATTGAAATACCTGGGGACACGCCGAGTGGAGCCTGGGATAATCACAACCCTTCCTCTGACCGGACTGCTGCCTTTCATGAGAGGCAGTGGGCTGGCTTAGGAGGGTGAGGGCATAAGAAGCGGAGCACAATGGGCCTAGGGCCTAAATGCGTACTGCAGCGATGCCCCCTACCTCGATAATAATAATAATAATAATAATAATAATAATAATAATAATTATTATTATATTGGCGTGGGGAAGCTGGCGTGCCCATCGCCCGGGGGAGCACAACTCCCCCGCAATAGCCGCCGACGTGCCAGGCCAACCACCTGGCACGCCGAAAACTAGGTTCGAACACCACCTAGTCAAGCCCCCCACAACCGGTCCCTCTCGGATGGGGACCAAGGATCAGTTGGGAGGGGCACCCGGATAGGATCCACGGCAACGACCACGGCTCGAAATCGGCGCCTCGAGTGGACGGAGGAACTCAAGGAGGACCTCATCCGCTGCTGGAGGGATAGCGTGCCGTCGCGGCGGGGCTACATGGCGAGGTTGCAGGCCCTGTGGAGCCAAGTGCACCCAGAGCTTGCACACCTCTCGCAACAACATCTGCGAGACCAAGCTGCCCGCTTGCGACGGCAAGGTTACGATCTCTTGTTATTACCACCAGAGCTGTCCGGCAGGCGCTCTTCCGCGCGTTCCGTGCGGAGCTCTACCGGACGGCCTCAAGATCGAACCCCCCGGCAGTCGGAACCCCCCCGTTGGCGCGTCGATTTGACAGAGGACTGGGGAACAAGGAGGGAGAGAATCACTGGGAAATTTTCTCTTCAGCCTGGTTGCCTAGAAGCGGCAAATGAGTCCCTCGCGGCAGCAATCCCTGAGACCGCTGATCTCCTCAGCTTGAACTGGGCTGTGTATCACGCGGCTGTTGAGTCGAAGCCTCAGACACGCAATGATAAGGCGGCGTTCGTGGCTAAGACTCGGCGGCGCGTTGCACAGCTCCAGAATAAGATCAATGAAGCGCGGCGGCAGGCATCCCGTGTTCAGTGTGTGTTAGACTTCATTACGGCGGGGAGGGCGTTTACCCCTAAAATCCGAAAAATCAGCTCGGAACTGAAATGCCGTCACCACACAATGAACAAAGCTATCCTTCTTATTGTGAAGGAACGCTACGTGGAGAAGGTGCGGAACCTGGGGGTTGCGAAGCAATCCCTAGAGAGGCGGCTGGGTCGGGCGTTAGACAACGCCCTCTTCCGTTCTGACCCAGGCCGCTGGTTCCAACCACCTACGCCTGCCCCCGACACAGCGCCAACAGCTGTTCAGGTGGAGCGGTTTTGGGGAGAGCTGTATAGCGAGGCGGGTCATTTTGATGAAGGCACTCCAGCTCTGGGACGGTTCGACACGTTTTGTCGGCAACAGCCGAGTCAGCGTGGCGACTGTTTTCCAGTCACGCGGGGTGAGGTGGAGAAGGCGGTGAGTAGCATGAGGAACCACGCCGCTCCCGGACCGGATGGGATTAACATCTTCTGGTGGAAGAAATTCAAGTGCACCCATACCCATCTGGCCCGCATCTTCTCGTCGTTCATCGATGGGACGGTGCCCATCCCTGCGTGGCTGACAGAGGGAAGGACGGTGCTACTCCCCAAAAAAGGGGATTTGTCTCGTCCGGAGAACTACCGCCCGATAACGTGTCTGAATGCGCTCTGTAAGATCTTCACAAAGATTCTTTATGAGCGTGTTCTGCGCGAGATCGAGCCTGCATGGCGGGAGATACACGAACAAAGGGGATCCAAGAGGGGGCTGGGAGGTTGTAAGGAGAACCTGCTGGTGGACCGCTGCATCACGCAGGACGCGGTCCAACACAAGCGTAACCTCTCAGTCGCTTGGATAGACTACCGTAAGGCGTTCGACACTGTCAGTCACAAACTGATTATACACCTACTCGGACGCCTTTCGGTGAGTCCTTACATAGTGAGATGCATTAGGCAGCTCATGCCGCTCTGGAAGACACGCTTCACAGTTAAGACTAGTGAAGGCAACGTGTCGACCGGAGTGGTGGGGTATAGGAGGGGGATTATCCAGGGAGATTCTCTTAGCCCCCTCCTGTTTTGCATCTCACTATTACCCTTATCAATCGCCTTGCGGGCTGCACGCGGGTACGAAGCGGGGGCCCCCGGGGAGCGTGGGCGAGGGATCACCCATTTATTTTATATGGATGACCTCAAGCTATACGCTCCCGGGGAGGGGGGGCTTAAGCTCCTCTTGAACATCGTAGCGACGTACACGCGGGCGGCGGGAATGGAATTCGGATTGGACAAGTGCGCTGTCCTTCATCTCAGGAGAGGGAGAGCAGAGGGTGTCGCGGCTGATGTCCGGCTGGTGGACGGGAGCGTCTTCAAACACCTGGACGCCGGAGGGTCTTATCGGTACCTTGGCATCGATCAGCGCTCTGTACAGGACGCTGAGGGTGTCAAGGAGGCCCTCCGCAGCGAGTATAGGCGGCGTCTCAGACGGATCTGGAAATCAGATCTGTCTGGGAAAAATAAGATCACTGCCACCAATATGCTCGCTGTCCCGGTCCTGCTCTACTCCTTTGGCGTCGTCAAATGGCGTAGAGACGAGCTTAAACAGCTGGACATCGGCACACGCAAGATAATGAACATCCAGCGGAGTCTGCACCCTCGATCTTCCACCCCGCGCCTTTATATGCTGCGTCAGAGCGGCGGGCGCGGGCTCTCGGGATTGGAGTGTCTTCATGACCGCATGGTCCTCGGAATAGCAAGCGATGTAATAACGAGCTCGGACCCGCTCCTGGAGATTGTGCACCAGCATGAGCTTCATGGGGCGGGTGCTTTTCTCTATAAGGCGGCAGATCGTGCGGCAGAGACCCTCGGCTTGGAGTTCCGCCGGCGCCGGCGTGGCGCCTTGCCAGTAGACTCCGTCGCTCGGTTGCCCAAGTCCCGACGTCGGCGGGCAATCAGGGCTGCCGAGCAGACTGTCCTGACTCGGCAGCACGTGGACAGACCCATGCACGGTGTGTTTTTTCACCACATCGAGGAACAAGGGCTGTCCACCCAGCTGACCTTTTCCTTCTTGCGGTCAGCTGGACTGATGTCCGAGACCGAAGGGTTTATCTGCGCCTGCCAAGACGGAGTCATCAACACCCTGGTCTATCGCAGTCGCGTTTTGGGTCAGCCTCTGCCGACCACTTTGTGTCGCGCATGCAAACAATCGCCGGAGACACTAATGCATCTACTGTCGGCCTGCCCAGTATATGCAGTCTCCGGCTATATCTATCGCCATAACGCGGCCCTAAGAGTGTTATACTACCATCTACGGCACTCTTATGGGATAGACCGGGAGCCCGTGCCGCCTTATTTACCAGGAGATATTGAGTCCGTTGTCGTGGGTGAGAGGTGCAAGATTTATTGGAACTTCTCATTCGCGGCCATCGGGCCGCTTCAAGCGACTAAGCCTGATGTTGTCCTCTTCGATTTCGACGACAAGACGATATACGTCATTGAGTTCTCGGCTCCGGCCGAAGTGAACGTGTCGCGAAAGGAAGAGGAGAAACGGCTCAAGTATCAGCCTCTCCTGGCCAAGCTACGTCGTTTGCACCGAGGATTCAGGGTAACTCTCGTTGTCCTCATCATCGGCGCGCTAGGGGGGATGAAAGAGTCTTTTGTATCGGGCCTCGCTGGCATACCGGTTTGCAAACCCGGTGTCCGGTTGCTAGCGGGTCGGATGCAGAAGGCAGTCATACTTGGGTCCCTCCGTTTACTCAGGCAACACGATTGTGGACTGCGATAGCCGCTAACCCTCTGGATTGAGGGAGCGGCTATCGCAGAGCGATATAATGGAATTCTCGCGCGACTTTTTGACTGGGCGGCAGCCGAGGTGATGTCGGAACCCTCGAGTGCCGCCCAGCGTTATTGTTCCGGTCTAGGTTAAGACCGAGCCTAACCCCCGGGGGTAGGTGAATGTTTCCCAGTGCAAACTGAGGAAGTGCGTTGCCCGGAGCAATAAAGTCTATTATAAAAAAAAAAAAAAAAAAAAAAAAAAAAATTATTATTATTATTATTACAGATATGGCGTGGGGAAGCTGGCGTGCCCATCGCCCGGGGGAGCACAACTCCCCCGCAATAGCCACCGACGTGCCAGGCCAACCACCTGGCACGCCGAAAACTAGGTTCGAACACCACCTAGTCAAGCCCCCCACAACCGGTCCCTCTCGGATGGGGACCAAGGATCAGTTGGGAGGGGCACCCGGATAGGATCCACGGCAACGACCACGGCTCGAAATCGGCGCCTCGAGTGGACGGAGGAACTCAAGGAGGACCTCATCCGCTGCTGGAGGGATAGCGTGCCGTCGCGGCGGGGCTACATGGCGAGGTTGCAGGCCCTGTGGAGCCAAGTGCACCCAGAGCTTGCACACCTCTCGCAACAACATCTGCGAGACCAAGCTGCCCGCTTGCGACGGCAAGGTTACGATCTCTTGTTATTACCACCAGAGCTGTCCGGCAGGCGCTCTTCCGCGCGTTCCGTGCGGAGCTCTACCGGACGGCCTCAAGATCGAACCCCCCGGCAGTCGGAACCCCCCCGTTGGCGCGTCGATTTGACAGAGGACTGGGGAACAAGGAGGGAGAGAATCACTGGGAAATTTTCTCTTCAGCCTGGTTGCCTAGAAGCGGCAAATGAGTCCCTCGCGGCAGCAATCCCTGAGACCGCTGATCTCCTCAGCTTGAACTGGGCTGTGTATCACGCGGCTGTTGAGTCGAAGCCTCAGACACGCAATGATAAGGCGGCGTTCGTGGCTAAGACTCGGCGGCGCGTTGCACAGCTCCAGAATAAGATCAATGAAGCGCGGCGGCAGGCATCCCGTGTTCAGTGTGTGTTAGACTTCATTACGGCGGGGAGGGCGTTTACCCCTAAAATCCGAAAAATCAGCTCGGAACTGAAATGCCGTCACCACACATTGAACAAAGCTATCCTTCTTATTGTGAAGGAACGCTACGTGGAGAAGGTGCGGAACCTGGGGGTTGCGAAGCAATCCCTAGAGAGGCGGCTGGGTCGGGCGTTAGACAACGCCCTCTTCCGTTCTGACCCAGGCCGCTGGTTCCAACCACCTACGCCTGCCCCCGACACAGCGCCAACAGCTGTTCAGGTGGAGCGGTTTTGGGGAGAGCTGTATAGCGAGGCGGGTCATTTTGATGAAGGCACTCCAGCTCTGGGACGGTTCGACACGTTTTGTCGGCAACAGCCGAGTCAGCGTGGCGACTGTTTTCCAGTCACGCGGGGTGAGGTGGAGAAGGCGGTGAGTAGCATGAGGAACCACGCCGCTCCCGGACCGGATGGGATTAACATCTTCTGGTGGAAGAAATTCAAGTGCACCCATACCCATCTGGCCCGCATCTTCTCGTCGTTCATCGATGGGACGGTGCCCATCCCTGCGTGGCTGACAGAGGGAAGGACGGTGCTACTCCCCAAAAAAGGGGATTTGTCTCGTCCGGAGAACTACCGCCCGATAACGTGTCTGAATGCGCTCTGTAAGATCTTCACAAAGATTCTTTATGAGCGTGTTCTGCGCGAGATCGAGCCTGCATGGCGGGAGATACACGAACAAAGGGGATCCAAGAGGGGGCTGGGAGGTTGTAAGGAGAACCTGCTGGTGGACCGCTGCATCACGCAGGACGCGGTCCAACACAAGCGTAACCTCTCAGTCGCTTGGATAGACTACCGTAAGGCGTTCGACACTGTCAGTCACAAACTGATTATACACCTACTCGAACGCCTTTCGGTGAGTCCTTACATAGTGGGATGCATTAGGCAGCTCATGCCGCTCTGGAAGACACGCTTCACAGTTAAGACTAGTGAAGGCAACGTGTCGACCGGAGTGGTGGGGTATAGGAGGGGGATTATCCAGGGAGATTCTCTTAGCCCCCTCCTGTTTTGCATCTCACTATTACCCTTATCAATCGCCTTGCGGGCTGCACGCGGGTACGAAGCGGGGGCCCCCGGGGAGCGTGGGCGAGGGATCACCCATTTATTTTATATGGATGACCTCAAGCTATACGCTCCCGGGGAGGGGGGGCTTAAGCTCCTCTTGAACATCGTAGCGACGTACACGCGGGTGGCGGGAATGGAATTCGGATTGGACAAGTGCGCTGTCCTTCATCTCAGGAGAGGGAGAGCAGAGGGTGTCGCGGCTGATGTCCGGCTGGTGGACGGGAGCGTCTTCAAACACCTGGACGCCGGAGGGTCTTATCGGTACCTTGGCATCGATCAGCGCTCTGTACAGGACGCTGAGGGTGTCAAGGAGGCCCTCCGCAGCGAGTATAGGCGGCGTCTCAGACGGATCTGGAAATCAGATCTGTCTGGGAAAAATAAGATCACTGCCACCAATATGCTCGCTGTCCCGGTCCTGCTCTACTCCTTTGGCGTCGTCAAATGGCGTAGAGACGAGCTTAAACAGCTGGACATCGGCACACGCAAGATAATGAACATCCAGCGGAGTCTGCACCCTCGATCTTCCACCCCGCGCCTTTATATGCTGCGTCAGAGCGGCGGGCGCGGGCTCTCGGGATTGGAGTGTCTTCATGACCGCATGGTCCTCGGAATAGCAAGCGATGTAATAACGAGCTCGGACCCGCTCCTGGAGATTGTGCACCAGCATGAGCTTCATGGGGCGGGTGCTTTTCTCTATAAGGCGGCAGATCGTGCGGCAGAGACCCTCGGCTTGGAGTTCCGCCGGCGCCGGCGTGGCGCCTTGCCAGTAGACTCCGTCGCTCGGTTGCCCAAGTCCCGACGTCGGCGGGCAATCAGGGCTGCCGAGCAGACTGTCCTGACTCGGCAGCACGTGGACAGACCCATGCACGGTGTGTTTTTTCACCACATCGAGGAACAGGGGCTGTCCACCCAGCTGACCTTTTCCTTCTTGCGGTCAGCTGGACTGATGTCCGAGACCGAAGGGTTTATCTGCGCCTGCCAAGACGGAGTCATCAACACCCTGGTCTATCGCAGTCGCGTTTTGGGTCAGCCTCTGCCGACCACTTTGTGTCGTGCATGCAAACAATCGCCGGAGACACTAATGCATAGACCGGGAGCCCCTGCCGCCTTATTTACCAGGAGATATTGAGTCCGTTGTCGTGGGTGAGAGGTGCAAGATTTATTGGAACTTCTCATTCGCGACCATCGGGCCGCTTCAAGCGACTAAGTCTGATGTTGTCCTCTTCGATTTCGACGACAAGACGATATACGTCATTGAGTTCTCGGCTCCGGCCGAAGTGAACGTGTCGCGAAAGGAAGAGGAGAAACGGCTCAAGTATCAGCCTCTCCTGGCCGAGCTACGTCGTTTGCACCGAGGATTCAGGGTAACTCTCGTTGTCCTCATCATCGGCGCGCTAGGGGGGATGAAAGAGTCTTTTGTATCGGGCCTCGCTGGCATACCGGTTTGCAAACCCGGTGTCCGGTTGCTAGCGGGTCGGATGCAGAAGGCAGTCATACTTGGGTCCCTCCGTTTACTCAGGCAACACGATTGTGGACTGCGGTAGCCGCTAACCCTCTGGATTGAGGGAGCGGCTATCGCAGAGCGATATAATGGAATTCTCGCGCGACTTTTTGACTGGGCGGCAGCCGAGGTGATGTCGGAACCCTCGAGTGCCGCCCAGCGTTATTGTTCCGGTCTAGGTTAAGACCGAGCCTAACCCCCGGGGGTAGGTGAATGTTTCCCAGTGCAAACTGAGGAAGTGCGTTGCCCGGAGCAATAAAGTCTATTATAAAAAAAAAAAAAAATAATAATAGTTCATTAGAAATGGATGTAAAGGTACAAGCGTGCCCGTTTGCACAAAATCGCACCGTACGAATAATGCCAAGCGTGAGTCTGTCAAAAGGATAGTTATCGAATAGAAGGACGCGGGTTTGGTTCCGCAAGCCTCGTCTCCTTATGTGAGTTCCGTACTTTTCGTACATTGAGAAAAAAGAATCGTTGAATGTGCAAAATGCATTTTGCTGTCTCGAAATTTTGTTGTTTTAACAGTTGCTCAGACATGCTAAATAAGCTAAAGTTCACACCACTATATTATTTTACCACCAACTATATTGTTTTGTTATGCCAATCAAAAATCAAGTTGAACGTATTTAAAGATACATTTTGTTAAACCAACTGAATTTAGGATGCATGAACGAATTTTTTTTTTTCAGTGTAAGAAGTAGCGATGGTCATTTCCAAACATTGATGAGTGTTTATAATTTTTAAGTAGTACGAAACTTTTTGCGACTCTTGATTTGGTGCATGGTTATTTGCAGCTACCACTAAAGGAGGAGGCTTGCGCGAAAACCGCATTTATTCTAGCGGATAAAACGGAAGTTCACGAGAGTGATGTTTGGATTAAAGAATGCTCCATTTTACTTTTAAAAAATTATGGAATTAGCTCTCGACCCGTTGAGGAATAGAATCCTCCTTTTCGATTTGAATGATATCCTATTTCCCGCCTAAGACTGGGGTGAGCTAATGGATCGGCTTCGAACAATTTTCGAAGCATTAAAACATGCTGGTTTATGGTATCGAGGGAAGATATCGAACCTCGTCCCACGACGGTCAAGATGATTGCCGATTACTGTACTTCGAAAAATGTACACGAGGTCAGAAGATTAGTGGGAATGGCCAGCTTTTTCCGTAGGATTGTGCCAGGATTCGCTACGATTGTTGCGCCGTTGTCACATTTAACGCGTAAAATGGTCAAATTAAAGTGGGCGAAAAAGGAATCTTCGTCACTCTCTCGAATCAAGGAAATGTTAACGTCCAAACCAGTACTGAAAGTTTATAATCCGGAGATAACAAAACAGAGTTACAGACGGACGCGAGTTGTGAGGGACTAGGCGCGATACTTCTTCAAATGAACGAAAAAGGTTAGGTGCATCCAGTTTTTTTTCGTAAGTAGAAGGAGGTTTCTGATCGAGCGAAGTTATCATCCCGGCAAGCTTCAATTGATGGCCTCAGTGTAGGCCGTAGAACGGCTAAGAGTATTCTTGGTGTCGATCAAGTTTATTATAGGCATGAATTGTCAAGCACTCGTCTATCTCAACGCGGATGAAACGACAAATCCCTCTATAGTTAGATGGTCGGCCTTGCTTGCCGAATATGACTTCGACATTCAACACCGAAAGGGGACACCAATGCAGCACGTACATGCGCTTTCGAGGGCGCATGCAAAAGACTCGACGGAAGAGGAAGATTGTTGAACGAGTTTACCAGATAATTTCGCGAGAAGGCGAAATCTTGTTGTATCAGCACAACGAAGAGGATTTAAACAGGAAAATAAGCATATTTCCGAAACCTCGTAATCCGTGCACAAAGACTGAATTGTACTTGGTACCAGACTACAGACTACGTAACGGAATTCTCTACAGGACGATTAAAAGAGGTGGTAGAGTGATCGAATTATACGTAGTATCGGCATTTATGCGCAAATCGATCGCGATTAAATACCATCACTTAAAAAACCATCGAAAGAATTAGGGCATACTTTTACTTCCCTGGGATGCGAACGTACGTGCAAAAACATATAGCCCAATGCCTGAAGTGCATTACGAGTAAAAAAAGTACCGGACCACGATCCGGCGAATTACACCCCCCCCCCTCCCTCCCGAAAATACCCTTTTAGTGTCGTCCACGTGGATCAGATTCGGCTATATATAACCTCCTGGAAGGGAGGTAAGTGCATCCTCAGGCTGATAGATAGGCTCTCCAAATATGTGATATTCGAACCGGTCAAAAATGCAAGTGCGACTCTTACTATAAAGAAATTAGAGAACTTCGTAAACCAATTCGGAGCGCCGGATAATATTATTAGTGATCGTGGTACAGGTTTTACAGCAAGGTTATTTCGAGATTTTTGCGTGCGATACGGTATACGTCATACTCTAAATTCGAGTACACATCCGCAAGCAAACGGATTTATAGAAAAGATGAATAGGACATTGTTACCTACAATAATGATACGAACGGAGCATGGGGATTGTATTGACTGGGATCCTGGAGTAAAGGAAATTGAGCGCGATATAAATTCGAGTATCAGCAATTGACGCGAAAAGCGCCTTCCGAAAGTTTACTCGGCTACCAACCACGATTCGTTGAAGGATTAGTCGGGAATTTTACAAGACAGAACCAACTCTATAGTAATCCCCAAGAAACGCCTGTTGCAGCCAACAAGATCAGTAAAAATACGTATAAAATAGAGCGTTTGATTGGTAGTAGAAAAACGGATCGTCCAACTACAGCCCACGTATTGCAATTGAAAATATGGTGGTCTCGCAACGTTTATGACGAGCCCGAGGAAGGATCAATCCTGGACGATGACACGTATAGTTTAGAGCAATCAGATTTGAAAGAAGTGACGGAGTCTGAGGTGGTTGACGACGACGACAGGGAGAATATGTCTCGAGTTAGGAACAATAAGGAGCAAAATGATAATAAACATACGACGCGTCAAAGGCACCGCCCCGCTTACTTAAGCGATTATTGTGCCTATTAAGAATGCTAGGGAGTATTCATTGGAAGCGAAATTGCGATGGTAAACATTTTTGAGAGCCCAACAATAATTTCAGGAATGGCCGAATGTGAGCGCCTAATCGTACAATCACACATTGGTTTCCCGAACATTTTGTCCGCGAGAATGAGAAGGGAGCTTGCTTCTTTTCGAAATAAAGAAATCAGTCTTGTAGGCGTTTCTGAGTTTCTGAGTGTAAGGTTGCTGAAGCAAGTTTCACGTGAGATGGGGGAGCGCACGAGAGTGGGAACTCTAGAGAGAGGCTCCCGGTGTGAGAAGTTTTGTCGAGATAGCTTAAGATTCTTAATATAAGTGAGCTGAGCGGTTGTCGTATACCGCGACAATTATAAATTCAACATGCCCGCCACTCAGAACCGAATGAATCGAATTATACCGGGTGTCCCATTTTAATCATACTCCTGATTTGTCTCGAAAACTACTGCTCTGACCAAGTTTTTTTAAGCTTCCATCTTTACAGGGTCCTACCATCTTAACCCTAGGACCCACACATGGGTACCCCCCCATGTCATTTTTGGGGCCCCGGATTTCCGGTAGTTTGGGTAGTCACGTGAAAATATCGATCGCATTAGGAGGGGGGACTGACTCGAGCAGGTTCGTGCAGGATTAACCGTCAGTTATTGTTGGGAAGTGACGTGATGAACATTTTTTCGAGAGCCTGGGGTTAGTGCACCCCACACTTTTTGCAATGTTTTGCTCTGTGTAAGTATATAATTATTTCCACGGTTTTTGTTATTTATCTTCATAAAATCAGTGTGTTATCTACAGAAATTACATTATGAACGTTTTTATACTATTCTGATTTTTTAAAATTAGAATAACGCCATGGGGTCGCGAGTACGAAAGGCGGAGGGGGTCCGGAGGATGCTGCAGGCGCAAAACAATGACGAGAAACCTCCGGGCAACGACTCGACTGATAGTGAATCAGACTAAGAAGAAGAATGGAAGGGTTCTGATGGAGATTCTTTGGAAGGAGGACGGAATTTTGCCCGTGACGGTGCAGACAGCGCCGATGACATGGTCGCACGAGAAGCGGAGAGAATAAAAATGCGTCGTAGGGGAGACCTAGGAGGGTTGAAACAGTTTTCAGATTTCACCACATATCTTGCAATAGAAATGAGATATTCGGGTAAATATAAAGTTGTTCTGTAGCTTTTTTAATCGATTTTCGACTAGAAATGACTCCAGGAATGATGTAATCTGTAAAAAAAAAACCATTTAAGTACAATAAGTGGTTTTGTTTCAACTCTCCTTATATCGAGGTAAGTTGAAACAGCTATCGAAGTGAGTTGGAACGACTGGGAATTGGTACAAAACATGGGTATAAATTATGTCAAGACACATTGTTATTTCAAAACTGTGTTAAAACATAAAAAACTTAACCTTGACATTAATCTAAGTCTCACTTTTTTTATTCAGTCTGACACATTTTTATAAGTTCTAACTGAAACGAATATAAACTCACGAATCTCACGGAATTAAATAGTAAAATATAGCAAACCAAAAAATAAATTGAAGGAGAAACTTTATGGCAAGAAAGCCAATCAATCGCTATTCTGACAAACAATTGTGGCATACATATGAAAGTTCTCCACCAGCGCAGGCTTCGTGCGAGCATGCTTTGCACTCCAGGCATTGCACCCACTTTTCATGTGGCCTGCTGTTTGATTACGATTCCATACAACACACGCAAAAATACCCTTCGTCGTCTTCACTTGCCACGTTCTCTTTGTGCCTGATATTTCGTCCCGCAAAGTAACCTCTTCAGCGGCGGGTTCATATACTTTTCGGCTCGCCATGCCTCTATCCGTTTTCCTAATATATCTATTCGGCATCTAATCTAATATTTCGGCATCAAATAGAGAACGAATTTGAGCGAATCATTTTAGGGATTTCCGATGGAAACTCCAAAAAGCATTCGGAGCATCGATTTAATCTTTGATCGCTTGGTGCTAGCCGGTAGTCGCTTAAGCTGCGTTTCAACAACGCACCATGCCCTTCTCCGGAATCGTTAGCTTGATCGAAGATGAAATCAATGAAAGCCATGACGGGGACGGTCGAACGACGTTGAATTTCGCGCCGAAATGTTCAGGCCAGCGTTGATTTCATATTTATCATGCAAACAATGTGTTGCTTTCGCAGCTTGCAGCACCGTCCGAATGGTCCACTCGCTCTGATCACAAGTGAAATGAATAAATAAATAACATTCTTTTATAAAATTGCGCAAATTTTGACATTTCAGACTACGCTGGTATTCTAATATTCTTAAGAGAAACCACAAAGAGGGTCTCAACGCTTTGAAATTTCCGGAATCAATCCGTATCGGGACGTATCGTATCCCAGGCGGTGGAAAATATCTTCTCATCTTGTTTCAGTCATCAAAAAACGTTGTATCGACTTTAATCTGCGGGAACCAACTGATTTCGTCTCCCCTAATGAGGAAATGCAAAGCTTCTCTAACCCAGCTCGAACTCACTTTGCATTGATATTCGTTCAGACAAATGTATTTCAGGAGATAAATCCGAACATCATACAAGACGGAGTGGTCGAATGAGAAATGGAATCCGGAAAACATTCAATCTCCGAAAATTTCGCGTCAAATTATTGAAAGTTTGTTAATAACTATACACCTGTTGATTTTTTCAATACGCAAACAAATCGGTCTGTATATCGAAATTTGATGATCATTGACAATTCGCTGGTTGTGTTTATTTTTATTTCTTAAGGCGAAGGCCACACAGAAGAGACGTCGGGCGAGGATGAGGCGAGGACGAGGCAAGAATGCAGCGCGGACGTAAATTTTCAAATTATATAGAAAAGACGAGCCGCGGGCGCAGACGCGACTAGAGACGGTTGCGTTTTGATATTCGACTGTCTGATTTGACAAAACATGTCTCGACGAAGATGCACTAGCACTGGTGCCACTTGCTAATATATAGAGGGCTAGACGTTACTGGATGTATCCAGTATGGCAAAGCAACGAAGACAACATACTTTGTAAAATAATAAAGGATGTACATTATCATCCAGACGGTTATGAAGAGGTGTAGAGGATGTCTCGACCATGTTTTAAGGGAGGACACCAATGTAACTGCCCATTATCGAACGTTTAAAAAAATTTTTTTGGAAAGGAATAAAATACATGGTCAAAATAACTTTTAGGCTTTATTAGATATATATTGAAGTATGTAAAAAAATGTATTTGTCAAAAGAATACAAAATGGCGGCGCAGGAATCGCTAAAGCTCTACTGTTTGTAGCCACCCTTCTTCGCGGCTCGCAGTAGAACTGTAGTAAATTAAATCGCGGAACTAAGAGTGAAAATGTTCGGTAATTATATTAGTTTTAGCAGTCAAGTACGGGGAGAAATTAAGCTACGGTTACGAAGCTACAGTTAAAACTTCAAGTCAATTGGACGAAAATTGTTCGAGTTCTGCTGCATGCCGATTTCAAAAACATGATTTTGAGAAAAACGTGTTTGAAGTTTGAGTTGAATGATAGATGCTACAGCTGGTGATTTTTTTCCCATAATCTAATGCCACCTATTGATAGAAAATAAAACTATTTTTATTTGGTAACTTTTTCCCTAAAGACAATATTTTATCTTTGGCCCTATATTTTTGAAAGTTCAAAGGGTTTTTTAAAAGTGTTTCCATAAAACGATATTTTGTAAATTTTACAGTGGGTCCTACGCGTGCTCTCGCGCCCTGCCGCAGCTCCGGTGCATCCGTGCCCCGTCCGCACCTCGTCGATTGTGTCTTTTTCAATAGAGCGAAGACGACAAAGCGTCGTGCCTGCGCCCCGTCGCTTCTGTATGTTTTGCATTCCGGCGTTTCTATGCACTTTGTATGTAAGTACAATGGAAGGGCGCCGCGTCTTCGCCTCGTCCTCGTCTGACGTCTCATCTGTGTGGCTTGCGCCTAAGAAAACAAAAAGAACAGGCTCTCTCAATGGATAATCACGGTGAAATTCCTAAATCTCATAAATTGTGGCGTGCCTCACAGTTTGGCACGAATACGCCGAGCGATAGCAGACGCTAGGTAAAACGTCAAATCGTGCGGCTTGACACGAGTCTCGAACCGAATAGGTTGACAGGCAACATAGTGAATGATTCGCTAAAAGGCAGATCACGCGCGCTGGCATCTGTTAAACGTTGCGTTTGCGCAGAATTTTCCTGACGTCTTCTGCCCTTTCCGATCGTCTATCATGGCGGAATCGGGCGTGCTTTTCGAAGATCAAACGCCTATTTTCTAATGCTTCCTGTTTGATGAAGTGGTCATAGAAAAAAAGCGGCTAAGTAGAAATCTCCGGAGTAACCTGCCGAACCCGGGATTTCCCGCTGTTACACCTATTCGGGATCACCCTGTATAAATGGATGGGCCGACAACGAATTTCGCAGTCGATGAAGGTATGTGTTCGAAATATTACATGCATTCAAAAATGGCAAAAAACAATATTTTCAAGGCGCTTACAATAGGAGCCAGCATGGCTCGTACCAACGAATTCAGGCGTACATAGGAGAGCAGTCCATAAGGGTATTATGTGCCGACTTTATTGGGGCATGCCCCCAACGTTAGTTCTTGATTAGCGGCGCTGACGGCAGTTTCCATTGCTTATTCTTATAGATGTTATGCTCTGGGGGCATCATTGTGTCCTGTTTCCTCTTATAAGTATTATGCGCTGGTAACACATGCGGTTATTCTTGCTAGGGACCCGTTCGCTCTCTCTTGCACATTCTCCCTTCGCTAGCGCTCTCTCTTTGTTCCACTACCGCACAATTCCATAAGACCCCTCTTTCCGCTCTTGCGACGAGTATTCGCTGAGTTCGAGTTTGTTGTGTCAGGCCGCCGGGCTCAATCTTAAGAATTGGCTGAAATCTAAGTATGGTGTAGATATGACCTTCATGTACTGATGCCCAAAAATTCAATTCGATTCACCGTTTACTTCATGAAATAATTGCAATTGAATATGGTTATTTTTGTACACAATCCCTATACCTAACATTTAAGCTCATAGAAGTTTGCTCGCATTTCTCTATATAGGTTCTAAACTGATCTTAGGATTTCAGAATAAAAACACACGTGTACGCAGTACTATTGTGGGATTAATTTAAAAAAAAAGATGACAAACTTTGACCGTGTTATGGACCATTTTTCGTATCCGTATACTTCCGTATTGCTCAACTCGTGTCATTGCCTCCGCGGCCTTCATATCACCGAACGTTCGCTATATTTCCCAACCCTAAATCATCAAATTTTTTTTCTTTCTGCAAGGAGCGAACTTGCCAGTTTCGAAATATTAGTGCAAGCAAAAAGGGAATGCAACAATCGAACTGTTTGCGAAACCTAATGAAAATCGCTGACTCATTCTTTTGCCATTCACCCCCACAACAACCTACACGCAGCCATCTGCCGAAATCCTCAAGGCGTCATCCACTTGGTGACTCCTCATTGCGACTTATTGCGACTTTCCGAACAATCGGTCGAGGGACCTTCACTCCTTAGTGGCAAATCGGCTCGCGTACTACGATCGGTGTTGTCCTTTTCTACCATTGCAATCGTGATCGCGTAAGAACTCATTGAATAAAGGAAATACCTTAACGGCCCTTCATTCACCTCCGTTATATTCGTTCGCCACAATTACCTTAGCGGCATTGCGTGTCGAGTTATTTCGAAGCCGAATCACTTATTATTCTCTAATAACACCGATACAACTATTTTCTATTATATTTCATGACGATATACAAGTCACATTATATTTATGTTCCGTGTAAGACCTTTTATAAGTGACAGATAAAGTGAACTGTTAATTGGGCGAACTAATTACTACGTTGTAGATTAATCACATCCATGCGAACTCCGAACGTCTCCAGCAGTATCAGCAATAAAAGGTGAAGTGCGTTACGCCGCTTTAAAAAAGACAAGAATCCATGTGCCGGAGTCCCCAGCTTGCGCACAAAATAATTAAATAATAATATTACAACCGGATGACAATCCGGCTTGTAACAAACGTTTAGTTTCGGAGATATCGACTTATGAAAAGTGGTAATTTTATCCCACACCGAATTCGGGGCCAACCATCTGTAACGGAATGGCAACAGTGTACGCTGCAGTCAGCTGATCAGCGCGTGGTCTGGGAACTCGAAGCGTGTTTTTTTTCCCGAGTCCAAGTAATTCTGAGACGGATGTGAAATAATTTTTTTTGCAAACAAATTTAATTCGTTCCATTTATGCATGTATTTATTCGTGTTATATATATTGATACGTACAGGTCCGTCTCAGGCGCGATAGCTCCGCCAGAAATTCAAACAAACCGGCCCATGATGAGAGTAGGGGAGGGGAAATAATAAATCATAACAACTGAAGTGGACAGTTACGACCGTTAAAGACACAAGTGAATATAAACAATGTACAAGACTACAAAACAATGAGCAGGAAGAAAGACCAGGGAGAGAAAAAACAGCAAAGAACAAAAACAGTCAAATGTATAAAAAGTTGATAATAAGAGGGAGAGAAAAAGAAAAACAGAAAAGAAACAAAAACAGTATAAAAAGTTAACAATAAAAGGAACGATAGGTAATAAGAAAGGGAAGGGGAAAAAGACGTTGGAAAGAAAACTGAGAAAGCAACAAAAACAAAAGGAAAGTAAAGTGTATTCAAAGTAAGAAAAAAGGTTAACAATAAAGGGGATAACGGGTAATTGGTAAGGGAAGGGGAACAATAAACAATAAAACATCAGTAGAAAAGAGGAGGAAATTTGGAGGAACGTGACTTCTTTAATCCCTTGTGGATCGACAAGTACTGCTCAGCAAAGTACATCCGTCTCGGAGAGGAAAGCTTAAAGATGGGAACCTTGAACAACAAGAGAAATAAATAAAAAGTATTGTTATGGATAAAAAACGATGTTACATGTTGAATTAAGGTGGGGGAAGCCCTAATTTGAAAAAAAAACGTTGAAAAGTGTCATTACGTCGTACATGATTTCCATTGATATACTAATATTTCGAAGTTCGTTCAAAATATACTTACCTTATTACTCTGTTTACCTTACCTTGTTTATGTTTCATCAATTCACTTTGCTTCGTGCAAGTATTATATGTATACGCGCGTGTGTGTGTGTACGCGGGACAAACTAGCGAATTATAGACACACACTCACATATGCACACCCGCACACACACACACACACGCACACACACACACACACGCACACACGCACGCACGTACACACACACGCATGCGCACACACGCATGCATGCGCGCAAACGCACACGAATGCATATACGCGCACACACACACACACGCATGCGCACACACGCATGTATGCATGCGCGCAAACGCACACGAATGCATATACGCGCGCACACACACACACACACACACACACACGCGCGCGCGCGTGCGCGCACACACTCGCACACACGCACACACGCACACACGCACACACACACACACACACACACACACACACACACACACACACACACACACACACACACACGATCATCTCGGAGCCATACAGAAACCTCGATCACCTTTCCTGGGTAGCGGATAAAGCGGGCAAAGCCGCTATCTGGGCCTGCGGCGAGTACCCATTCCAGGACATCTCAAAGAGACTGGAAGAGAGGGCAAAAATAAACGGCGCTCACATCTTCAGCTGCTACATGCCACCGAGCATGTAGCATGGGGCAGTAAAAAGACGGACAAAAGAGGTCAGGCACTCTTGGAAGCACTGTCCGTACTGAACCTAGTTCTGCTCAACGATGGCAAGGTACCAACGTACTGCAAGGGAGATGCCTCCTCGGTGATAGACCTCACCTTCGTCAGTGGCGGACTCGCTAACGGCGGTACACGCTGGCAGGTATCGGAAATCTATACACATAGTGAACATCGCGCCATCACATGGGAAGCGTCGAGGCAGCAGTGCAAGCGACGGATGTTAGGTGGTTCCAAGATCCTCGGCTGGAAAACAAACATGTTCGACATAGACGTGTTTCGCGAGGCCTTGGACGGCAGTGAAATGGAAACCGACAACCAAAACGCCGAGACTAAAGCCCAAGAACTGATGAAGAGGGTAGCAAGGGCCTGTGATGCTACGATGCCAAGAAGACGGGAAGGAAGCCATCACCCCCCTATGTATTGGTGGAACGATACGATTGCCGGGCTACGACGCAAAAGCAACCGAACGAGGTAGCTAGCCCAACGAGCCAGGGGCAAGGTTTCGCACCAAGCACTGGAGGCGAAGCACAAGGCGACACGAACTGCGCTGGCTTGTTGAAACTAACACCGCCACAAGGAGTAGAGATAGTCGCCTTTGCCGATGACGCCGCAGTGGTTATCGTTGCGAAATACCTGGAAGAAGCTAACAGGATGTTCGAAGAAACATACACCCAGATCCAGCACTGGATGGGTACAGCTGGCTTGAAACTAGCTGAGCACAAGACAGAGGCTGTGCTGATCACCAGCAGGAAGAAGATACAGACGATAGAGCTGACTGTGGGACATCACACAATTACGTCACAACCCAGTATAAAATACCTGGGTCTGATGATCAACCCACGACTTAGCTTCAAGGAGCACGTAGAGTACGTCGTTGGCAAGGCGGGAAAGGTTAGAGCGGCGTTAGTGCGACTGATGCCAAACATAGACAGGCCGAGGCAGGCGAGGAGGAAGCTACTAGCATCAGAGGTCACTTCGGTCCTGACCTATGGTATTGCCATTTGGGGCAATGCATTGAATACCGAGAAGTACCGACGTAAGACGGCTGCGGTCTACCGGCTCAGCGTCTGAAGGGTTTCCTGTGCGTTCCGCACAGTATCGGAAGATGCAGTGTGCGTACTCTCGGGAATGTTACCTGTAGAGGTCCTGGCCGAAGAGAGAAGATACCACCAGAGGAGGTCACCCTCAGGACTTCAAGATGAGCACAGAGCTGAAATCGGGAAACGCAGCCTACAACGCTGGCAGCAGAAGTGGGATGCATCGGTGAAAGGGAGATAGACGTACCGCCTAATTCCCCAGATAGATGGTTGGCTGAACCGCAAACACGGGAAGGTCAACTACTACCTGACGCAGATGCTAACAGGCCACGGCTGCTTCAGAGCATACCTGCATAGGTTTGGTCGCGATGAGTCTGCGGACTGTCTGAGTGGATGTAGAGTACCAGAGAATGCTGAACACGCATTCTTCCAGTGCCTACGATACCAAGAAGAAAGAGAGGAACTGGAGGAGGTAGTAGTGGAAGCACCAACTCCCGAGACCTTGGTGGGACTCATGATGAAAACAGAAGAGAACTGGGCAGCCATTAGTAGTTTCGCTACGGCGGTGCTGAAGAAACTGCGCCAAGAAGAAAAGAAGAGAAGAAGCCGCTGATGCTTGAAAAAAGAGGAAGAAAGCCAGTGCCACCATCGGAGGAAGAGCTACGGCTGTGATCACTCTCGCGAAGTAATGCTTGGCGGCGGTCCCGCGGGAGTAGAATAGGTCAGTGAGAAAGATGTTCAGGGTTTTAGTTGGTACAGCAAGTGCGCGAGTCCAACACACGGGTTGCATAATGCATTTCCCCCCTCTTAAATAAAACACACACACACATACACGCACGCACACACACGCACGCACGCGCACACACACGTGCGCGCGCGCACAGGGATTGTTGTTAATTAGACGGCTAGATTAAAAGAAAAAGGTTGAAAACAAAAAATCATATTACGTATTTCTTTTTTACCCTCCACCGTAATGACATTTTTTAACGTTTATTTTTTTTTCATATTAGGGCTTTCCCCACCTTAATTCAACATGTAACATCGTTTTTTATCCCCAACAATACCTCAAACAAATTTTGGACCGATTTTGGGCTGGAGCCGTGATTCTATAGTTTTACGGAAAATTGGTATTAGGAGAATATAAATTGCGAGGAGGTATCAGGATTTCAAAGCGACATACACACACATACATCTGTAAAACACAATAATATCGGCGAGGATTTCCAAAGGTATCAGGAGAACCTGAAGGTCAGAGAGGTATTGTGAATTCGAACCTCACTCAGACACAAGGCATAGAACGCGCCGTAAATCATGATAGTGTGGGGTTTTGCACCACAGTTAATAACGTTCTGAGACGTGTACTCTAAACATGCTATTTTTATTTATTTATTACTCGCAGATTATGTCAGATATTAACACCCTTGATTTAAGGGGCCAGTCCACTTTGGAGCCAAGAAAAAGGCTATTTTTGCGATTTTTTTTGATGATTTTATAAAAAAATATGAATATAAAAGTTGTTCGGCTCGATGAATAAAGTCTTGAAATAAATACATTTAAAAAAAATAATTCATTTTGATTCATTTTCACGTACAAAAACTATAGTTTAACGTAGCGCCTCAAAAATAGGTGGGCTAGGTAGCTCCATCACAACTCGGCAACGGCTTGTCTGAAACAAAAAAATCCAAGTCCATTAGATTCAGTATGACACCAGCTACAAAATGACCCTCGGATATAAAGTTTTATCAAAAAATAAAAAAATGGCAGATGAAAAACGAAAAAGTATTTAAAAAACGTTTTTTCGCAGTTTTTCGCAAAAAAGAGTAAAAATGAAATTTTCTAACCCATCGAAGGTCATCTTGTTGCGAATCATGTTTACAATATGTGGTTTAAATTTCAAGAGAATCGGTTTATTAGTTTTAGAGATATGATGGAGCTAGATTTTGAAAACGTTGTTTCGAGAAAAACGCGTTTGAAGTTTATACTATGAAAAATTCTTACCTAAACTCAATCGGCAATTCCTGCACCGTACAAAATCCTTTCTGATTGCTCATCATCGTCGATTTATTCAAGTCTTGCTTGCTTTCGTTCGGTTCTGGTCTCTTTTGAGCACTCAGAACTGTGGCGGTTTGCAGAGCGAATACGCTCGTCATCGCGATTGTCGGCGAATCCGTGGCGATCGAGCCGAGTTTTACGCCCATTATTTCCATTATTTTAAGCACTGGACGAAATCCTTCATTAAAGACACACGCGGAAACTTTGCAGGCAATGACTACGATCTTTTTGCCGCTGAACATGTGTTTTCGTGCTATATTCCATACGCAGTTGTTAAAACTTTCACTATTGTTTTGCGTATGGCCACCTAAATACCTTTCGAGCAGTTCTGTTTTGATAAGATCTTCGTAAATAGGTTTTAAAACTTCCTGTACTTCCTCAGAAAGAGCAGGAGGATACTGCTATTATGGAAACTATACCAATTCGAGAAAAGAAGCCTTTTTTCCCAAGATCCGTCACCAGAAACTGTCAAAACGTCCTCGGGAAGTCCTTTTTCCTTTTGCACTTTTTTTTCTTCTTTAACAGCTTTGCGCATCACTAAATCGAAACCGGTTTTTACTGCTATGGCAATGCCGTCAACGACTTGATAGTAAACATTCTTGTGTAATCCGTAGCCTAAGTCCATTAGACCACAAAATAAGTTGATTCCAGCTAATCCAATGCCCATTAAACGCATCACAAACACGAGGCGACGATTCACTTTGTAACCACTTCTGATCATCGGGCATGAGTTAATGTACTTTTCGCCACATGCACAACTCGTAGTCATTTTGAAACCCAAGCCTCGCTCTCCATATTTAGAAAATGAAATTTATCCATTGCAAACTTTACACTTCAAGTAGTTTGACAACGTTGAAAACAGGATAAGAAAGCTTATGATACTGTAATCGGCAGCTGGATCCGTGTGTACGTCGAAACTCTGATCCTTCGAAGCTGCCAGTTTTTCAGCTGATTTGCTTGCAAAATCTGCAGTTTTATCCCAGTGTTGATTCCCTGAAAACTTCCGCTTCCTGGTTCTCTCTGGATGAGCTTCGTTCTTTTTACCCATGATGCACAACCCGATGTTACTCCTACACAGTGTAAGCAAATACTGATGTTGAAATACCTGTAGAGGTGTTTGAATGTTCGTTTTTGCTCGTAAAACTTACTTATAACTGCGGTTATATTTCAAGAAGGACTAAAATATAGCTGGATTATAAGATTTATAATGAGAAGCAGCTGTTTAATGAACAATAGCGGGGAAAGAGGATTAAAAGGCCGATGGGTCGGCCGAGCGCGCTATACGCTCAGGTAGACGAAATGAGGTCCTGACGTTCAGGTAAAAAAAACTCAGAGAGCTCGGATTTTCATAAAATTTTGAAATAATATTTCTGAATGTATGTACTTTCGAAAACAGTAAAAAAAATCGATTTTTTGTTTATTTTCAAATTGGACTGGCCCCTTAAATAAAAGCTTGTATTAAGAAACGCAAACGTAATGATTCAAACAAGAACTCGTCATCGGAAATCTCGCCGGTTCACAAAACGCAATGGACTGGACTACGGTCGGGCGTTCGACAAGTATCGTCACCAGTCAACCCTTCATCATCTTCGTCAGCCGATGTCTCTTCGTCGTCAGCGGCTGGGAGTACCGACCGCTCAGGTACTATATCGAAAAGACCTCACCCTAACACGGTGTCATCCGACAATACTCGTCTACCGGTCAATTAAACGCGACAGAAAAGGGAGATTTTACCCCCCGTGACTGTCCGTAACGAGATCTCAAACACTACTGACAATTTAGCGTCGACCAATAACGGAATTCCGTCTATCCCGTCGTCGTTCATGGAATATGTATTATTCCTAGGCATCTTCGGACGAAGCTCCAGAGGTCCCTTATTAGGAGTTCCAGACGAACATACACCCACCTACTCTGAATATATGCGAAGAAGCTGGAGATAAAAGCGAATCATCCTGTACGTGCACTACAACATCCAGAAATCGGAATGAATGCTTCCATCGACGCGTCTCTCGAGAAGTAAACCACTCCCCGTTGTCTTCCGAAGTTTTGAGGAGGGACTTGGAGCACGTAGCCCTACAGGTATTTGCAACCCTATAGATCTCCCCATACAAAAAGTTGGAAAACGTCGAAAGGGCTTCTACGTACCTCCTGCCCCACCGGTCGATCACGATGCCATCGAACAGCTACCAGAGCAGGACATCGCGAAGGGAACCTTAAGGGGTTACCCCCACTTGCGATTTTGAAAAAATCGTTTTTTTTTATTGCATTTTTAAAAAATATAAGTATCTGAGAATATGTCCTGAAAATTTCAAGTCGATCCGAACAAAATTGACTGAGATATGAGCGTTGAAAGAGAAGAATCCGCGGTGAAAGAGCGTTGAAAGAGAAACTTTCACTAATAAACCTTTCACTAATAAAACGAACACTAATGAACCGATCTTCTTGAAATTTTGCAGGCTTATTTAATACATAAAAATGTAGTCTTTAATCGTCCGATTTTTTTTTTCGACAAAAATGGCCGTTTTATAGCCAAAAAACGGCCGTTTTTTTCGTTAAAATCGAACTATTAACTTTGACTGACCGCCATTTGGTGAAAAATGAATATTTTTTAAAATCCTTCGATTAAAGACTAGTTTATACTTATATTTGACTAAATCCATCCGCATTTTTTTTTCAGATGATCTGTATATAAAAACATTATTTCATTGACGGCCATTTGCCACTAAACAATGTAATATTTTCAATAAAAAAATTACTGAAAGTTCTTCAAGATGTGTTCTTTAAGATGGTATATTGATCGATTAAAAAAGTTTTGTAGTTTTCTTTAAAAAAATTCATGAAAAAGGCCTTTTTTGCGTTACAAAAGGCCTTAAGCGTCGTTACTTCGCGTTTTACTCACAAAACACCAAAGACTTCCCTCTCCATGTCCACGGACACGACGGTTAGTTTAGACAGCTCCCATGCACTAGTCGATTCCTATTCTAACATTTCTCTAAACCCGTCGAATATCCTCGAGGAAACAAGCGAATCTCAAACTATCTCCACTCCCCCATTCGACAAGGAACAAGACGCCGAAGTAACCGATTCGAAACGGTACGCGAGCGGTCATATTCTAAGAAGAAAAAACGCATATCGTTTATTGGATGAATCAGAAGGCCACGTATCCCCTACTCTCTACCAAATTGCTCGTAGAAAAGAAACACCTCAATTGGGAAAAACTTTGCCGAGAACATGGATTAGGAGGTAAGGTGACAGTAACTAAGGGAGGGAAACTGTAGATATACGGTCTTGTAAGCAAGAAAGTGCGTAGCAAACCTCTCAACCCCCTCGCGCTTAAATGATGCATAACTACGTTACGCGGACTCATAAGGAAGCGCGACGTCTACTACACCCTAAAAAACAAACAAGTAAAAAAACGCTAACTAATAAAAAATGCCGTCGAAAAAATGATCGGTTGTTTCACTATCTACAAATTTCTAATAAACCTCGAAATATTTGTGATTTTTTCAAACAATAGTTTCATTTACATTATTACTTTTTCAATTAAAACGTACAACGGAAGTGAAATAACTTTTTATGAATAAGCCAAGCAAATTTACTAGAAACGTACACAAAATTGTCGAATCCTAGAAATACTATTTTTTCAAATATTTTATTTTGAAAAGCCATTTTACTATTGTAATAAAAAGTTCGAATCACGATTATATAAAAGTACAATGTATGCATCACATAAGTACTGTACGTATGTATCGCTGAAAATGCTGTGCAGCAACTTGGCGTGCATAGTTAAGAAAAAAAGCTCGGTGAAGGATGACGTTTTCTCAACAACTTGAGCATCAGGTTAAGAAAACAATAATTTGACGCAATTAATTATGTAACTGCAAACCAAGTTTCTGATTCTGCAAAGTACAAATAAAAAAATCAGTGATGTACCCCTAGACCACACGGCCCTTGAAATCGTACTATATTTGCATCATTTGAAAAGTTACGTTAAAGTATTCACTTTGTACTCTATTACAGAACCACCATACATCTCATGAAATCTATTGCGTCGTATGAATTTTGGTGTAATGGGCATAGTTTTTGCAGGCTGGAGGTTTTAATTACGGTGCGCCTAACTTGCTGGTGGCAAAGGAATATCGATATTACTCGCTATACGTATCGCTCCATTTCCGATAGTCTGTCCCAGTACAGTCAAACATCTCATTTCTAATAATCCCGTATACCGGATGCGGTAACTGATGTGATGTTAGAATAATCTAAGTAGATCAATTGTTGCGAAAGTTACTGATGGAAGCGGTAGGTACATTTCTGTAAGAAAATCGTGTATCTTCCCAAGCTTTATTTCTTAACCATCCACGTCAAGTTGCTGCACAGCATTTCCAGTGATACATACATAGTGTACTTGTGTGATGCATATGTTGTACTTTTATATAACTGTGATTGGAACATTTTATTATAATAGTAATATGGTTTTTGAAAATAAAATGCTGAGAAAAATAATATTTCTAGATTTTGACCATTTTTGTACGTTTCTTGTAAATTAGATTGGCTTTTTCATAAAAAGTTATTTTACTTCTTTTGTACGTTTGAATTGAAAAAGTAATAATGTAAATAAAAATATTGTTTAAAAAAACATAAATATTCGAGGCTAATTAGAATTTTGTGGATAGTGAAACAACCGATCATTTTTTCGAGGGCATCTTTTATTATTTGGCGTTTTTTTTGCTTGTTAAAGTTTTTTGGGGGATTTTATATATTTTTGAAATAAATATATATACAGGGCTACTGGTTATTGGTCACGATCCCTTGAAAGGGTTGTAGGACATTTTCCGCTATAAAATAACCTAGCAATGTTTAATGCAAAAGTCAGCCAATCTCGAGATTATTTGAAAGTGAGGGGTAGGCAACTTTAAAAATTAATAAAAAATAACTGGTGTATGAAATCAAACTTTTTTATTATTTGTAGTTTCTTCACCTTACTGCAAATACTGAATAGGGGAATTACCCTAGTATACAGCGTGTTTGGCGCATAGACCGACACATTTGTTTGGGTAATTGGGGGCAGTGGGAGGTCACGTGTTAATTTTTCACCCTTACACCCGTATTCATGAATGTACCTTGAGGAATCCTTATTCCTTGTTCTTTGTTCAGAACAAAGAACAAGGAAAATTTGTAGATGCATGAAAAATGGCAACTTCTAAATTCATTATAAAAGAAGCTTATTCGCTTTATTTTGACCACATCATGAACGTTCATGGTCACACTGCGACTCGACTTGTTGATGCAAGTCAACCAGGGTCGTAAATCCTGATACCGAACGCGTGAGATTCGACACTGCAGTCCCGTGATTGAACTCCCGCACCTCAAACTAATGTGGTGAAGGTGGTTAATTGAAAACAATTGGAGATGAACTAAAAACAATTTAATTTATTCACAATTATTTACATCGATCAGTAAAAGTACCGATCATTGATTCACGTTATTTCCGGGTAGTAATGACGACGGTGTTGATAGAATTATCTTATGGAGATGTTTGAGTAATTTATTCGTGAGAGGCAAGAGCTCCGCGCTGATTGGACTCTTGATGTTTCCTCTTCGAATGTTTGATGATTACTGACTAAAAGGAAGTTCGAGTCTTACATCCGTGGTTGGTGATGAGAGCTGTCTCACAAACGGGGGATGCGATGCCACCCCTCGGAAGAACAACAACTAATTTCATTGGTCCAAAAATGTAGAAAAAGCAGTGGGTGGATTGTAGCTGTCACCAATCACGGATGAGAAGTGTGAGAATAGAAAATACTGGTCAGCCCTGGCGCACACGTGTTTTGACCAGCGGGGCATTCCAGTGACGAACTCTTTGGCGCAATGAAAAAACTTCGTCGCTAAACTCTACCATCACGTGGACGCTTGGTAAATCCCTTTATTAGGGGTACATTGGTGCGCGATATGCGCAGTTTGAACGTAGTCACGTATAAAGGCTTAGAAAAATAAAAGTAACATTTGCGAACCAAATGTTGAATTGCCCTGCACGTGGTTCACCGAGCGAGCGAGTCGTCGAGCAAACCCGTGCGTGGGCTATTGACCCTTTTTTATGGACTTCAGGTAAGAGAGAAATACTCTTCCCTGTCGTGCCTTGGGACGATGTGGACATTTATAATTATATAGAAAATTTTAACACTAGCTAAATTCTTATTTTCAATAAAATTAATAATCAACTGCTTGCTCGTTCCGTATGCGACGGAACATAGCATACCGTTGAAAAGAGTATGAACTAGAGAACTTTTGGAAACAAAGCTAAGTTCAAATTTCCTTTTAGTTTTTTTTTAATGATGCATTCGGAAGGTGACATTTTTCATACATTTTTAAGATCTTGGAAGCTCATAAGTTATTTTCTTGAAACCAATTGTATCAAATGATAATTTATTTATAATAAACATACATTGCAGAATACAACAAAAGTTATTTCGGGCTATTACAACCACGAACGAAAAAGTTATGATGTTCTAAAGGCGAAATTTCGAGTTAAAAAATCAGATCTCAATTACCGTGGCATTTAGGACATAGGGTCTAAGGGGGAAAAAAATAGCAAATGAGCCCCCTCAATCCCCCAAAAAACTGTGTCGGTCTATGCGCCAAAGACCCTCGTGCGATCTTGGTGCAAAAAAAAGTCGACCAACGATTGAAAATGTGCAGATATGAACAATTGTCGTCCCACGAACCTGTCTTAAACTTTCTGCTGGTAATGAGCCTCGTTCAATTCAGCATCCACCTCGTCTCTATTGGGCTTTCTTCGCTTATTGTTGCTCGTTCTCGCGGATGCTTCCTCCGAATTCCAATTGGCGTTCCCTGAATTTCAGAGGACGCGAGAGCGAGAGAGAGAGAGAGAGAGAGAGAGAGAGAGAGAGAGAGAGAGAGAGAGAGAGAGAGAGAGAGAGAGAGAGCGAAAGAGACGCGGTTCGGGGGAAAAATTGGAAACAAACAGAAACAACTGTCTGTTTGCTGCTTTTAAAAAGTTGATCTATTTTTTGATTGTTCAGTCTCCACTTACGATGGCGTTGATGTCAGGAAATTGAGTTACCAGGTCCAGTTTCTTTCGTCTCGTCGCCTTCCGAGTTGCCATCTTTCGGCCTCTGGGAGTTCCCGACATTGCTGTCACTGAAGTTTGAAACTCTGACAATGCACGGTATTGGCCGTCGGATCAGAGCTTTACCGGGCGTGGAACGCTTTTTTGAATCAGGCCATGACGCCGATGCCGGTAACGTAACTGATCCGTATACCTTTTCAGGCGCTCAAAGAGCGGAAACATTACCGTTCTGTGAAGTTAACGTCATCGGTAGATTTTCGAACGAATTTCAGACTGATGTGTCACGAGTTATTTTCAATCCGTTAGGCGATACAGCCCGTGAAAAATGACAGTTCGTGCGAGACTCGTGACAGGCCGGCCAAAGTGACATTTCCCGTTTCGTCCTTTGTCGCTCTATAAATTATGGGCCGAAGCGTGGGGGTTGCCGACATTCATGAGACTTGTAATTCTACCGAGCCAGCGATGATGTTCAAAAATCAGATTATTAAATGCATTCATAATCTTTATTTTCTAGAGAAACGAAGCACAATCAAGCACAAAGCACAACGAAGATCAATAATTTAGTGTTTTCCACATTTGACGGCACCGTGAAAGTGTTCGCATTGCCGTAGTGGCTTCTGTCGGGTCGACGGTAGTGAACTTTTCAAAATCATTCACAGGGAACGAATCCGAAACTCTGAAGGTTATTCAGATAATGAAACATATAACAGAATTTTGATAGACCGTTTTTCATATTGGATTCCTCTCGATCCGATGAAAAGACGGTTGAAACAGGCGTATTTATGAACATCGAATGTCATGTAAATCTCTCTTAGAATCGACGTCTTTTACATCTGGGAACGAATTCGAGTCCGCATGCGAGTGTTTCTGTTGTGGAATAATCCCTACAAACTGCGAACTCCGCGCTGAACATTGGTTTCGTTCACGTTCATAGCCCTCAGCAGCAGCAGCAGTCTAATGGCTATTTTCGTGTCGAGGGTGGTCAATTAAGAAAAAAATCATTCTCTGGTAACCGCATCCGAACAGTCTGAAGGTTATTTAAAAAATGAAATACAAAACAGACTTCGAATAGACCGTTTTTCATATTGGATTCGTCTCGATCCGACAAAAAAACGGTTCAATTTACTGCGTTCGTATGTCTGTCTTTCCGGCTCAAATTTGTAATCCATTGTTCAAGCACTTACTGGCATCCGATTGAGATGAAAGTTGGCATACCCATGCAACTTCGGTGACAATGCAATAACATGGTACCATAGAGCTGGTCCGATGATGGAGGCAGGCGGTGGGCTATGCAATTCCTTAATAGCATATACTAGGACAGTCGAGTTTGTTTTGTTATCAGCTCAGAGACAGCTCATTTGTTTTGTTATCGTCAGCACTTTTCATTACAGATAATAATGAAAGTCTGATAATAGTGGTGCGAGGTGGGCACTGAAATTTCCAAATGGGAAATGGTAAAACAATCGAGTTTGAGCTCATGAACTTTGTTGACTTGAGCACTATTTATAATTACACTATTATAAAGTTTGTTGTAAAACCTTTATAGCCTAAGGCAAGGTTTTTGGTTATGCCGATGCCTGAACGGCATGGGGTCTGGCATGACAAGTAAATAAACAAATTCTAATACTAAAAAGTATAACATAGAATAAACGTAAAAATCTTTAAAAAAAAAGTATAACATAGAATAAACGTAAAAAAAAACAAGCTTTCATTGATTAACTGATTTATTGATTAACTATTATACTAAAAAATAATATTCAGTGTATAGTATACAGTTAAATAGTAATGCTACTGAAGAACCCCATACTTGATCACTGATGACAGACGCAGGCAGTACATACTTAACCCCTTAGTAGTCAGACGAAAATGAGATTTTCGTGTTACTTTTGTGTTGGAAAAATATTTTTATAGATTTATCCTATAATTTCAGTATTACGGTTTTTGAGGTTGCTGGATCCGAATCTGCAATTAGATTTCCAAATTGCGGCGGCCGCAAATTCGAAAAATGGTTTTATTTCGACGAAAGTTAAATACAACCATTATCATTCTCCTTATGACTTTCGAGCTCGCTGAATCCGAAGCTGTAATCAGATTTTCAATATTCAAAATGGCGGATCCAATATGGCGGGAGAAAGTTTCGGTTTTTATTTGATTGTTGATTTGAAATTGAGCGCTTTAATTCGAGAAAATATCTTACATAATATAAACAATACTATAAACAATATAAATATCTAACGAGAATTTTGTTTGTCTCGTATTATGTATTATGTGTAAAGATTGTAGTAACCTTCCACTGTGCGTGGTACCTTGCTTCCAAAAGTATCACGTATGATGGTGTTGTCAGGTAAAATACCGAAATTCTTTTTTATTTGTTGTTCAAGCAAAAAACTAAAGGTTATAAATTGTTGAATACAAAAATCCTAAGAACACAAAAAATAAAATAAAAAACCACTATATACAGAAAACAAAAAAAAAAAACAAACAAAAAAAAATCGAAATGAAAATAAACAACAAAAAATTGAAAAAAAAAACATTTTTTGGAATTCCAAAACTACAGAAAAATGTGTAATACGAAAAATATGAATAAAACAAATAAAAATATGAATAGTAAAAACAAAATTTAAAAATACAAGAAGAACAAAAAGTTAAAATACTGTCCCATCCGGAAGGGATGACAACATAAAATTTCGTTTCCCTCTTTCTTAACTACGCCTAGCGCAAAAGCACAGGATGAGGGTAAAAAGGGAGATGTGTGAAAAGGGAGTTTAGGCTTCAAATGTCTACGCGGTTAAGAGATACGTAACGAGTTTGACAAACGTAGCTACCAGTAACAAGGTTCTCTTATTATTTAATTATGTTTGAGGTTTGGATACCTCGGAACACAATTTTGGTAATCGAGAAAAGATACAGAAACATATAATCGGCTTAGCCTACGTTCGCAGTGTGGTCGTTGCTCGTAGTCGGATGCAGGGCCTTCGCTCTCGGGCCAGGTACGCTCACTCGTACAATCGATGATAAGACCGCTCGGAAAATGTCAAAACAGTGTGCGTAATTGATAAGGTGCTACTTCGGACACTTTGCGTAGTTAAAACTATGAACTTGTCTCACAAACTTTAAGATAGAGGATTCGACGTGGAGCAAAGATGTAGTTTGTGTCGCGATGATGAATGAAGGATTTCAAGTTCAAACTACAGGTGACTGACTTGGGTGATGAAGCTTGGGTAACTGACTTCGACGGATGGTAATGGAAGTGACTTCAACGAATGGTGATGGAACACTGAATTTTTGTAGGATACTTCTTCGCAAAGTAGAAATTAGGAGAATTTTCGTCCATGGGGGAAGGGCAGAAAGCAGGATATAAAACAAAACAATATTCTTTCACATTATTTACTATGGATAATTTGTCATAAATGGTTTGCTAAATTTTTATTTGTCATTATGTATCCGAGCTTCAGATACTTAGAGTAGGGACTCAAATTCGAAATTCGCAACCACAAACATCTCAAGATACAAATTTTTGTCGACATCCAACCACCTTTCGACTTTTCTCCGTCCATATTAGATCCGCCGTTTTGAATTTTAGAAATCGGATCTCAGATTCGCATTCAGCTACCTCAAAACCCATAACATATTCACACTCGTCGGAATAAAATTATTTTTCGAATTTGTGACCGCCATATTGAATACGCCATGCTGAATTTTAGAAATTCGATTTCAGATTCGAATTCAGCGACCTCAAAAACCATGACATACTCACTTGCGTCGGAATCAAATTATTTTTCGATTTTTCTCACGCCACATTGGATCTGCCATTTTGAATTTTCGAAATCCGATTTCAGATTCGGATTCGGCAACTTCGAAAACCACAAGGTATTTACTTTCGTCGGAATCACACTATTTTTAGAATTTGCATCCGCCATTTCGAATTTTGGAAATTCGATTTCAGATTCGGATTCAGCACCTCAAAAACGACGTTTTACCAAATTACAGTCAAATTGATGTAAACCTTGTTTTTAATAAGATTGTTTACGTTTTTTAGCGTTGAGGGCGCGCGACACGGCATTTCTCCGTTCTTGATTCTCAAAGTTGTATTTTGGTCTCTATTTTTTCGGCAGTTTACGGAGCCAATGCTCATACCCACTTCGTTTCTATTTGAGTTTGTGTATTAGGTTGGTATATTAGGTTTTTATTAGTATCACAGTATACTAGAATCTCTTGGCCTCGGAGGGTATCACACTCAGAGTTTCCACCCCCGCTACGTGGAGACGGAATCTTATCTACTTTCTAGCCTTTTTAGGGTCTCGTGTGACATATGCGTTCAGCAATCCCGGTTTACGTTTATCTTCTTATTAAGCGCACTATGAGTTGTATTATTATTATTATTTCTCTTCTTTCTTTTTTCACTATGTCCAGTCGATTCGATTCCGATACATGCCCACGTGGCAGGCATACTCGGAGCACATCTTATTTTGGACACTATGGTTGGTGTCCTTTTTCTTCATTCTTGTGCAATTTCCGCATTTAGGTTCCTCCACTCTTAAGCAGCTATCCCTGAGATGGTCTTTGAACCGCAGTGCTCACAGAGCTGGTCTGGAGCACAGCAGTTCTTTGCCAAGTGCCCGTAGCTCCGCGGTTCGATGGGTGGTCCAACCAATGTAGGCTCGACCCTGTTTGATCAGTTTCATCATCGATTGTGCAGGGACCTACACAATCCAGTTCATGTTGTACCCTTCGTTTCTGAACTTGTGCTTACTGATCACGTTCGCTGCTAGGTCTCTCTCCTTGTCATCCGTTTTCGGAATGAGGTTCTTGCCAATGAGGTCGTTCTCAACTTCCTGTTCTGTATAGCCCACCTCGAGATCATAAATTATTATCGAGGGGTGCGTGCGCTGAGATTCCATTGCCCTGAGCTTAACCGCGCTCAGGTTCGCGTTGATGACCATTGTTGGGAGAAGCGCCGACGGGCCTCAAACATAGACTTATAAGATAGACTGAGCGCTCCCATGAGAGACACTGAACTAGCATATAAAGGACAGAGATGTATCGGGAGTACTCTTTTCTCTTTTCACCCGGCGTCATGGTGGGAGATAACGGAGCAGTGGAAGTGGAACACAGCCTCGCACACGTCAAATGCGCATTCATTTTCCTTTACCGTTCTCGTTTCGCGTTTCTGTCGTAATTTTGTGCTATAATTTATTTAGTATTGTAGTTAAAAGTATGCAATAGGAATGGTAGCGAACTGCTGCTTTTCCAAATCGCATCTGGGTCAAGAGGAAGATGTAACTTTTCATAAGTAAGTTAAAGTACTTTGATAAGAATTTCAAATATTTTTCGGTTTTTTTTCCTTAGGTACACGCTTTTCGCGTTTGTTACCTATTCTTTCCCATCATTAATGACCGTTCTTTCCTCTACTATTTAACTCCTTTTTGTCTCCATCTTTCCCCCTGTTCCCCCCCGTTGCGGCCGCAGCCGACTTCCCCCTCTGTATTATATTCATCATGACATTTCTGTCATGGGTATAGGGAAACTGCGGAAAACCTATACCAATACCGCCGGTCATCGAGTTCGCCCCCCAGTCGTGGAACTAGTCTTATTTCGCCGCGAAATGCCGAAGAAAAACATTTCACGACGTAATGTACGCGACTAGGATTCGAACCCGGGACCTCCCGGTCCGCTGGTTTAGTGGCGAGCACGCTAACCACTAGACCATCGCACCAGTTAAGAATTTCAAATATATTGAGTGTGTGGAGGTTATGTTTTTTCCATCTATGTAATCGCGTTCGTAATCCGATAATTAAACAGTCTCGCGTAAGTGTTGGATATTGTTTATCTAAAAAGAGACTATTTTCTAATTTTAGGATACCAAGAAACGAAAACCTTGCCAATGAATGGATTAAAATTATAAGTGGAATTGGAATAAATATTACCAAAACTGCAACTGTGTGTAGTAAGCACTTTGAACATAATCAATTCCAGTACAAAATAGTTGGCAGTGCCATAAAAAGATCTTTGATCCCGAACGCGATTCCAACGAAATATGTCGCAGCTCCTCCATATCCAAGGTACGTTAAATTTAATGAGAAAATATTTCGAAATTATTCCCAATGAAAATTATTCCAGCAACTGTGATGCAGAAACTGAGAGGAAGGCAAAAGATGACAGGGAGGACGTCATGATACCAGAATCTGTTCTTACGTAAGTCAAACAATTTATATGAGGCTAGAAATAGAAAAATGTACGTAATCATCAAATCCTGTGTCGACAAGCCAAACCGTACATGGGCTGTATATAATCAACTTTATATTTTTGATATATTATTTGTGTTCTTTTAGTCAATCGGTTGACAGTGATGGATATTTTTTTTTTTTCAGTGAGCTAGTAAACGATGAGGCAGAAGATGGAAATTCAACACTCTCTAAAAGGTACTGTAAAATGATTCATTCATAATAATCACTACTACTTCAGTTATAGATTAAACAACGTATTCTCATAGAAAAGACGACTCTGCCGCTAATATCAACAAAAAACGGGCTCGAGTAAAGACGATTCGGTATATTGGGGACCTAAGCCGTGAAGATTTCACTTCTGATGAGGCCCACGATGTCGTAAAGAGTTATGTCAGTGGCTGCAAAAATGAAATAAAAACATTGAAGCAGAAAGTACGGCGTCTGGACACAAAAATAATAACTATGAAGGATCTGACAGATGACCTAAGAAGTTATAATATGTTAACGAGTCAAGCTGCAGAATTTCTACAAGTAAGCACTCTAATCAGGAAATCATGAAATCTGACAAAAAACTAAACCGTTAAGCTAGACATCGTAAAATAAATAATCGTATTATTTTTTTAAGATTACCAAGATAAGAAGGTAAGCCTTAACGGGTTAGTTGGGAACACTTTTTTTTTCAAATGAAACACACGAAGACTTGTACACTTTGAAATGTATACTTTGAAGTATTCTTCGACTTGTGAATATGTGAAATCGTATTTGTACTAATATCTTCTCATAATATTATTATGTCTTATTATTATAAATCTAATATATTTTACTTTACTCGGTATGATAACAATCACACCTTATAAAGCAAAATTTTGTACAGTGCTGGACGGACAAACTTTTCCTGATCTCGTATGATTGCACACACTCGTCAGAAAAAGATTTTTCGTACTCATGTCACGATATACTATAAATGATCCTAAAAATTGTTTACAATAGGAAATATACACAGGTTTGAATCATTGAAAAATTATATAATTGAACATTATTTCAATTATTGTACAATGTATTATAATTCAGCTTATAATTCTTATAAGTTGAACTGATACTTAAATAAAAGTGGGAACAAAATGTTAAAAAATCCAATCTATACCTTGTCTAACTCATTTTCATTCATTTTTCTTCGTTAGACATCAATGAGTCCGGCGTTGAATGAAATATTTGAGAACCTACTATCGGATGAGAAGAGTCCCAAAGTTTATCCTCCTGCATTACAAGAATTTGCGAGCAGTTTATTATATTATTCGACCTCGGCGTACGAGTACGTAAGATGTACTTTCCTGAAAGCTTTACCGCATCCTCAAACAGTCCGAAAGTGGTTTCGAAGGGTGGATTTTTCTCCAGGGATTCACACACCGATTTTAGATCATTTGAAAAATCTAGTTCAAGAAAACCTCTCGAATGGCAAGAAATTACAGTTCGGCATGCAAGTAGATGAGATGTCTATAAAAAGACTGACTGAGTGGGATGGAAACAAATTGCATGAACTAATCGACATAGGAACCGATGGCAATGACTGTGAAGACGTTGTAGGAGCGAATTATGCGTTGGTGTTCATGCTTGTGGCCCTCAATAGACATTTTAAGACCCCGATAGCTTACTACTTCATACATAGTTTAGCAAGTGAAGAGAGAGCCAATATTACGAGACAAATTCTACTGTTTGTACATGAGTACGGAATCAGTAATGTGTGTTCTCTCACATTTGATGGAGCATCTACCAACATTTCAATGGTCGAAGAACTCGGATGTAACATCCGGAATAACGAAGAAAACACGTTTTTCCAGCATCCTGCTACTGGAAGTCCAATATTTGCAGTTTTCGATGTCTGCCACATGGCTAAATTAGTGAGAACCGCTTTTGCTGATTTCATTCTAATCGATGATCGCGGTAACAAAGTTGATTGGCATTATATTGTTGAACTTGTGAAGTATCAAGAGAAGCAAGAATTACATTGTGCCACAAAGATTAGACGAAGGCATATCGATTTCAGGAAAGAAAAAGTGAAAGTCAAATTGGCCGTCCAAGTTTTGAGTACAAGAGTAGCTGATTCATTAAAGTTCCTCGAAGAAGATTTGAAGGTTTCCGAGTTCCAGGGCGCTGATGCGACAGCCAATTTCTGCAGGACAATGAATGATATCTTCGATCTTTTAAACTCCAGAAGAAAACGTAGGAAAAACCCGTCAGAAGATTGCATCACTCCAGAAAATATCTATAATTTGGAAAAAAAATGGATGAATTTATTAAGTACATACATGGTCTGAAATTAATTTACAAAGGCAGAGAGATTTCTGTTTTGAAAAGTCACCGAAGAACAGGCTTCTGGGGATTTATCGTAGGAATGAAGAGCGTATTAAATCTGGCACATTATGTTTTTGACAACCAGTTGATGTCATACTTGTTGACGTATAAACTGTCGCAAGACCATCTTGAAACATTCTTTTCGTGCTGCAGGAGAATGGGAGGCTTCAACAACAACCCAAGTTGTCGCCAATTCAGATCCGCCTATAAGAAATTATGTTTACACGTCAACTGCATTGTTCCTCAAGAGGCAAATTATTCATTGCAAGATGCAACAGACTTGCTACAAGTAAGTTCAACTCAGGATAAAGATGACGATACGTTATTGGCAGATGCAATTATCTTCGATCATGATTACGAGGCCTCTAATGGCTGGAGTTGGAATGAGTATTGCAACGAAGTAGTTGCTCATATTGCTGACGCAATTGTCAAATCGTTAAAAAAAAACAGTCAAATGCCCACTCTGTCTGGAATCTCTGGAATCGGACAAATCAACTTCGTTGCTTCAAAAAAGGAAAAATAGAGGTGGCTTACTTAATCCCAGCGATGACGTTGTGATACTTTGCAAGACTGCTGAAAGGGTAATAAGGAGTACAAATAACATCCTTACCCTGAAGAATGTACTACCAAAACTGGTCATTGACGCTAAGCGGTTACTTCCAAATAATTCATTTCCGCTACTTGATATGTATCCCGAAGAGTCATTAGTTATAACCAATCACAGAAATGAGTAGGTGGAAAAAATTTTAACCAAATATTACAAGATAAGATTGCATCACAAAAGTCGTTCGCTGCAGGAATCGGTTCAACGACTCAGAAGTTTCCACAATCGACTTATTATCTTGCTAACCAGTGATTTAAGTTTCTCGCGATATTCTAACATTATTTTGATTCATTTGTTATTTTCTTTTTCATGGTTTGAAATTGTTATGTATTGTTATGCATGCACACAAGTTTGTTCATAAACACTCGTGACGTTTGGAATCTAAAGTTAGGTTAATTTACATCCATTCGTAACGCAAGCGCGTGATTTCTCCTCATTCACCTCTGCTGCCTCATCCCCACCACAAGTATCCTGAGACAGAGAGAAGAGTACTCCCGATATATTTTCGTCCTTTATATGTTGGCTATAAGCGGCCCATAAGAGCGCTCAGTCTATCTTATAAGTCTATGGCCTCAAAGCGTCGCCGGCAGCGCCGTCGACGTCTTCCGTCGTGAAAAACGTTCGGCTTTGCTCACAGGGCCGAGCGCGGCGCTCCGTAAATAAATGGGACTATTTTGCGCGCGCGGTTTTCACCGGTCTCGGCCATTATCGCCTAGACCTCCGCAGAGTCAAGTTAGATTCGTGTCGAGACCTTTGACCATCGAGTGCCTTTTTGCAAAGTAGGAATACCGCTTTTAATCGCCAAAGCGACTGCGTGCTTTCAGAACCATTTTTGTAATAACAAAATACGTCAACTCTCGCCGCGCCGTGCAATTCGCATTCAGTACCAATTGAACCGGTCCGTCTCGATTTCGGACCACACGGCCCGCCTTACGCGTTCAAGTGTTACGCGAAAAAAGAGAAGAACATTGATTTTGTTGGAAAGCCCGCGGGGTCGAAATCTTCCCTCGCTGTGCGAATAAAAGGTCCATCCGTACTTCTTGAGATTTTCTCATTGAATCCCCCCGCGACGAAGCTGCAAACCAGATATCTCGTGGTCGTCTTCGAACAACCATATTTGCGTCGTTTTGGGACACGACGCTCACTATGAGCCCCGGCTTCCCCGTTTGTCGTATCGAGGTCACTTTGACCTTGGAACGAATTTCCTTTAGACCACTGAGCAGGTCCCGACGGATGTCGTCGCCTCCTCGTGGATCTTGGCCCGTAGTCGGTGTTGTGATGAACGCGCGCGTCTCCTTTGGCTTAGAAATCATAATCCTGGGGGCAGCGGGTGTCGCTCGTACGAGCTTGGCCCCGCCGAATCCCCAGGGAGACCCTGCCTCGTCGCGGTTCCATATGTCTGCGGTAGACGCTGTTCCTGAATGTCCTCCCGGGCTAGCTTGGCCGTTTTCATTAATGCTTTGTTCACTGCTTTGAGTCGATCCATCTCGGTATTCAGCAGGTCGAGCTTCTCGAGGAGCTCCACCCGCTTTTCACGATCACAACGTGCTCGACGTTCGATTTCGCCGTACTTTTTTCGAACAAAAAGTACGACTTCTTGGTCAATTTGTCGCTTGCGTCCCAATAAAAATTTCTCGAGCAAATCTCGCTGCTCGGTTATCCAGTCTTTAAGAGTGTCCTCTTTAGGCTTGTTCTGGGTGATGTAGTCCCCGATCATGATATTCGCCTTATCCGCCGAAATCGGCGCAGTTGGCTTTTTCATCCTGCGTTTCTTGGGCGGCTCCGGGCTCGCGAGAAGTCAGGAGATCCCCTGGGGTCCGTTCGGCGCGAACCATACACCTTCGCCTGCCGCGAGAGGTGCATGGTTCTGAAAAGCTGCCTGACATCGGAGCAGTCGGTCCCTACCTCAACGTGCCAGCAGCCGGTTCGTTCGTCTCATCAGCCTGTTTTGCCGATGGTGTTGCCCGGGTGCCAGACGCAGCCGACGGGTCTTGTTGTTTTTTCGGTGCGGAAGGTGGCACTATCCCCTTCCTCTTCGTTTTTTGATTAAAAATGTTCATTGTGAGTCACACGAGTGTGGTCAGTAATAAAAATCCGCCCCGGCCTTCCTCCATTCTGAGGTGACGGGATTTTACAACCACGGCTCCCCAGGGTTGTGGAGATTGGGCGAGCTAAAGACCAGTCTGCTCTCCGGCCACGCATCCACTAGCCGCTGCCAAGAGCACGGGATTGAATGTTTTTTGAAGAGGTTCTCTTCCGCTTATTGTTAGTCTAGGCGGTGAAGCCAAGACCCCCGCTCCTGAAGTGCGCATACCACCAACGACCCCCTCGCAGAGTTCGTGCGTAAGGCGCGAAAACCGCTTGAGAGGTGTCGGTGGGTCGTTGCCACACTATGAGGCCTACAGTATGGTTGGCTAGGATGCCTCGTAGGTTTCCAAACTCCACTCTGCACTAGTAAAGCCGGGACATAGTATCCTGAGTATAACCTATTACGATTTAACCGCAACTGCGTTGTCTGGCCGTTACCACGGGGAGGTACGTAATAGGCAATTGTGCCGGCCTATTAATGGCGCCAGCACTTACAGGGCCTCTTGGTCCTCAACAGTTGGATTCCTTGATAGAGCATCGGCGTTGTTATTTTGGCGACCAGGCTGATGGATAAGTTCATAGTCGCAGCCATCGAGCACCGCTGCCCATCGACGTAATCGTGAGGTCGAAGCTTTGAGCCGTTTCAGCCAGATCAGCGGCTTTTTATCCGTTGCGAGGAAGAATTTACGCCCGTAAATATACGATCGGAAGTGTTCAACGGCATAGATTATAGCGAGCAACTCCTTCTATGTTGCATCGTATCGAGTCTCCGCGTCAGTTAAGGTTCTCGAAAGGTAAGCGACAATAGAAGCGCGGTGGTGATAACAGATGGTTGAGTGTAATCGGGATAGCGTAGTATGGGTTCCTTGCAGAATCTGTTCCGTAGCTCTAGGAAAGCTTGTTTTTGTTCGGATGACCATTCAAACGGAATATTTTTTTGAAATAGCAATGTAAGTTGCTTTGCTATCTTGACGAAATTGTCGATAGATCGGTGGTAATATCCGACTAATCCTGAAAACTATTTGATATTCTTTTGATTTTTCGGGATTGGGTACCCCTCCATTGCTTCCAATTTCAGAGGGTTATGATGAACGCCATCCTGGCTGATGATGTGACCAACATAAGACATATTTTTGTTAGAGAATTGCACGCTCTATTGAAAAGGTTCTTAACGTTTTATGATAAATCTACTATTTCATAAGTAATTCAAGGTGTTAACGTTGAATTTATAGTAAATTTCAAGATTGTTTTACTTCCGCAACGAAAATATCAGATTTATCCCGAAATATCATAGGACCCTCCTTGCAGATCATATCATCTCCTATAAAATCAAGTCATCAAATGATTTAAACATGGTGTTCGCCCGAAAGTTGTACTGAAAAAGGGGAATTTGGGAGAAATATAAGGATAATAAATTACATAGCAGAACGTAATATTGCGTTAATGCAAGAATATCCGAAACAGTGGCAAGGGACAACTGCAATGTCTTTTATGAATAGTGAAAGAACATCGTCAACGTTTTCTGGATACCAGAAAAATGTTCAGTTAATATCCATTTTTTGCACAATCCTTATATTTGAAATAAAAACATATAAATTCAAAGAAAAATGATAAATAAGACGACATAATACTCATGTGCTTTATAATGTACATCACCATTAAATATTGAAGACTATTTTCATAAAAATTAACGTTTTTTATTTATATTTTGATTAATATAAACATTATTTTTAAAAAACTCAATTTGCAATGATTATTTCATTTTCTAATATTATTTTTTTCGGATTATTCAACAATTATTTTCAACGACAACTGTTGCTGTATTTAACACTTGAAAAATCCATTCGCAGGTTATTCTTTTCATTTGCTTAATGATGACAGTCAACACCATATATTATCTCTGAGTCCCTTCTCTGACAAGTACATTAGGTCAGAGTGTACGTAACGGGACACTATAAAAATAGGACTTTGAAAATTAAATTGACTGGGGGATGCGTGAAATACTGTTATGGGCACGGGGCACCCAAATAAACCCAAACAAACCCAATGTGTGGGTTTCTTTGAGGGACGCATTTGACCTTGTAACTTCGAGGTCGTTGACCCTAGACATAAATGACTCAAACAAAAGTTACTCCTCTCGGCGCCCGCTACCCGATGACACTATAAAAAAGAGGGGTTAATTAGGGTCATAAATTCCGATCGAAATTTTTGTCTTTTTGCCTTTTATAATAAGGAACGCATTTGACCTCGTAACTCCGAGGTCATTGACCCTAGACATCAATGACCCAAACAAAAGTTACTCCTCTCGACGCCAGCGTAGTGTTCCGTTACGTACACCCCAACCGCACATTAACACTGCTACTGAGTTGAAAATCTACTATTATTCAAAAACGCCTCAGATGCGACATCATACGTGAAATCTGGGCACAGAAATAACGAAGCGCATTATCATGAATATAATTTTTTTGTATTATTACTGGTGTCACATGACAAATATTTAAAAAGCGATGGACCGGTTAATTTTCCAATGTCCTGAGCGATCAGAGTCAGGCCTGCAAATCCTTCTTCGAATTTCTCTACTCACAATGAATATTCACGCTTTCCCTGTGTTAAACAATTGAAAAATCCATTCGCCGATTATTCTTCTCATTTCCTTAACGATGGCAGTCAACACCGGACGATATTCCCTGAATTTTTTCTTTGACAAGTAACATTAACACTGCTGCTGCATCCAAGAACTGTCGGAAGACTCACACGCTACACTACGCATGAATTCCCTTCTTTGACAAGTCGCATTCACGCTGCTGCTATCGAAGCATGAATCCCTTCTTCGATAAATGATATTCACATGGGTACAATCGAAGAACTATCGAAAAACTCACATGCCACTCTGCATATGAAATGTTGTCACAGTCATCATAATACCCTCGATCACAACTCTTATCATAAAAAAAATTATTGTCGCTTCCATTTGTACAGGGTCCTTCCCTTTATTACATTCCCCACCATATCCCACTTCAAATCCCGACCTTGCAGCCGCAGCCGAATTCTCCCTCTGTATCGCATTCACCATGACATTTCTGCCATAGGTATAGGGAAACTGCGGAAAGCCTATATCGATACAGCCGGTCCCAGATTCGCTTCCTAGTTCGGTAGCTAGTCGCGTTTCGTCGAGAAATAAATCACAGTTCCCTAGCTAGTCGTGTTTCGTCGAGAAATAAATCACAGGCTACAGTTATACACACGACGCACACACGTACCGCCCGATGTGCGTGACTTCCGTGTAGAACTGGAGCTACGTCCCCCCGTATATATTTTTCTCGGAGACTACGAGCCTGCGATTCGAACCCGCGACCTTCCGATGTACTGGTTGAGAGGCAAGCACGCTAACCACTAGATCAGCACACCGGTTCACAACTCTCAATATTTTTCATCATTAGAGGTGGAAAAGCATTGAAAACGTTTAGACACCTATTTGCAGGTTGCTAGCCGTATTTTCTCATCTTTTTTCAGTAATAATAGATCGCTGAAAAGCAATAAAGAGGTTATAGTTCTGTCTTTCCAGTACTAGATTTTTTCTTACCCTTTCTTGACGCAAGAGTTCCACATTTTTTACATTTATTCCTTCCAGTATGATGTAGATTTGATTCGTGTTTCACTAACTTTGGCTCTGAGAAGGGCCGTTTATTTCGTGAGGTGTAATCTGCAATTTGGAGAATCTTCGCCAAATTAATTTTGTAACCCTAAAAAGGGCCATTAACCGTAAAGAGCTCTAAAAAGGTCCATAAAAAAGGTTTTTTATGCGCTTATATCCACTTTCACTTTGCTTTGCTATTTTACTTTTATGCTCTAACCCTACTTGTTGCAAGTTACAGCCGAGAGAAGCCGTACACTTGAAGAACTCGACTGTTGCCATTTCAAGCGTGCAATCGTTTGATTGGCGCGACGTTCTCGGACAACGACGCGAGGACTGGCGCAGCATTCCCGAACAACGACGCAAGGATGCGCAGAGCGAGTCGAAAAATGTTTCTCTTCGCGCTGTAACGCTGAGTGGTAATCAATAAACAAAAGGACGTATGTAGTAATGCTTACGATCCGACTGAATAACTTTCTTTAATTGAGAAAACCGACGAGCTGGAACGACGACAAAGGTGGAAGAAAATTGGAGGTAAAAAATCCGCCCAGAAATTCGGCCGAATATTATGAGATCTCAAGATTGAGTAGACGGATCGAAAAATAACCCGAACAAAATCGAAAGGAAAATATCACATATCAACTTCATAACATTTTCGATTCGTCGCCACGTTTTCGCGTAATGTTGATTCAAAGTTCAAAGTCGTCTGCTAAAAGCCCATCTTGCTGTACAAAGAGTCGCGGTGTGTTCGTCGGTGAGACGGTAAAACTAATTTTTTTAAATTGCATGCCGTTAAGACGCTGCTGCGTCTCTTGATGTATCGAGACGTTCGAGATAACGCGAGTTATGGAGACACTGCATATGTCCGGTCTATGTTACGAGGCTGCGCAGAGGGAGTCCAAAACGCGTCGCTTACTCCGTCTGTTGAAAAAAGTTTTCATCAACTCTCAAGAAGGCGTATGTACTATGTTTACGACGTGACAGAATGACTTTATGCGATTCAACAAACGAGCGCAGAACAACTCTGTGGTCATAAAACCGCCCAGAAATTCGGCCGTAAATTATGAGATCTCAGGATTGAGTGGACGGACCGAAAAACGACATCAACCAATTCGATAGGAAAAAATCCCATTACATTGGGAAGATGTCATTAGCTTTTCGATACGTCGGCCCATTTTTGCGTGACGTCGATTCAAAGTCCAAAAATGAACAGTAAACGACCGACTTACTGTATGCAGATTACGCGGCGTGTGCGCCAGTTTATCAGTGGCATTAAAATTAGTGGCGTCAAATCTTTTAAAATTTGTATCACTTGGCGTCGAGACGCTACCGCGTCTCGTGATATGCTAGCTGAAACTTTTTTCGCGATCGACACCAATTTAGCTACCTTTCTCGAAATTGCAGTTTTCGAAGTGATTTCGTGAACGAAACGATAACTATTGTTTTGTCTGGCCAGCGAGTAAGACACTGTAAAGATGCTGTATATCGTTTCGACTATTTCAAGCTTGCGTGTACATATTCAATGAATTTTTTCGTCGACGCTTTGAACCAAATGGTTCTCTAGACTGTGGACAAGAATCGATTTCCTTTGTGGTATAGCGTAAGCTATAATTACCGAGAATTGATGGAACGCCCATCAGAATTTTTTGTCAAAGGAATATTCAATCGGGAACAATCACGAAACCGCACTAGTCATACAACCACGCACAAGACGCTTCTTTCCACACCATCGATCCAAAGCCCCATCATATTGGGATCCCATCAGTTTACCACCGTTAGGCATTGAACTACGATGGATATTTTTGATAGTCGCTACTATAGGATGAACAGACGTTTGATGGAAACTATTGGTCAGTGGCCTTATCAACCTTGCAAGCAACGACGTCTTCTATGGATCCTGATGTATTTTAGCATCGGAACGGTCCTGCTAGTTCAGGTATTCGAACGGGCCATGATTTGCTTTTTTCCGCTATGATAGTCGATGATGTAAAATAACAAGTTTTTGTTCATTCAAGTCAAGGGAAGATATTTATTAATTATAATGTACTTTGTCGAAAGATAAATATTATTAAGAGTCAAAACAAGTCTTGACACACGTGCAATCATCTGTGCTACTGAAAGAGTTGGATTAGTTCAATGACACACACACACAGATACACGTACGCACACGCACAGACACACATACGCACACGCATACACACACACAACTGAAAAGAATATTAGGTACTTACATTGCATCCTGGTTATGCGAAGCAAATTTTCTTTTTTTCTGCCTTTTGTTGGAATTTGGTTGAAAACACGTTTTCACACACCTCAGAAAAAGCAAACAGACAGAACGACACATCGAAGAACACGAAAAGAAAAAATTGACGTAGTATGGACAAGTCTGGTTTTCTTCGCCGGCTCCTCAGTTATCATTGGAGAGTTTTTATTTTAAGCCTTCGAACTGTTTTATCGCTTGAAAACATCCAAATGGTATTTTTGTTTGTTTTCCAGGCACTTAAACTTGTACAGCTATGGGGAAACGTCGATGACATGGTTGAATGCATGGTACCCATGGCTGTACAAGTCGTCGCCTGCCTTAAGTCATCAAATTGTATTTTTAACAGCGTCAAGGTAATCTACATAAATTATTTTCATTAAATAATAACAATTGAACCTGCAGTTCATCTTAGATGAAAAGACTGTTGGATCTAATGAAAAAGGATTGGGCTAATCTTACCGATGAGGGAGAAATTAAAATTTTGATTACCTACGTCGAAAAAGGATTCATAATGGGTTTACTATACGTAGGTAAGTTAACACATCGATTATGTAACTTGTCAATCTTTTGTTGAGGTAGTTTGTGTTTTTGGTTCCCTGGTGATTTACCTAATGGTACCTCTGACCCCGCAAATTCTTGATGTTATTTCGCCCCTCAACGAGACGCGTCCACGAAAATTTTTATATCAGACCGAGTATTATATCGACGAGGAAGATTATTACACATCAATCATGGTTCACAATTATTTCGGATCGATCCTTACGATTTTGGTAGTAGTCAGCGTGGACGCGATGCTTCTAGCTTACGTTCATCATATATGTGGAATATTTACGATTATAGGGTGAGAATTTGCTTTAAAAAAATATGTCCATACTTTTTGAAGTTTCATAAAATTGATTACTATTCGGAGCGTAACGTAACTTTTTATGCCCGCAGACATCGTATGCAAAATTCGATCAAATATACAAAGCATTCAAGCGGTAACATCAATGGGGGCATCAACAGTGAAAACTTCTACGCTCACATTAGCAATTGTATTAAAGATCACAAACAAGCTCTCGAGTTAATAGATGAAAATTTGAGAAATAATTAAATTCCCAAAGTTCAATACTAGTACGGTAATGTCAATGGATTTTTGTTTCCATATAAAGATTTGGTCATCTTATCGAAGCGTCGTACTCGATGTCGTTCCTTTTTCAAATAGCAGTCAGCATGTTTATGATCAGTGCGACCGGGTTGCAGGTACGATGTGTTTCACAGTTCATACTACTCGGATATCTTATGTACACATTACTTTATTACACGGCCCCATTGTTTCATTGAACTTCCTCAATCGAAACAGATTATTTCACATCTCGGAAGCTATAACGAGGTTTTCAGGCACGGGCAGTTTATACTCGGTCAGTTGTTCCATCTTTTCGTCAACAGCTGGCCCGGTCAGATGCTGGTGGATCACACCTATCGTTTTCGGGAATCTGTGTAGGTTTAGGAAAAATATATTTATGTTGAATCAGAATTGCAATTGGTCTGAACTACAAGTTTCTGGGACGGATAATTTACAGCTAATGCGTATAATGATGGTAATCGATTTTAGATACTTCGCCGAATGGTATAGATTTCCATTATGCGCAAGGCAGCTTGTGAGGCTCGCCTTGCTCAGAAGTCTCAAACCCTGCAGAATGACGGCTGGGAAAATATACGAAATGTCCATCGAGAATTTGGGCAAGGTTAGATTAGTAGTACAGCTAAGCTGGGCCGTACTTAAGTACTCGGCAGACGAGTGAGGGGCCGGTGAGGGAGATTGCACGCGATAGTAGAGCGCTCAGTCGGTGGCGTTGAGAGGAAGGGGGAGTATGATTGCTTGATTATTGACTATGATTTATCGTAAGAAAACTATCGAGGAAGAAAGGTGGGGTGGGGCTTGTCAAAGTACATCATGGTACCTTAGGTGCGATTTGGTATGTAGATCGATACCTGGTGGGGGAGAGAGCGAAGCTAGCGGAATTCATGTGTGTAAAAGAGATGGACAAATCGAATCACCGATAAGGGAAATGCATACTCTACGCGTAGCAGAGAAATAGAGAAACATTGGACAGCATGACGGTGAAAGTGATGCAGCAGCATGAACGTATAACGGAGATGGACTGATGGAAATAAATGTACGTGGGAAAGAGTTAAATCGATACGCGATTGGATTTATTTGAATGGAATCTTGAACACATCAAACCTCTTTTTAAACCAACTATCGTGTCTTCAATCATTTTAACCCGCCGTTCGAAATTAATGAAACTTGTGAAAAGGATCGGATCGCAATTTGTATAAAACAGGGAAGGATGGAATGATGATGGTATAGTTAAAGGCATTATTGTTTTTATTTTCACAGGCCTCAAGAATAGCCTAACACACACGCTGATAATTGACAATCGATGAGTGATTCTTTAAACGCCTTCCATTCACTGATCACTTCTGCGGCATCATCTTTATTATTAATAGCATCGTGATGTGAAACCGTTATAAGACGAAGACATTTTTTTCGTTGATTCGTTCTGCCGTTTTTTCATAGAGTGACCAAAACTTTATCTCCACTGCTTGCGAAATCAAATAAATATAAAACAACTTGAGGTTTCATGTACAATGAATTACAAGTATTCAATTGAATTTTGATATTTGAATTCCGCGATGTAATATCTGCGATTTTCAAATCTCGAATACATAAAAAAAAATTTACATGTTGCCCCTTAAGATGAATTTCTGAACTATATGTTCATATTAAAAAAATAATCAGGATATCAAGCCTGGTTTTTTGTGTGTTTTATATCAAGAGACGTGGCAACACCTTGACGCCAAGTAATTAAAAAAATATGTCGACGGCATTGACAAGTTCGCGGTGTACTCTTTATCCAATAAGATGGCCTTTTACTGATCGTTTTGGATGTTTCAATCGGCGTCACGCAACAAAGCGTCGATGAATCGAAAATCTAATAACGTTTTATCAATGTGATGAGATTTTTCCCTTTCATTTTGTTTAAACTATTTTTCGATCCGTCCACTCAATCTCAAGATCTCATCATTTTCGGTTGAATTTCAAAGCGATTTTATGATCCTAGAAATTATTCCACTCTCGTGGTTTAGTCGAGTCGAATGAAGTTATTCGGTTATGTCGTAAACATAGAACATACGTTCTTTTGAGGGTAGATTAACACTTTGATTAACAGCGCAAAGAGTGACGCGTGTAAGGCGGGATATACATTTAGACGAGGAAAAAATAAGCAGTTTTGAGGGATTTTTAAAAATACGTAATAATTATTATACATTTATCAAACTATAAGTATACTTCAACAGTATATTTAAGTATGCAAACCAATTTTTTTATATTCGTTTATCATAAAAATTGTGGAGCTGTGGCAGAGTGTTACAGCAAGGTTGCAGTGTGAGTTACCAATCGGCGTGCAGTCTAACGTCTCGTGGATTTTGATTTGCAGAAATATTCAATTTTGTTTTCAATCAGAACATGTATAGTTTCTATTTGACGGAAATTAAGACGAAGCAAATGCAAATTTAAGGGAATGCCACGTATTTACAAAAAAGATCAACATTTTACGCGAAATTTCTGTAAAACTTGGATTGAAAAAGTAGTTTATTTTTAAAATTTAAGAACAATTCCCATCAAGTACAAAGTAGCAATATTATTTATTTTTCTACCAAGTTTTAACTTAATCGGCTTAATAGTTTTTGGGTAATCCTGTACACTGATTTCGAAAACGCAGCATTGAGAAAAATGCGATTCAATTTACATAGAATGTGAATTAAATTTTACTAAGTACTTGTCATAACTAATTACTTAAGTAATCTGTTGAAATGTAATTAAATGATCAACTACACTAGTAATTGTAATTGTTAGTTGTTAATTTAAATACTTTTTGCCCACCTCTGCCTGCCCCTCTGCGCTCGCGCTACTACATGCGGCGCGCGCTCCGAATCCGAGCGGTGAGGCACAGCGTTGACGGGCTGTAACGTTTGAAGTTTTTCGAATTTCGGTTTGAAACTTTGGGAAAATATTCTACATATATAGTTCTATCGTTTAAAGGGGAAAAAATGAATCGATATTTTAATCGTTGTAAATATGTATCCCGCCTTAAAATTCGCACAGCTCGACAGGTGACTGCTATCTTGCCTGCTATATATACTTAATATAATGTGTTACAGAGTGAGGCGTTTTAACGGCAGTAATGTCCCAACATGGTTAGAGTGTTTATAAGTAAAGTGTAAAACAAACGGCTGTTTTTACGGCCAGAAATAAATTCAACGAAGGTTCTTCGTGTCGCAAATTTGAACCTCAAAGAGTTCTTTTAATACATCAAACAAACGGCCCTTTTCAGGGTCAAAAATACATTTGCTCAACGTCTTCGTGTCGCACTTTCGAACCTGATTTTTTTTTTCGAATTTATGAATAGGAAGGCAAGCAGAAAATTGAGTTTATCTACATAAAACTTTGCACTCGAGCGAATGGAACGCCGAAAAATGTGGAATTTCCTCGCATCGAACATCGCTAAGGAAAAATATAAATATATTTTCAGGAACTGAAAATACCGAAATATCGACTTTTCGTTTCTCAGAGGCAACAAAACGTATACCCGTAGGTATCGAGGGACTGAAGATATCAGTTAGCTTTGCATGGAGCACAGTAAATGAAAAATGTTTAAGCATTGCCATGCCAAATCCAGGGATTTGCTTGGTCGGAATTCTTAGATTTAAAGTAAAAAGGCAAAAAAATTATTTCGCATCAATTGAACGACAAACATGCATCTTCAGATACCGCCGAAAAAACTTGTTCAGAGGCACTTAGATGAAATCATATTTTACACTAATCAGAATGGAAAGCCAAAAATGTCGAACTTTGTTGCATCGAGCGAGGTAAACGGAAATGTATAAGTTCAGGTTCTGGCTAGCTAGAAATATAAATGTTTCATATATCGCTCGGGGGCTATAAAAAATGTATATCTGCAAGTATCGAGGTGCCGAAAATACGGATTTGTTTCACCTTAACCACAACGACTGAAAAATATCTGCAAGTGTTGCGAAGGTAAATATGAAGGCATATATGGATTTGTTCTCTACATCACCGACAACAAAAATGCATGTCTTTAGGTATCGCGAGGCCACAAATATGAATGTGGCTTGCATCGAAGCTCCGCAATTGAAATTTTTTAGGGCGTCAGCTATCGAAAGGTCAAAAATGTGTATGACTCGTAAGTCACGCATTGCCAGATAAAAAATATACTTCTTGGCTTACTGAAAATCATTCAGAGACAATTCAATCATACTTTACGCTGAAAGGGACAGAAACCCAAAAATCTAGTATTTTCTTGTATTTAACACAGGTAACGAGAAATGCATATTTTAAGATACTGAAAAGCGAGAAATGTAAATTTTTCATTGCTCGAAGACAACGAAAAATGTATATTCGTAGGGATCGGAGAGCTGAAAATACGGATTTGTTTCGCATCAGGCGTAATTAATGAAAAATGCCTGTCGGCATCTCGAAGCCAAATGGAATCGTTAGCTCGATCGCAAATAACGAAATGCCACAAGTATGAATTCTTCTTTCATTAAACTGGGGCAAAGAAAAATTCTCAGAGCTTTACGTAACGGAAAAACAAAAATCAGAATTTCACTGATATCAATCAGACAAAAAATACACATCTTTGGGGACTGTGAACCCGAAATTCGTTCGAAGACAATACAACATTGATATCTTATGAAGTGGTCTCAAGTGGTATCAACAAAACGCACAATCCATGTAGTCTCATATAAAAGTATCTAATAAATATACATTTGATTGCCTGGATTTTATAGTTATAAAAATAATAAAAATTAAATAATTATAAAAATAATGAATATTTGAAAAACTATACTCAGCCAAAAAATGAAGAGAGCAGAACATTAAAAAAAAAATTTTCACCGTTTTGGAAAGGCTGTTTCGGCTGAAGTAGATAATTCTCCACTTCGTGGAAAATGATTGTATGAAGATGGAAAAAAGGTTTGTAGTTTTGAGATCTTTTGATGATTTTTTTATGCTACACTTATTGCGTAGTTATAAAGAATATCACAAGACAAACATATTCGATTTTTTTTTCTTTAAAGTTGTCTCTGGCCGCACCATTTTTTTTCCGACTGAATCAATATCAGGGTCATTGAACCTCATGATTTAGCTGTAATGTATTTTTTCTGTGCGATAATTTGTCGCTTATATCAGCCGCTGGATGAAGAGTCACTCTCTGGTCTTTGATTATAGATATCTCATGAACTAATGATCGTACAGCAAATCGACTGGCAGTTTCTTAAACTCGAATAAATTCTCTATAAGCCGTGATTATTAGTTTGGAGACATTTTTTCACCCTTGGCATTAATTTGAAAAAAAGTACAAAAAATGAATTTTTCTGGGTTTTTAGAAAATTCATCGGTACATTGAAAATATTCCTCTAAGTACTAATGTTTACAGGTTTTTTCAGCTAATTATATCTCTAAAAGTAGAATTTCAAATTGATCCGTTCACACGTCTTTCTTTCCCGATTGATCTGTGTTTAAAAAAAATCATATGCGCAAGTTTATTGCTCCTTTAACATAATTTAATAATTATTATAATGAAAAAAATCGTTATTTTCCCTACAATTTGGCATTAAATACTCATCAAATCTCGAGATTAAAAACCTTGAATAATTTTTTTTCCTCAAAATTATTTTTTTCTTTTTTTAGTAATATTCTACCGCCAGTATTACCCAAAGCGCACACACATCCGCATTTGTGTGGGTGTGTGTGTATTCGTGCGTGCGCCAGTGTGTGTGTGCGCGCATTTAAGGACATGAGACTCTACGGCTCGTCACTTCCGCGGTATTTAACGACCCCAAACTCATACCTTAGGTTTCGCGCGTACCTGCGTGTATGTGTGTATGCGTGTGTTACCACCTCTGGTATGGATTACTGCTTTCAATCTTTCCACCATATTGATGCATCTCCTTATTGCTGCTTCGGTAATAGTCCTCTAAATTCACACAAGTGCTCCTGCTAAAGCAGCTAGGTTCGGCCAATTGAGCTATTCCCGTCGCCATCAACGACCCATCGTATTCCCAACGTGTTTGATCGGATTCACATCAGAGCTCATCGCTGGATGCCTCAACACAGTGCTGTCATGACGTTCGAAAAATCATCTTGTGGCAATAGCTGTGTGAGAATGAGCATTACCTTGCATCAATATGAAGCCCCTTGAACGCAGTTTTGAGAAAAGCGTTTTCCACAACGACGCCAAACTCGTGGCCATCTGTCGACACTGTATAGACCAATGTTTTTCAACCTTGTTGAATATTTTTCTATTGGTTTTGTTCCAGCTGTATAGGGTCTTCTCCTTTTTACGAGTCCCAATCCGTCACAATTTCCCTCGTTCTACCTCCGATTCCACGTCCCCCCTCTGCCGCCCAGTTCACACCACCACCCCCCCCCTCCCCATCTTGCGGCCGCAGCCGACTTCCCCCTCTGTATCGCATTCACCATGGCACATCTGCCATGGGCAGGGGGAAACTGCGGAAAATCTATACGGATATAGCCAGTCCCAAGTTCGTTTCCCACGCACGGAACTAGTCGTCTTAGGCCGAGAAATGTCGAAGAAAAACATTTCATGACGAATGTGACGCGATTGGGATTCGAACCTGGGACCTCCCGATTCGCTGGCCAGCACGCTAACCACTAGACCGACGCACCGGGCAACCTTCTCGAATACGCGACCCCTTTACAAGTAAAAAAATTCTAGTGACCCCCCCCCCCAGAACTAGCAAGGAAAGCTTTGAAATTATTACTGCCATTTGCCACTTCCTACCTATGTGAAGTAATAGTCCAGTAAAAGAGACGAAAACCCAGCACTTTTAGCGTAGAAGTAGAATTTTTGACTGAAGCTAGATGGATGCATACTGAAAGTAGCCCCAATGCAAATTTGCCCCTCAACTCGCCCCGATCCTAAGAAATAAGGGTTGAAAACTTAAAAATCGCCGTATTTCGATAATTGATTGTTGTTGAGAATAACAAAATACGTATAAAGTTGTCTGACGTCCAACCCCCTATGTTTGGAAATAGGGGCACAAAAACGATTCGAAAATTCGGGGTTGATGCGTGTGCGAGCGAAGTAGACATATCGTTGCGTCCTTATCGGAGTCAGTGGCGTTTTTGTGCTGCTATTTCTAAATATAGGGCATTGGATGCAGTTAACTTTACACGTATTTTATTATTCCAAACAACTTTTGTTCGAAACATTTTTTGATCGGGCTATTAATTATCGCGATACGAGGATTTTTAAGTATTCAACACCTATTCCTTAGGGTTGAGGCGAGTTGAGGGGCAACATTTCATTGGGGTTACTTTCAGTATGGAACCATCTAGCTTTGGTAAAAAATTCTAATTCTACGCTAGAAGTGCTGGGTTTTCGTTTCTTTAACTGAAATATAACGTTCTCTTCAGTGGTAAACATAAAAACTAAGAAGAGAAACAGGCTCCAACTAGAAAATGATTTGGTTATTTGCGTCTCAAAAATAGAACCACGACTCGACAACCAATTACAAAATAAACAGGCACAGCTTTCTCACTAAGATTGTTGTATTTTCATTTGTACTTCTACCTGGTCTGCGATCGCGACCCTCTGAGCAAGACTTTGCGAAACGGTTTATAATCGTTTGACACGTGATGTTCCGCGGCCGTTGTCCCGGTCGTCGCTTTCGTCGTTATTGTTCTTGTTGCCGTCGATTGGGGAAGTTGCGAGTGTTACGTCTCCGTAAACTTTTAATGTTTTGTTTAGTAATATCAATAATTGGGTTTTAATTAACGGGTTTAACTTTCATTATTTTCCGACGACTCCGTCGCCTCGTGTCTCTGTGCGGTGTCGGGTGTGGAAACGCCGATAGTGAGACCGGATGTACCCGATCGAATTCCGCTGATCGAGCATCGCCTGATCCGCGGAGTTCGACCGTGGGACTTGGGGAGCGAGCAGCTTTCCGTGGCCGTTGTCAAAAACCTCCACCGGAGTGATAGCCACCGAGCTAACATCGGTCTGGTGGCGGTGATTATTTTATAGTTCCCATCTAGCCACGGAAGTAACCTGGTGTTGGGGTACAACTCCGGTCGAAAGCAAGTCGCAATCCCTGACTCCCGCGTCTTCACGGGTTCGCGTTCGTCAGTCTTCGGTCGTTAAAACGGTCTCGCGAGTACCGCGTCCCTTGGTTGTTTCCTGGGCACGGACTCCTACTCGCGCACAAAGCGTTCCGCGGCAACCATAATTCCCTTGCATTGGGAGGTGGATAGTATCCCCCAGTGAACCCGGTGCAAAAGGTGGTTGCACAGGATTGTGAGGCTTGTGCGTAGTCGACACCGACGCGATAGAGACGCATTAATTATTAAATCTAATTTCATTCTACCGAAATAACATAAGAAAAATCCGCGCCGTTAAATCACTTTGTATCGAATCTACTAGTTCTATATTGTTAAAATTAGGCAGTGTGCATGTGTGGGGTGTGTGTCTGTGTTTACTCATTCAGGCGTCAACACATCGTAAGTCGGCTACTATTAATAAATAAACCATATTATAATCGGAAGCACCAACGTATTCTGGCATCCTCCCCTTTATCCTCCCAGAGAACTCGGGCCCACATGGGACGAGCAGAGCAGCCCACAAAATAATATTTCACTCGCGAAACGCGGGGTACCGTTCGGTACGTAACACGAGCAATAACATTCGCTTGAACGAATGTTTCTTGTTGCTCGACCGTCGTGAGTTGTGTGTCGGCATTGTCCCGGCCGAGGACGGTATTCCGCGGTTTCCCGATACCAATTGTAGGCGCGAGGCACAACAGATAACAACACGCCTATCATGTTACCTACGACACGATACGAGTAAACTTCCTCAGCAAGAGTCGACACCCGAGCAATTTCGGGTGGTGACTTGTTGTTTGATCGGATAAATGCCGTCTCACCATGATTGAGTAAAGAAATTTAGATTATTTTTTTTAAATAAATAAATGGGTGGTTTTGAAGAAAAAACTGTTTTTTCAAAGTCCTGAGGATCTAAAAAAAAGAATACTTAGTATTTTTATTTTGAGAAATAAAAATTTCGTCGTTTTTATTTTAGATATTTGATGATTATTTTTTATTTATTTTTTTTTTGTTGAGTGCTACTGTATTATTTATTATAGCTTCCATGTACAGTAGGGTGGCCGTTATTTTGGCTTCGGTAAAAAAAATTCAACGTCTAGCAAAAAAACTAATCAAGATATGAAAAAAAAATCTGTGTACAATTTGGACGCGCTGGGATAAGGAGAACCAGTGCCACCGAGCAGTTTAATTTTCAAAAATACATGCATTTTTTAATGGCCGCACTGAAATATTTATTAGTCTCATAATATTAATTAAAAAATCTGGAATTGGGTACATTGATTATACATATTAAGAGTTACAAAATATATTATTTACTGTTTTTTTCGTACCTTTACATGATATATTACATAAGTAATAGCAGTCCATCTATCAAATTATTGAAGTAGAGTACATTTGTTTACGCTCGGAATTTTTTTTCGATATTCGGCGACAATTTGAAGAACAAATTGTATTTGATCTTCATCATAAGTCAATCGATTTTTATAATCGGTGATAAGTTTGATCCCTCGCTCCGCTATATCATTTCAGACTCTTATTTTTTTTCATCAATTTTGCGCCCATTTGATAACTCTCGTTCGAGTCCCAAATAGATACATCGGTGTCGAGAAAAGTATAATCAATTTTAAATCGTTCAAAAAACGCCATAGATTCGGGACTAATGAAGAAATCAATGCCTTTATCGAGCAGAAAAGTAAAGTCTGACTGGAAAACCTGATACCGTTTGGAACCGCATCGTAAAATCGAAATAGATTTGCAGAATCGTAAAGATTTCACGTGTTGTATTTTTTTTCTATGTCCAACAATGGCAAACCGACTCGGTCGGCAATGCTCGATCGGTAAAAATGAGCGGACAAAGCGCCACGACCAAATTTCGAACTATTTGTCTGCACTATATTTTGTATTATCGCCATTACATTTACGCCATTTTGAAGCATTCAATACACGATTATTATATTATTATTTGCATAAAAAATCCGCTCCGATAATTAATTCACTGCTTCGATTTCCCTCCATAATGTGACCAAACCGCAACGTCCGTTTTCAAATTTTCTATTAATTTTTCAATCTACTCCCCACTGTACATAATTGATGGAAAAAAATCAGTAAATAATATATTTTGTACCTCTTAATATGTACAATCAATTTACCCAATTCCAGATTTTTAATTAATATTATGAGACTAATGAATATTTTAGTGCGGCCATTAAAAAAATGCATGTAATTTTGAAAATTAAACTGCTCGGTGGCACGTATTCTCCTTATCCCAGCGCGTCCAAATTTTACACAGATTTTTTTTTCATATCTTCATTAGTTTTTTTGCTAGACGTTAACATTTTTTTACCGAAGCCAAAATAACGGTCACCCTAATGTACAGGGTACTTCATCTTATTACATTTCCCTCCATCTTCTACTTCACATCCCCAATCGATCCCCACCTTGCGACCGCAACCGACTTCCCTCTTTGTATCGCATTCACCATGACATTTCTGCCATGAGTATAGGGAAACTGCGAAAAAACCTATACCAATACAGCCGGACCTGAGTTCGCTTCCCAGTTTCGGAGCGAGTCGCGTTTCGTCGAGAAATAAATCACAGGCTACAGTCATACACACACGACACACATACGTATCGGTCCCTGTGCGTGACATCCGTGTAGAACTGGAGCTACGTCACGTCCGTACTTATTTTTGTCCGAAACCACGAGGCGGCGATTCGAACCCGCGACCTCCCGATGTACTGGTTTAGAGGTAAGCACGCTTACCACTAGACCAGCACACCGGTTGATTTGACAAGTATTTAATGCTAAATTGTAAGAAAAAAAAAACGATTTTTTTCTTCATCTCAACAGGCAGAAAAAAGTCGTGCCACTTTTGTGCTATGACACATATGTGGGTATTTGAAAAAAACGTTTTTACTACATCGATTTGACTGTCATTTCATAACTCATCGTTTTTGAGGTAGCTGAATCTGAATCTGAAATCGGACTTCCAAAATTCAAAATGTCGGTTCCAATATGGCGGATGCAAATTCTAAAAATAGTTGATCTCCGACGAAAGTGAGTGAGGTACCTGCGGGTAATAAGGCCTGTCGGCTAATAAGGCCTGAGTGACGAAAATCGTAATTAAAATGTCTGCTCTCGCTCAAGGCCACACTCACAAATGCCTCTATTGCATGAATATGTCGCTACAAGTTTGCGGAGACGCAACACCCCGCGCCGCGCCCCAGTGTTGCATGATCCATAGCAAGACGCGGCCGCGCAGCACCAACAATATAAATCGGTCCGAATAAATCGTAAGTACTTTTTTGTAATATTACACTTATCGCAATTCAAGGTTCGATGATCTTCGATGTTTGAATAACGTATCGTGGTCCAAATATTTTTTATTTTTATTTTCTTACATACGTGGTCGGCGGTTGTTAAGGCCTACTAAATTTAACCATAGGCCTCATTATCCTTCTACTTCTTGTATCAAAGTTTGTTTGTTTATAATGTGTTTTACATTCGTTTTAAGATGTTACGAATCTAAATAAGTAGTACGCATATTTAATACTAATTATTTGATCGTTATCTTTAGTGCCTCGATCCCGATGCCTCCTAAACGAGCGTTGTGGTCAGAAAACGACCTGGTGTTAGCTGTCGAAGCAGTGAAAAGAGGAACTTTAAGTTCATATAAAGCTGCAGAGAGGTACAGGGTTCCCAGAAGAACTATTAGAAACTATATCCAGAGTGGCAGTTTGAAAAAAAAAACGCTGGATCGACTAATCTTACAGAGGAACTCCAGTCACGAAAGATCTGTTCGACAAAAATAGTGAATAAAATAAAAAAATCTCAACCGCAAAGAAAAAAGATAGCTCCAAGAAAAGATAACAGTGGTACTTCACAAAAGCAAGAGTACTGTCATGGGTGTGAAGAGGACGATATAGCTGATATGAGGCAATGCACTAAATGCGGCAAATGGTATCATGCGGCGCGTCGGTTTGTCAGTGGATGATACGGATGACTTCAAGTGCTGTTAGGCGAGGCAATTAATAGTTTTTGAAAGAATGTCAAGTCTAATTGCTGTATTCATGTGATTATTGATCTCAAATACCAAATATATTACGTATAGTTTGATTATGTGAGTATGTTAAAGCCGTAGGCCTTATTATCCTACCATAAGAAAATAAGGCCTACTGGCAAGGTTTTTGAAAATGTGTAATTTTGTTTTTGTTTATGGTACAAGTTACCATTTTTCGTTTATATTTGATAAAAATTGAGCTTAAATAATGATTATCGTTAAAACATGTTGTTTAAATTGGATATTTTTAATTTCATCTTAAATACTATCCCTCAGCTAGGTATTATCACCCGCAGGTACGTTATGTTATGGTTTTTCAGGTCGCTGGATCCGAATTTCGGATCGGATTTCTAAAATTCAAAATGGCGGGACCAATATGGCGGGAGTAAATTCGAGAAGTAGTTGGATTTCCACAAAAATTTGTATCTTTAGATGTTTATGGCGGTGAATTTTGAATTTGAGTCCTGACTCCAAATATCTAAAGCCCGGATACATTATAACGAATAAAAATCTAGCAAACCATTTATGAGAAATCATCCATAGTAAAAAATGCGAAATAATATTTTGTTGTGTTTTATATCCCGCTCTCTGCCGAACCCCTAGTCGTGAATCGAGGACGTGGCGGTTGTTGACTCCGATTTTGTAATTTTCTTTGTACTTTTTGTATTTAAAAAATTGTTTTTACAATTCATGTTTTTAATTTTTTTTTCTCGTATTTTTCGTATTCCAAATTCAAATCAACTCAATCAAATCAAAACTCAAATTTTCTCCCGCCATATTGGATCCGCCATTTTGAATATTCAAAACCCGATTTCAGATTCGGATTCAGCGAAATCAAAAACCGTAATATTGAAATTAATGGATAAATCTATGATTTTTTTTTCCAACACAAAAGTGGTACAACAATCTCTTTTTCGCCTGACTGCTAAGGGGTTCATAATTATTGAATGATGTTTAAGGAGCAATAAATTTGCTCCTGTTAATTTTTTTTTAACTTTGATCAATCGGGAAAGAACAACGCATGAACGGATAAATGTGGAATTCTACCGGGCTCTTAGGGATACAATTGGCTGAAGCAATAACTGCAAAGTAGCGGTAGATTTTCTGAAAAACCCAGAATAAGTCATGTTTTTGTACTTTTCAAAAATAATAGCAAGAATGGAAAGAAGCATTTCTCCGAAACAATAATCAGGGCTTATAGAGAATTTATTCGTTTTAGAAACTGCCGGTTGGTTTGCTGTACGATGATTATCAGATATCCATTACCAAAGACAAAAGGATAACTTTTCATTCAGCGGCTAATATCTCAGCGACAAACCGTCGTACAGAGCCCATCAAAAACCAAATTGAAGCTAACTTATAAGTTCCAATGACACTGATACCGATTTAGTCAGAAAAAAAGTTCTGAGACCAGGGACAACATCGAAGAAAAAAAAATTTGAAACATTTTTGTCTCGTGATATTTCTTTTGATTGCGCAATAAGCGGAGCACAAATAAAAATTCATTAAAATATCTGAAAACTAGAACCTTCAAGCTTCCAAATGCTTTTTTTCATCTCCATACGATGATTTTTCACGAAGTTATGGTCTTTCAAAAATCACTAAAAAGTTTTTTTTTTATTTCTGTTCCCTTAATTTTATTGATGAGTGTATTTATGATACCATTATCTCACTCATATTGCGAATGCCATTCCTTAGGTTTCCACCAGTTCAAATATCTTGAAACACTTTTCGGCGCTAAATATCAATTTGAAACTATACACGTAGAGTTTCGACAAACATATTTGAAATTCACTACTCTTTGGATTGAAGGTAATGTAAAGAAGGATTTCATCCCTTTAAAAAAGAAGTTGAATCTTTCTTTAAATCTTTTAAAAAGTGTATTTAATAAGTTACCGACCACGATTTCTGTGTTTTGCGGAACCGCAAAACACGGAATTCGATGCTCCGAGAATCGGTGCACGTGGCTGGAGCCCTCCCTCCCGCGCTTTGATTCGAAGCTGAGCCCGCTTTTGCACGACGAGCCAAGGGATGCGATCCCAAAGAGCCTCAATGCTACTGCTGGACAAAAGCTGCCCATTCGGTTACCGTTCCGTTTACGAGGTAACTCGGGCGAAAATTATCGCTCCCGAAGAGAAATTTTATTTTATAACATTTCGGCGACTGGGCCTCGTAATGATAAAGTTCTTGAGAAAATCGTAGTTCGTCCGGTTCAATTACGCGAGCGTGTTGACATTTTTTGTGACACTCGTTCTCGTACAGTAGTGTCGCGCTTAGGTTCCCGTCGCACGAAGTTTAGTGGTGTTCCGGCTTTCGCGATCGAGAGACGTATCGTCGTTCTCTCTCGCGTTCTTACTCTCGCGGTAGAGAGACGTTATCCGTGCGCTCTCGCTCCCGGATTCCGGTCGTTTTTGCTCGTATTACGCGTTCGTGTAAAAGTTTCGCGTCAAGTTACCGAGTGGTTTAATCCACTGGTTCCCGTAAAACATGATATAATTATTTTTTTTTCATCATAGTCTTCTCGCCTCGTTAACCGGTTCGTCCTGTTCTTTTTGTGCGGCGAGCTGCGATCGGTTATGATCCGGGTGTCGCCAACAGTCGCAGGTTCTGCGTGAATCGTATAAGCTACTTCCCCGGTGAATTCCGATCGCTCTACCATAGCCCAGAGCCGTGCATTTCCGCTACCATCCCTCATTGTGAGTGCATCCAGGACATACCGGTGATGATTCCGGTGAAACGAAGTTTTCCGGCGCTCCCGGGGAATTCGAATGCACCAGCCCGGGAAGACGACGAAAAGAATAAAAAAGAAAGCATAAATATTAAAGCGTAAGCAAACGGCCGAGCTGCCCACACAGAGCCATTCAAATTCAACCGAATTCCGAGGATTATCGAAACCAGACCGACCACGAAACCAAAGACTTACCATCGCCATCACCTTCAGAGGAACAGCAACGAGTACAAGTGCAAAAATCCAAGCAACACGGTACATAGCATGCACACGATACCCTCACCTGGAAAGCATATCCAAACAAGGGGCGGATATCGAAAAAACTATGGGTTCAATCGGCTAAAAAATACGCAATCAACTTGCTTACCAATTGGGTTGCACCATAAAAAAAAAACGTTTCTCTTATTATTTTCATAAAATTCAGAATTAACAACAAATATTCAGAGAATTTTTTCGGCAATAACGCCAGAAATAAGCTTTGAAGAAGCCGAAAAATTCGAAGTTTTATGGCGCTGGCGAAATGCGTCGCTATTAATGATGACGTCACGATGCATGTCCCGTTACGCGCGGTCGCTACGTGACTATGTCTAGCAGTGCTTAACAGTGTTTAACTGTTTTTCAAAGTACACGTAAAAGCAGGAAAATCGAAATGCCGAATCAATTACAGGAAAATTTTGTGAAAGCGTATTCTTAAGATTTACCAACACTCGACTACTTTGCAATTTTTCAATTTGTGAAAAACCGCGTTCGTTTTAATGCCGAAGTAATTCGGAACGGCAAGCTCAGCGCCTAGGTATACGGAATCATTCTTATTGATTAAAACGTGTTGCAAAAGAATAGCGGGGCCATCTAAACACTTTAATTACGCAGGCGGCCGACTATTCGTTTTCCATTCTGTCAGAAACGGTATCCATAACTGGACAACTTTTCAAATATCGCGCCAGTATGAGGACGCGTAGCCACGATGGGAGTTGTGATAGTCACGTGGTCGTGAAGAATGCCGAGTAAACCCCGAAACGCACGGGCTGCTGAGTAGACCCCAGAGGAGTCGCGCCAACCGGAGTTGAGAAGCCTAAGCGGCAGTCGAGGCCCGAACGTGAAGAAGGAGACACATGCTGTTAGAAAAAACATCTCGCGAGCCGAAACCGTACGGTACCGGGTGACGTCGGATTAAGCGGAGCGATAAGAACCACGGTGTGCGAGTATCTGAGTGGAAAGCGGCCGTGTGCGCTCGCTGTAATACGGGAACGAACTGTGTGATGATCTATACTGCGTGGAACTACCGGGTGTTCCAAAGGTATAACGCGCGAACTATTTATTGTTCAACTATCGGTCCCCTAACGCCCCCCCCCCCCTTATAGTATACGCCAAAATATTTAACTTGTACTTATATTCTAACCGTAATTAGTAGACAAATTGAGGCCCGTTTTCTTTTAAGCAGCGCAAGTATAGATTCACTTACCTCCAGGTGATACCTGTTAAAAAAGGAGAAAGAGAAAAGACTGGGCGAGGTGAAAAAATGATCACTTCCATGCAACCATTTTCGAGAAAAATGTGTTAAAAACTTTTTCGGTTATGTTGACCTTTATCCTCCTATAAATGTTTGACAGATCATCCCGGGAAGTTGGACTTATATGCACTGTGAAGTGTACAATATGTCCCGAGCGTAGAGTACACAGTAAAGGATATCATATATAACGTGACACTGCAAATCAATGAAGATGACGCAAAAATTCTGAATGTCCAATGTCACAACTGTGCAGCAGCAACTAGTAAGTTTATGACAAAGCTGATACATGCTCGACATAGCTATCCAATAGCCAACAGTAAATAATTCTTATTTTTCTGTTTCTTTCACAGGAGGTTGTAAACATTCCATAGCATTCGTTATGTGGCTCCTGCGTAGGAGTGAAATGCCATCAGTCACAGAAAAATAATGTTTTTGGAAAAATCTGCCTTCAGCTCCATGGAAACAACAAAAAAGTTCATCGAGGCACAATATTTTCAAATAGGCATATGAACCGTTCATCATCTTCCTCTGCGTCAAATCTAAATCCTGGAAAACTTTTCTTAGCGAATCTTCTAAAAAAAAGCTGAAGGAAGAGAATTAGATAGTCAACTGACAAGACATCATTTCACAATAAATGAGCGAAGTGTGATGACTTTGTCGATTCACCAGATGCTCATCGAATTGGGAAGTCTTGGACAAAAGTCGGCGAAAGGATTTTTGGATTTCGTGAAGACATTTTTTACACCGAAGTTATCTTCTACAGCGGAGGGATTGACACGCACACAGACTGAATCTTTGATGTGGCATGAGCTGCACTATGCAAGAATCACAACTTCTAAAATATTGGAAGCAGTGCACTACAAAACAGTTGATGGCTCTTTAGTGCGTCAGATCATTGGTGCTAAAAACGTTTTCACTTTACCGAAAATGCAAAGAGAAAAATACTTAGAAAACAAGTACTGGCTGTCGCTGCGAAGAAGTTGGATGCGAGATGCCGAAGCAGTCGTTTTGTCTTGATACCATCTTCTCTAATCTTGAGTGCTTCGCCGGATGCCATCAGAGGAGACTTTGTTATAGAAGTCAAAATGCCTAGCAAAGGCCACAACAGTTCAGACTTTCATGCAGAGTTGTATGGAAATGGTCCATGGAAAATGTAAAGCGCAGACACAACTACAAATGATGGCAACTGGATGTAAGAAAGGTTACCTCTGCGTAGCAGATTCTAATTTTGAGGAATTCCAGGAGGTTACAATAGTTTGCGAGTCTTACGATGAGACATATATAACTGAACTAATAAGTAAAGCAGCAAGTTCTTGGAAAAACAATATATTTCAAAAACTTTATTGTCATCAAAATATGTTAAAGAAAATAAATGATGAGTACACTCATGTGATACAATGTTTGCTTTTTTGGTATGTTATTATTTCTAAGTTCTTATTATAGGTGATTGTACGTTTACAAAAGCAGCCGCAATGATCAGTATGTTATGTTCGTGTGAAATTAAGGTATCAAAATCAAGTCTCCATCTGTTGCACATAATTTCAAGCATAGTTTTTTCGTAAAAAAATTTATCTCCATAATTTATTCTTTTTATACATAAAAATAGTTTTCAAATTACAAAAAAAAATTTATATAAATATATTTATGTATCTTGATGATCTGGGTGTCTGAAGTTACCCCTGCTTTCACCTTATCGACAGGAAATCTGGACTTAGGAGCATCTGAAAGCAAGAAGTCGAGTATTTTATTATAACAAGTAAAAAAAATGCCCATGAAAAAATTATTGGTGGTTTCTCTATCTACATAATTCTTATTAACCTCGGTATATTTGTGATTTTTTTTAAACAATAGATTCATTTACATTTTTTTTTCAACTTAAACTGTTGTATCCCCGGCTCGAGAACCCGGGATAGGTATTTTTGGGATCGTTGCGAAATTAAGAGTTGAAACTCAAGTTCGTTGAATCAGAAATATAAGTTTATTACTGGGCTGTGTGTGTCGGGTGTGTATTGCTATAGCCTGTGAGCTATATTTCGACGAAACGCGACTAGCTCCGAGGCTGGGAAGCGAACTCGTGACCGGCTGTATTGGTATAGGTTTTCCGCAGTTTCCCTATACCCATGACAGAAAATGTCGTGGTGAATGCGATACAGAGGGGGAAGTCGGCGGCGGCCGCAAGGTGGGGGTCGATTAGGGATGTGGATTGAAGAAAAATGGTGGGAAATGTAAAAAGGGGAAATCCCTGTACATGGAAGCTACAATAAGCGAAGCGTTCGCCGTAGCAGATACAAATAAAAAAAATTAAATTACTGGGCTGGTCTTATAATAATAAAATAAAGTCTTACATTTGCGGATGTTGTATCTGCAAATTTACACAACACAACGAGACGATCGATCGATCGAGAAAGTGTTTGCGAAACGGCATTTCGGACCGTTTACCATTCTCTGTGCGAAAGAGTTACACTGTCGCCAAAATTCAAACGCCATAAAGGCACTTTGCGACTCATCCTGACCAAGCATCGTATGGTGTTTGACGTAGGGCAAATTGCGACAATCAGAGTCGACAGTTAAGACAAGTTATCAGGGAACAGGCAGTCCTAGGTTGGCTTTTGAACGGTTCGGTCCTAAGGTTCGACCGACACACTGTAAATTAAATTATACGACCAGCCCAGTAATAAACTAATATTCCTATGCAACGAACTTGAGATCCAACTCTTAATTTCGCAACGATCCCAAAAATACTTACCCCGCATTTTCGAGCCGGTGATACAACAAAACGTACACAAAAAGTGTTTTACAGTGTTTTACAAGTGTAAAATCACTTTTTATGAAAAAGCCAAGCAAATTTAGGGCAGGCTGCGGTCAATTGGAATGTTTTTGAGAAAATCGGTTAGTGTGACCTCTTTGTATACCTTATCTGTTTGGCGATGGGCTTTAATTATAGCTAGATTATCTGGCTATATGATAGCATTATTGATTTTGCTTCTAATATGCCCTGAACTTAGGTAGAAGCTATTTAGAAACTTCTGGAAAACGTTTCATTTGGCCCTATGTCGGGGTCAATCGAAACGGTGCCTGGGGTTAGTTGAAACAAGTGTTTTCAGCTGATTGAACTGATGTTTCTACTAATCCCAGGTACAGTTAATGATGTGTATGAAGTGATAAAGTATGTTTGTTGTGAATAAAATACAATTTTAATTAAAATAATCGGTTTTATTGCTTCTCATTCCATTTTTAGTGTCACCGAAGGCACATTGAGGTGCTTCAATATTATTTTACTTTGCTAGTTTTTATTTACTAAAGATAATCAGTCAGATAATAGTTTTTGTTACTAGCGATGTACTCAATGAGATCGACATCGAAATAAATCAACGTTATGTTAAAATTTTATTTCATATGCATTCAACCTAACATTTATAAACTCATCAGCAATGACCTGTTGGTCTAAAGACAATTCTAATATAAACATTTATCAGCCTCATAAGTGTTTATTTATTAATGACTATCAGTCAGAGCAGAGAACAGTATTTCTTACTACCGAGTTACTCATTAAGATCGACTTATTTAAGAACAAAACTATTAAAAGTTTTTATCTAATATTTATCAACTTCTAAGAAATCAACAAAGAAAATAAATCAGATCGCCTGCTGTGCAAGCTTCGTATGCCCACAGCCTGTACCCAGAACATTGCACCCAGCCTTTTCCTGGCCTGCTGTGGTAGTAGCTTTCTACGCAAACAGTATACAACAGAAGTATTTTTCAGATTCATCATCTGTAGAAAACTCTTCATTTTGACGTTTATTCTTGTTCTTGCTTTTTTCTTTATTTTTTCCCCCGAGGTTCTTTTTTTACTCTCTTAGCCTATTTTCTGCGGTCTTTCTCTTCAGACTCTTTTCCTGTCTCTTTCTTTTATGGGGTATCGGTGTATATTGTTGGCCTTCTCTTTCTCCTACCCCTATTTAGCGTTTTCATATTTTTACTATCATATCAATTTTTTTGCATCTTTATATGCCTTTTTATAATTTTCGAGACCACCGCTTCCGCGGTTCGTAGTTTCGGACGGTTTCTTGGCATCTAAAAAAAAACAAGATTTGGAAAACTTACTTGCGTATAAAATGTTTGTTCGGGGTCAGTAGAAACACGTTTCAATTGACCCCGAACCGTTTGTTTCAACTGCCCCCATACCCGCGCTTCGAATAATTTATCAAATAACAACTAACCTAAATGTTGTAGGTAAGTGCTGACCACCATGACCTCACTAGGGTATTCATAATAACGATGATTGTCAACAACGCTGAAGGAGGAACAACATCAGTTACGGAGCAATACGCAAAATAATAGTAATAAAAAAATTACTTTTTGAGTCGAAATAACGATGCACCCACATCAAATGTTCGACGCTCTCGGAGCGGCGGCGTAAACTAAGTGACACGTTTTGATATGCAAAGCAGTTCCTTCCCCCCTTGGGGCCCCACCGCTATCAATAACCATCTTCGAGTTATTCAACTTGTTTTATATAACCCATGTTTCTATCGACCACAGTCTCCTCTACTAGAAACGTACACAAAATTTTCAAATCGCAGAAAAACTATTTTTCTCAATATTTTATTTAAAAAAACCATATTACTATTAGGTAAATATTCGGAAGTGGGGCTCCTGCTAGAATCAGGCTAATTTTTGTATAAATGGTTTAATATGGTTAACAAACATCATCCTTATCATTATGGTAACGGCGCATGATGTTTCCGGAAAAAAATAACCATATGCTTTTCGGTGGGTACTTTACTATATGCAGTAAAGTATCCACCCCAGTGTTCTACGCAACCCACGATTCCACGCACCCCACGATTCCACGCACCCATGGCGTCCGGTAGCGTAGAACACTGGGGTGGGTTTGTTGGGCACCTCGCATGGGTGCGTGGAATTGTGGGGTTCGTAGAACACTTGTGGGTGGGCGGCCCACGAGGCCCACGGGGCCACTCTCCCCACACTTCCACGACCCATCCGAGGTGCCCCCCGCCCACCCCAGTGTTCTACGCACCCGACGATTCCACGCACCCATCCAAGCTGCCCCCCGCCCACCCTAGTGTTATACGCACCCCACGATTCCACGCACCTATGGAATAGTACGCCATTCATTTTCAATAAGGATCCCTGCTTGCATCTGCGCTGCAAGCAGGAATCCACGTCCAAATTTTTAAATAATTTGTTTGAAGAAAAAAATGTCCTGCGCCGTCATAATATTACTTCGTATCATCTGCTATGATCATTAAAAGAAATAAGAACAAAAATTAGCCTGATTCTAGCAGGAGCCCCACTTCCGAATATTTACCTACTATTATGATAAGAAGTCCGAATCACGATTATATAAAAGTGCAACGTATGCATCACGCAAGTACTGTATGTATGTATCACCGGAAATGCTGTGCAACAACTTGACGTGCATGGTTAAGAAAAAAAGCTCGGCGAAGGATGACGTTTTTTCAACAACTCGACTATCAGGTTAAGAAAGACATATATTGACGCAATGTATGATCTAACTGCAAACCAAGTTTCTGATTTCGCAAAGTATAAATAAAAAAAATAGCGATGTACCCCTAGACCACGCGGCTCTCAAAATCTCATTTTATGTGCACAATTTGAAAAGTTACGTGGAAGGACTTCACTCAGGCTGAAGATTTTAATTACAGTGCGCCTCACTTGCTGGTGGAAAAGGAATACAATTTAAAATAATCTAAGTAGATCAATCGTTGCAAAAGTTACTTATGCAAGCGGTAGGAACGTTTCTGTAAGAGAATCGTGTATCTTCCCGAGCTTTTTTTCTTAACCATGTATGCCAAGTTGTTGCACAGCATTTCCAGTGATACATACATACTGTACTTGTGTGATGCATGCGTTGTACTTTTATATAATTGTGATTCGAACTATTTATTATAATATTAATATGGTTTTAAAAAATAAAATATTGAGAAAAATAGTATTTCTAGGGTTTGACAATTTTGTGTACGTCTCTAGTAATATTGCTTGGCTTTTTTATAAAATGTTATTGTACTCCTTTTGTACGTTTAAATTGAAGAGTAATAATGGAAATAAAACTATTGTTTGTAAAAATCATAAATAAGTCGAGGTTAATTAGAATTTTGCAAAAGGTGGAACAACCGATAATTTTTTATTACTTAGAGTTGTAGGACATTTTCCGCTATCACATAACCTAGTAATGTTTTATGCAAAAGTTAATCAATTTCGAGATATTATTTTTATGATTTCTTAGAGTAGGAGGTAGGCATCCTTTAAAATTAATAAAAAAATAACTGTTGTGTGGAATCAAACTTTTTTATTATTTGGGTTTTTTTTCACCTCACTGCAAATAATAAATAGGGAAATCACCCTAATATACAGGGTGTTAAGTTCATGGACCGAGACAATTTTTCGGAGGATTGGGGGTGGGGTAATTTGCTATTTTGTCACCCGTAGACCCTATGTCCTAAGTGTCACGCCAATTGAGATTGGATTTTTTAATGAACCGAAATTTCATCTTTAAATCGTCATAACTTTTTAATTTGTGGTTGTAGAAGCATGAAAGAACTTTTGTTGTATTCTGCAATGTATGTTTATTATAAATAAATCTTTATTTGATACAATTGGTTTCAAGAAAGTGATTATTGAGCTTCTAGTCTTAAGAAGCTGTAAATGTATGAAAAATGTCAACTCCAAAATTAATTTAAAAAAAAACTTTTTCTCTTTATTTTTACCACATAATGAATGATTTCTAACATCTACCATACCGTTGGAAAGGGTATAAACTAGAGAACTACTCAAAACAAACCGAAGTTCAAAATAGCTTTTAGTTTTTTCAATAATGAATTCGGAAGTTAACATTTTTCATACATTTACGCATTTTTAAGACTTTGGAAGTTCATAGGCCATTTTCCTGAAACCAATTGTATCAAGCAATGATTTATTTATAATAAACATACATTGCAGAATACACCCAAAGTTATTTCGTGCTATTACAACCCCAATCAAAAATGTTGGGACGTTTTAAAGGCGAAATTTCGAATAAAAAAACGAAAAATAATAATATCTCAATTACCGTGGCACTTAGGACAAAGGGTCTACGCGTGAAAAAAAACTAGCAAATGACCCCCCATATCCCTCAAACAATTGTGTCGGTCCATGCGCTTAATACCCCGTAGATTTTGGGCCGAAAAAAAGTCGACCAATGAATGAAAACGTGCAGCTATGTCGTAAACTTTCTGCTTGTAATAAACTTCGGCCGAGTCGACATCCACTTGGTCTCTATTGGTCTTCCTTTCATGCTCTAACCCTACTTGGAGGTTACCGCCGGCTGAAGCTATACATTTAAAGAACTCGACTGTTGACGTTTCTAGCGTGTCATCGTTTGTTTGGAGTAATGTTGCCCGAGTAACGACGCGAGGAATCGCAGAGCGAGTCGACAAACGGTGCACTTCACAGCGTAACGCTGAGCGTTTCCCGGGTATCGCTTTCCACAAAAGCACGTATGTAGTAATGCTTACGATGCGACCGAATAACTAAACTCTACGAAAACCAACGGTTCTGAAACGATTCTGAAGTGTTGAACATTTTTGGTGGTGAAAACGTCGCTCTGAAATTCGGCTGAATATTACGAGATCTCAAGATTGAGTAGACGGATCGAAAAATGACCCAAACAAAATGGATAGGAAAAAATAACATTTCATTGGTAAACTGTCATTGAATTTCCGATTCGGCGCCGCGTCTTCGCTTAAAGTCGACTCTAAGGGAAAAAGTCGTCTGATAAAGCCCATCTTACTGGGTAAAGAGTCGCGGCGTGTTCGTCGTCCATGACGGTGGTGCTCATCTTTTTTTATGGCTGTGGTGCTCACATTTTATTTTTATTACTTGGAGTCGAGACGCTGCCGCGTCCACTTGATAAAGTGGAGCTGTAGTTATGACCCCTACTTAAAACGTTCACCCCCGTTAAGAAAAATACCAAATGGCGTACTTTTAAATGTATCGACCGTTTTGTATAAGTTAAATTATTTAAAAATAGGATTAAATATTAATGAATATTTATATGCGAGCTTTGGATGCTTCGGAGCTGCGACAATTGGGTGTTCCAATGCGCACTTTCATCGTTTTCGACAACGGAGGAAAACCTTAATTGAAAGTGCATACAGCACAATATGCTGCAACCGCAACGATTTTTTCCCGCAAATGTGTGCTTTCGAGCTAAATGCCAAACACATGCGTTGAAACTTTCGTTGTTGTTTTGAATGTTCGGTCCCAAACATTGCAGCAAGTCGTCTGAGGAATAGTCTTGAAAAATACTTTTTGAGAAAGGTTGAATGTCTTAATTTAAAGCTGGTGGATGCCGAAAATCTGTGACAGGTATGCGCGCGGTACGACCGACACGCCAGTTGCGTCTTTTCAGCCCCCTTTCGAT